>VWZX01000240.1:301790-311790 GCA_013399015.1 Galbula dea | reverse complement strand
CACAGTGGCTTCTTGTCCTCTGACACATTTTAAAGGAAGCAAGTTACTTTAAAATCTGAAAGACAAACACCACCTACATAAGCACAGGATTTGGCCAAAGTGTAGTGCACATGTATCAGTTTTGCTTTGTGCCTATAAATAGTTTATACAGATGCCTCCAAACTGCCTTCCTTGCTACCCTCCTCCTCCACTGCTCCCATCCACATAGCTGGCTAAAGCTCATTGCTGACAGACTTTAAGTACTGTCATCTGTTCAGAAGAACTAAAGTCAGCAGACATGGATTCATATCCCTCTAATTTTGTATTAGAACATCAACCCTAACCTACCCTTAACCAAGATGTTAATAGAGGCTCTTAGGAATGAAGATAACTATTTTAATAAATAAACTGATGATCTCCTGCAAGTTGTGAATGTAATCTGAATAGCAATATGGGATAGGAGTCATATGTTCTAACTTTAAACACTTCCAATACAGATCCCTTGTCTAAACTAGCCATCTTAGCTTCTTGCATCCTTGATTTAGTGATGTTGGCATCCTAAAGGGATTCTTCTCATGCAATAGTGGGATGACTCATACCATGCAGTCACTTATCTCTCTCTACTAACCAGAGACAGATAAGCATAGATGAGGCACTCTTAGATAAAATAAATGTGGGGAATAGATCTCTTCATTTATGTTTGTGGGTCATTTTTTTTGTTGTTGTTGGGTTTTAGTTTTGTTTGGGGTTTTGGTTTTTTTTTTTTTTTTATATTATATTATTTTTATTAACATGAATCCTGAACAATTCTCTCTACATTTTTGAAGACATACTCACAGAATCAAAGAATGTTTGTAGTCTGAATGAAGAATCAAAATGGTGGCACCTTCTGGAATATAAAGCATTTATCAAACAGTAAAATCATTTTTGCCACCTAAGAGCTGAAAGTTGAAAAGCTGAAAGGAGATTTTTTTTTTTTTTTTTAAATTTAGGGAATGATTTTAGAATTCTTTTTCTGCCTATGTTGTGCTGCTTCTCTCAGATGTCAACATGGCCTGTCAGTTTTGTGTCACTGCTTGTTTATGCCATAAATGTCATTTGGAATGACAACACTAGGAAAAGGTCAGGGCTATTACTGAACAAGCTTACCCCCTGGAGCCTAATATAGTCAAGACACTGTGATTCAGCTTCTGGGAGTGGCTGGAGAGATGGCAGCAGGGAGAAATAGTTAGGTATTTTTCAGTGCTGGTCCATGGAAATCATACCTTGGGGCTCAAAAAGGGACAAAGCCAAGAGCAGCCTTATGTGTTTGATTCAGGTAATGTATTCAGAAGAATTAACAGCAAGCTCCAGGATTTGAGGAGGCAAGCAGAGCTGTCTGCTTCTTTTTATTAGTGCTTGGATGCTAAATACTGCTCAGAGAATGAAGTTTGATCAATAAATCATACCCTAGTTGTTGTTCTGCATCAGCTTCCTTGCCTGGACTGTTAGAAAAGGACCATGTGTTTGTCTTTTTTCTTTCCTCCCAGAGTAAAAATTCTTCAGCAAGTAGAAACCTGAAGGGAAGAGGAAAGCAGCTCTAGCTAAATGCTATTTGCTGTCATCTGTAGCTTAGGTAAATAACCTTGCATGTAGGTGACTCCTGCTAAGATAGTTAACTCTCTAAAGAACAATGAAAAACCCCACACCAACCGAAACACAATCACACCAGTTGATCAAGAATCACTTAGGGAAGGTGAATAGAAAGGAGAGGTAATCCTTCCATAGACCTCTTCAGATCCAAAATATTTGACTTGCCAGGTGAGAAACCTTTTTATTTATTTTTTTTTTTTTTTGATAGACCATCAGCTAGATAAGTTTAGTGTTTGTTTAATTAGCTGCTTTCAGGACTGTGAGACATCCATACTGGACACTATCCATCACTATAGAGTCCCTAAGAACATCATTAAGCTTGGGCCAATAACATTATTCACTTATTCAAGTTGAAGAACAGGTGTGTCTACCCTGTTTACTTCAAGTTATAGGAAAACATAGAAATTCTTCTCTTGGAGAATAATTCTTGGAAAAGGCATGGAAATAAAGACAGACATTGAGTATCTGTTGGGAGTTGTCCCAAAGCACACTTACTAGATTTCTTTGAAGTAGTAAAAAGGCAGAAACTAAAAAATAAGCAAGCAAACAATCTTCTCATCAAGGAATGATGAAAATGTGAAGTTGTAAATACCTGAAAAGGAACTTCTGGAGGTTTGGTCACTGGAATTCTCTTTGCTGATGAAAGTAGAGGAAAGGTATCATGAAAAAATGTAAAGACAGGTTTGTATGCTCAAAAGCTTGTTTTTAAACTAAGTCTTTGGAACTGTTAGAAGATCTTATCTTTCTCTTGAAGTCTTGGTTTGGTAAAACAAATAATATTTTATAAAAAGAGTATACTTTTGCTGGTTAACAAAAGCCAGGTGTAATAAAAAAATATCCCTGTCAGACTTAGAGAAATTTTTAATTCTGCCTCTTTCCATATTACTCTTTTTTTCTTTTTTAGGCAAGAAAAAAAATCCCCTGGTGTTTGACTTTAAACTGGGGTTTTATTCCTTTATCAGATGAAGTCTTAAAGAGATGTGAATTGGGCTCTTGCAGCTATACTTGTATTTATTTATTTCATTTCTATTTCACAACCACTTATCTAGTGATCTCAGCACTTAATGTTCCATGAAGACAGTGCCAGAAATTCAGACTGATCCAGAGCTGCAAGACAGAATCTAAGCTCAACAACAATACAAGATCCTTAAATACTGATAGTCTTGCTGTATGGTAAATGGAAAGGGGAGGAGGGAGAAAAATAAAACAAAAACACCATGGAAGATTTTGTAATAAGTATTATGATTTCACAGTGAAAAGGGAGGTCTGATTGGTCACATCTGTGGCAGGAGGTTCCCTGTTCAGTTTGAATGGAACTTTCCATTTCTTCCCTCAGCAAGGTTTCATTTTTCTTCAATAAAGACATGCATGTTCTTTAAAAGGGTGAGTCTTTCTGGACATTTATCTGCAACCATTCACCCAACTTCAACAGCCCTGAAGCCTTTAATGAGGAAGAAATCCCAAGTCACAGCTAGGGATTAAAGTCAGACCTCGCAGCTAGCTTGCATGTGCTGTACGAGCTCTGCTACAAGGCATGCCATACCATGCCAGAAGTACTCTCTCTGTACTTGAACCCCCTGGGTTTGCTCCCCAGCAGTCTGACTGGATTAAGAATGGAGTCAAATGCTGTTGTTGGTCTTATCAGAACAGATCTGAGTCCAAAAGGATGAAAACATAAGGAATCAGGATCACGGTATTTTCCCTCGGTGCTCTTGTCATAAACAATTGCTACAATAGAAAGAACATCAAGGGCTGTGCTCTTACTGTGGGATATTCAGATCCTCCCTTCAATCTGGGCTGCTTTTGGGACATGATGACTGCCTAAACTGTTCAAATACAAAGCCAGACTGGAGTTGTGTGGTGGAGGCAGCTCAATAGAAGTTCTGAGAAACAGCCCTTTCTAGAACAAATCTTCAGTGGACCACTGTCAAGAAGTATACTAGGGATTTCTTGCACATTATGAGCAAGAGCATCTGTCCCTTCCACGTGGCAAGATGCAAAACCCCAGCAAAGGTGTCTGTTTTGATAAAAAAGCATGGAACAATAGTACTGCAGGAGGTTGAGAGCTGTGGGACTCCACAACTGAACTGTTCCAGCTCAGGCAGCATTACAGGACTTGATACATTCACTCGCCTTCCCCTCCCCACTCCCTACAAGTGTGCCTGTAATTTCCATCTCTATGAAGCCAGGCATCAATAACAATGCCATTCATAGGGCTGTATTTTGGAATGCTCAGTGATGAATTTTGCATCCAGGCAAGCAGCTCTTCATTAGAGTAAGTGGGAACTGGAAAAATAGGACGTAGGTGTTGTCCCAAGGTTCTGAAGAGCTAATACTTTTGCAAGAGGCTTGTACTCTGTGTGATCTCACAAAACAGAAATAGAAAGCAGGAAAGAGGAGATCTGAGCAGTTCACACTCCCCTCCCAGTGCCTCAGTTTCCCCACTGAACAGAAATCTGCAAGTTATGCTCCAGAAGATCCTCCCATATTTCTCAAGGATATGCTGCTATCAGCTTCTGTTCTGCAGAAGCAACCTTTGAAACCAAGCTTGGGGCCAATTATCTACAGAGTCTCTGGCATTACAATTGCTGTATGTAAACTATTGCCTTTCTTGCAAAGCTGTGGAGCAAACCACCAAAGTATCTTAGGTATGGTGATTGGCCAACAGTAAACAAAAAGTCTGTAATCTCTGAAAAGTAATAGAGTATACAGGGGCTGCAGAGCAAGATGAATGAAAAGCTGTGTGGTGTGTGGAGTGTTTGGTGGGATTTTTTGTTGTTGTTGTTGTTTCAAAAGGAGGCTTTTTTACCCCGGGCCAGAAGCCTTTGTGTCAGGGAGACTGTCTCATTTCTCTGCTCAAAGGCTGTCAATGATGACTGAGATTTGAAAATGCTTTCTGATGTTGACGAGGTCAAGGGAGACAGAGCTGCCTACCATCAGTGGTGGGATGGGAGGACATGTGAGAGGGAGAATGGAAAAAAAAATAGTGAAATGATTGTCTCTGGAGAACCTGATGAAACAAAATAAATAGTATAAAATAAAACATGGGAGAAGGAAGAGGCACAGGTCAAACAGCCACACCAAAGTGTAAGGCATTAGCATTCAGCTGGAATAAGAAAAAATATCTTGGTTCCCAACTGGGGATGTTCTGAAGAGAGGGAAACTGACTGGAGGCAAAAGATATATTAATATTACTCCACTTAATCAATACATAAAATCCTCCAATGTGTTTTTTGTACAAGCCTGCTCTGCAAAGTTAACACCTGCAGTGTTTTCTGATTTCATCTAATTGTGTTTGCAACAGTTCAAATCAGGACTCTCCAAACCAGCCAGGAACTGAATGGGGCTATGGGAGAGAGCAGATGAGCTGCCACTCACTGCACCCATCTTGCCCAAAAGAAAGTAGGATAATGTCACTGTCATCCCTAGGGATGGGCTCTCTCTGTCCCACCAGACAAAAAAACATCAGGAGGCTCCTTAGATCAACCTGGAATATTGTATTTAAATGGTGATTTCCAAAGTTCACCAAAGAGCCTTTTCTGTGGGATATAGCTCTCCATGGGCCATGTGGAGGACTTGATCTTAAATTTATCTTTTCCAACCTAAATGATTCTACAAGCATAGCTTCTACACAAGGATACCCAGCTGCTTTGTTTTCCAACACACCAGTACATACTGGTAGCTGATTTTATTATTGACTTCACAAAAACATTAGACAAAGACATCAAGTGATGCCACTGTCTAGGACAGGAGAGTTTTATTGGTCTTATCTTTCTTAATTTTTACATCTCTGAATTTAGCAGAAATTACTGACTTTCTGAAATCACAATGCAGGTTTGAAAGTGTCTAGGGAAGATTTTAAGGGATTGTGGACATCCATGTCAGACAACTTTCCCCTAGAACTTTGCCCAAGATATCTCTTTTTTAAAAAACAAAACCAATAAATATTTATTTAATTAAAAAAATAAGTATATTTGTGTTTCACCATTCCCCTTCTGAATGCTGATGGTGCCCAGTTGTGCTGGTGGTAGCTCTTGAACTTGGAAATGTAACAAGTTGCAGTAGTAGTTTATCAAAGAAAGTGAAAAACAACATCAAAACACAGCAAGTTCTGTGACAATTACCCTTCTTCAGCCTATTAGTTTCAGTCTTTATGGGAACTGAGGCAGGCAAAGGATTTCATATCTGCAGCAAACTACAGTAAAAGCAATTTGTGGCCATTTCTCCACTATGTTGCCCTTCTAAACAGGCAAAGGTGAACTTGCTGATCCACATGTGCTGGGCAGGAAGCACAGCCTCTGCTTCATAGTTTCTTATAGTTTGCCCAAAATCTCAGCTTTGTGAACTATTTATGACTGTGCTGCCACACCTCTCCTCCTGCTCCACAGCTCCTCAGTTGGTTGCAGTTCCCTGTGGACTACAGGAGCTGTTGTCCACTGTGAGATGGACTCCTAGAGCCAGAGGGAGACTGCAAGATGTGCTAGGATAAGAGGATACCACTCTACAAAGCTATATACTTCAAAGGATCCTACAGAGTGATAGAAGTTTTATGACCCTTTCCTTGTCAGATGACCAAAGGCTTAAGAAGTGGCCTGCATGTGTGTGACAGGTAACTATTTTGTCTTTCATATAGGAAGAAAGACATGGGAAAAGGCATGTAAAATGAGTCCATACATACCTGTTAACATTGCCTAGCCAATCCTAACAGTGCACCAAGAAGGACAACACAGGGCATCCAGCAACAACATGTTGCTGCACCACATCCCAGTAGCCATGTGTGCCAGAAGAGAAGGCAGAGCAGGTAGCAGGGATCTGACTGCACATGGCTGCCCTCACAGCTCCACGTTGCAAATCACACTCCAGAAGAGCCAGTTCAAGACATTTCCACTCCCAGATCCCATTGGCAGGGACTCATTGCAGTCTCTCTCCTTTCCCTAAAGGTTAGAATCCCTTTAGTTTTGTCAAATCAGCTGTCTGGAGGTGTACTTACAGAGCACTGGAGCCGGGTGGCATGGGATGGTCTAGGTCCATACTCTTAAGCTGTCTGGACATTCAAAACTAAGTTTCTGCACCCAGCTGCCTACTGGAAATGGTCTCTGGATCATGCCAAGTCCCAGACTGAGTCAGAATATCATTCAGGACAATGCTAGCTGAACTACACCAGGACAATTACAAAATTTAATCTCAGTGCCCATGGTCTGTAACTATTTCATTTCTTATTCTAGACATAGTCACAGAGTTTAAATTTTAGTTCTTTCAAAGCTCATATTTATGGCCAGACTAAAGGTTCAATTGATTGTACATTTTCTTATGCATTTTTTTTTCTGCTTTTCACAGCAACCCAGTCTGAGGTCTTGAACTTGGCTACCTTTTCCCATCTTCCCCATATTGACATCTACTCCCTTGCCTGCCACCAGTTCTGCCATTAAAATTATTTGTATGTTATGTTGTAAACCACATCAGTGGTTTGACAGGGAGAGAAATAAAGACAGCAGGACATGGCATCAGTCTTTTGCTTGCATTAGTTTATTAATTTCAAAGTGAAGGCACCATGCCTTAAATATCAAGGTGGCTTCTTGATCATTATTTTATCCTAACAGTAGGGAACGCTAAATAATCTTGTGTGTGACCTAAACGTGGGCAGGGATATTGCATCTCTGTTGTCACCAAGGAAACAAGAAGCAAGGACAGTTTTCACCAGCTGAGCACTCACCTCTATGCCTTTACTTCACCTGGAGGTAGCAACCTGGCACTTTCACTAGGGATGGGTAAAACAGAAAGCAGGAAAATAGCAGTAGAGAGAAAACTTACCAAAAACAATAAAAAAAGAGAAAGAAAATAAATCATTTATGCTTTCCCTTTTACTCACATAGTTGCAATAGGGTAGGTGATTACAAAGCAGAGGTGACTGTGCCTTGCTAAGTGAAATTCATTAGTTCCAAGACACTTAGACCTGCAAAGAGAGTAGTGCACACTACCTAAGTACCACCTGAGATAGAACTGGTGGGAATTTCTGACAGAGAAGCTAAAAATACCTTTGGCAGTTTGGACTAAAAATCCTGTCTGCTGTGTAAGAAAAGTAAACAAAGAGGAAGACATTCTAAAATAGAGGACTAACATGAGGTTCCTAAGTCTATAATCAGCCTAAAGGTGTAAATTCAAATAACACTGTTTACACTCTCTTTTCTTTAATTAGGCTTTCAAATAAACAGAGATAAATATGATTGTTTCTTTGTGTCTAAAATATCTATTTGTTTCAAACTCCTTTAATTGCTCCTTCAGTGGTTATGAGATAAAGATTTGCTTCTTACCTGAAAACCTCATCAAAATGAGCTTAAAACATAACCCTCCTCCCTTCTTAGAAGGAAATTCTTCTGCATCTACAGGCTCTGGGACTTCTGTGTGCTTATGAGGAAAGCAATTTTCTCCTCCTAACCAGATTTTGCTCTGGAGTAAAATATATTTTATTTGGGATAGTTTTAGTTTATATAGCTACAATAAGCTAATGCTTTCAGTTTTATCTGTATTGTTTTTAGGTGATCTAGAAGTACTTACCCTAGTCATTTAAAAATCAAGGAAATATACAGAGAAATGCTTTTTCACCTAGCATTCTATTGAAAGAGGGGAAAAAAAAAAAAACAGAAAAAAGAAAACATCAGAAAAAGCAAGTATCCAACAACAGCAACTTGGAGTAGATTTACAGTTCTTCAGCCTTTGCTCTAGCCCTGGAGTCTGATGGGACACTGGTGTCCTTGGAGGAATGGTAGAAGGAATTGCTAGGGGCCAATTGCTGATTTTATCATTCAAACACAAAATTTGTTACACCACTTTATCGGTCACAGGGAAAGCAATTATAGTGTGGTTCAATTTTCCACTCAATGGCTGTACTGGGGATCAAAGTCAGGATTTTTATGATGGAGAAAAAAATGTTTTGCTATTCTGTTTGTTATTTAAAAATAATAATAATAAAAACTTGTGCTTCCAGTACAATACTGTGGATACCACTGTGGCTTTTTTCTTTCTTGATAAAAAGATGGTTATTTTGGTTTTTTCTCCTGTTAAATAATCAGAGTATTTTGTTGGTGGGTTGTTATTTTTTGTTCTTTTTCTTTCCTCATCATTGACTAAAATCATTGCAATGTAGAAATGAAATTGTCACACTTAAAAGCAGTACAAGGTTAGAGCTCTAATCACAAATACTGGAGGGAAAATAACCTGGATGAGACATTTCTTGATATGAACTGTTTTCTTTTGGTACTCTTTCAAACAAGAAAGATATTCAGTGTGCACTTGTGGGTTTTTGTCTTTAGCTATCTAGAATATAATAGTATAATTTAATAACATGTTAAAACACAATCCATTTGCATAAAGCAAACAGAGATATTTAGTGATCATGCAAAATAAAACTGGTGTCCACAATTACAGATAAATCATCCACAGAACTCTCTTTTAACTTTAAATATATATATATTTGAAAAGAGTTTAAAAAAGTAAAGAATCAGAATAGACAACAACAGAGGAAGGGAGTTCAGTACTACACTGGAAGTCTAGTAATCACATTTACACAGCTTTTATCTGCAAAGCTCTGTACAAATGTTAACTAGCACATTCTTCAGACACTCTTGTGCTGTAAGAATTAGATCAGGAAGAGCACAATGTTGCCACATCAAAGAAAATCACATCAATTATTTAGACATATATTTTAATCACTCATCTCAGAAAAACAAACAGAAATTCCTAAAGATATTTTTCTTTTGCTTTTGCTTTTATTTTTCTTTCTGAACTGATTTTCCACAGTCTTGCCACTTCACATAAAGTAGCATCTCAGATTAATCTGCAGTTTCAAGTTTCTCAGCTCACTTTTCTCCTGGTTTACTATAAAGTTGCCTCATTCTATCCAAATCTGCTTTGTCCTGGCTTCAAGTAGCTTCTATTCAGTAGGAATCTGGATGCCTTCTGCCAAGTGTTCACTTGGAACATGACCTATTGCAGTCAGTGAACATTCCCATATCATTAAAGTTAAGCAAATGCTTAAGCACCTTGTTATATTAATCTTCAACACAAAAGCAATACCCAGAAAATAAAACAAGTATCTCTTTTATTCTTAGAATGATAAAAATATCATTGGAGAAGGGACTGCAGGAAGAATCCTTCATAGCAGCCCATGAGCTCCTTCTAAATTCTGCTCTAGGAAAAGTCATGACAACAGTTTCCACTTTGTCTGTGTTGTGTTAACATATAAGAAAGCAAATGAAAATTTTGAAAGGAGAAAGAGGAAGGGAGAGGAAGGGAAAGGAAAGGAGAGATTGAAAAAGACAATGAGAAAGGAAAGGAAAAGGAAAAGAAGAAAGCAGAATAAAGAGAAGAAGTAAAAAAAGAAAAATTTATA
>VWZX01000240.1:169675-301556 GCA_013399015.1 Galbula dea | reverse complement strand
AAAAAGAAAAAGAAAAAGAAAAAGAAAAAGAAAAAGAAAAAGAAAAAGAAAAAGAAAAAGAGAAAAAGGAAAATCTCAGGGTGTTAAGAGTCTGACCTGCAAACAATACAGCTCAATTTGAAAATCCTCCTGCTTCAAAATACTAGCTTTGAATTGATGCTCAACAATTCCAGCTCCCATAAGAGCTAAGAAAACCTCATTCCCAGACACAGTTTGAGGAACCCAATTTTCTTTAATATATTTGCCTACTTACTATAAAAAAAAATAAAAATAAAAAAAATCATTATTTTGTCCTCCCCAGCTATAAAAGCTGCCAGAGAGCTCCACTCTGACAAGTTCAAAGTAGCAGAAGGTTTCTCCCACTTGGGAGGCTGCAGCCCTGGCCTGTAGTCAGAGATAAATTTTTCAGTAAAGCTGCATGTAGAGTGATGAAGGGAAGCCTCCCAATTTACTGCCTCACAGCTTAGCTGATAACAGAGTGCCCTTGTTGATGCCCAAAGATGTCATGAAGGGTAGCAGGAGAGCAGGAAAGGGAAGAGGTCAGTGAGGTGAGGAGCTCTCCAGATGGGGTTAGTGAAAAGAGGTTCACACACCTGACTGCATGTAGAGGCACCAAGGCTGGCCTGACGAATGCTGCTGAGTCTGTTTGAGCATGTCTCATAAATAACAAGTTTTGGAAGATTCTCAATAAACATAATGAAATTAAATGTACTGAAAAGCAAGAGGCAAATATATCCTTAACAAATATATCCTCCACAATCCCTCACCTTCTTTCTTCTGATTTCTTTCTGGTTTGTTTTTTTTTGGTGAACACCATTCAAGATGGAGGGTTTTTTGCTTGTTTTGTTTTGATCTTGTAGTGCTCTCTGTGGTTCATGGGTGATGGAGCACTTGGTGACTATGTTCCAAGAGCCAGATTTGTGCAGTGAGCAAATGCATATAGCATGAAAGATCATACAAAGAGACAAAAGATCACAGAACAACTTCAGCTGACACACAACTTTATGGAAGAAATACATGGAGAAAGGTCTTGTGGTGAGATGGATGAAACTGCAGTTGAAGGTTGAATCCCTGCTCCATAAAGAAGAGTGGATGCCATGCCCACTGTCACAGAGACTGTTTTCCAGAGCCTATCCTTTCTTCTTTTATTTTCTTTAATTTGTGAGTGACTGTACCAGACTGAGGATCAAATTGGTGAACTCCAGAGATAAAAGCAATGTTCTGTGGCATGTAGTCTAAAAGATGCAGCTCTCTGAGCTGAGAGGAATAACAAGATCTCTGAAGCATCACAGAGAGAGGTCTATCCAAGATAAGTATTTCTTCTCTCATTATCTGCTGAATTCAGCTTGTAATAGCCATGATTGAAATGAGCCTGTGTACAGTGATGGAGAAGGAGTTTGATTTTCACAGGTTATTACAGAGATGTAGTTCAGCAAAATGGTTCCCACTTTCTCAACTGAGAGGAATGACTGAGTAGCTATTCATTCTGGGCTAGCAGTGAGTTTGCATTCAACACTCAATTCTTAGGCAAGTGGGCAAAATTAACAAACATGGAATTCTTTCTCAATGTCATAAGCAGAGAACAACTATTGTTTTTAAATCTTTACCCAAGCAAGTGTGAGAATTGTCTTAATTGTCTGATTCCATGGCCCATTGGTTAGACAACAGTTTGGAAACTCTGGGTTTAAATATCTGTAGCTGAAAGCTGGTAAATACATTGTTGATTCTTTCTTGTGCTCTCCTCAAAATACAATAGGACAATAAAATGTCCATTTTTCTACTTTAATTCTAGTGGCTCCATCTTACTCTGTGCACTAGTAGAAAGACTTTTGCATTCACTTTTCCACAAAGGGCCAGAATAAAGTTTTTGGGGGTTATCTCTTGTTTTATATAAGTCTTCTGATAAAAATACACAATATCGTATTTTAAAGAAAAGAAACACTAATATTTGGTGGCATTCCTTTGACATCTTGTCATCTCTCAATCTAAATGGAAACCACTTCTGACACATCAAAAACCTTGTCTTGATCTGTCTTGCTTGGATAGGACCAGTCCATGATAAGACCTGAAATCCATTCCTTGAGGTGATTTACGCGGACTCATTGGAGCAATATATACTGGCTTCATATATTGGCTTCTGGTCAATGGAAACTCTGTCTAATGTGACACTGGAGGCTCTATCCCTGCCTGAAGATGCATTAGATTGTCTAATACACTTTCCTTGTATTGAGACCCTTGGAAGGCATTAACATTTCAATCTGTTTTCAGTTTAGTGACAGGTGTCTTGACTGAAGCTTCTTCAGGTTATCTATAACTGATCTGAAGACGTTGAATGTTGGAAACTCCATCCCTTGCCCTGGCAATGTGTTCCAGTTCCACATTAGCCTCACAGTTTAAAATGTGTGTCTAATTCTTCATTCGAATTTCTCTGCTTCCAGCTCTCAGCCATTGGATTTTGTCATACCTTTACCTGCCTGATTAAACAGCCTGTTAGTTCAGGGTAGTTTCTCCTTGAAAAAGCAGTGCTGCTATGTCTTCATTTTCTTTCTGATAAGTCTGGGCTCTTCAGGTCTCTGATGATAAGATATTTTCTCCCACCTCTCTGGGAGCAATTTCCCAATGTATTATTCTGTTATTAAGGACATGAGAATGCATGTATTGTAGATTATTTTTCCTCTACCTTACTATTTCCCCATGGTGATAGGCAGTATCTAGTAGGCATATTGGCCTTTCTAGATGTGGAACTCCCTCAGAAATAATATTGCCCTTGTATTGCCTCCTGGTATTCCCTTGTATTAAGGGGCATCTGCCACTTCTGTGGGCAACCTGGGCCAATGTCTCACCACCTTCACTGTAAAAAATTTCTTCCTTCTATCTGGTTTAAATTTCCCTTTTTCAGTTTAAAGCCCCTTACTCCTTGTCCTGTCACAACAGGTCCTGCTAAAAAGTCTGTCCCCATCTTTCTTCTAGACCCCTTTAAGCATTGAAAGGCTGCAGTAAGGTCTCCCTGGAGCCTTCTCTTCTCCAGGCTGAACAACCCCAACTCTCTCAGCCTGTCCTCACAGCAGAGGGGCTCCAGCCCTTGGATCATTTTTGTGGCTGTCTCTGGACCCACTCTAAAAGCTCCATGTCTTTTTTTTGCTGAGGACCTCCCTCACCTTCAGGTATTAACCTGAACCATACAGTAAATCAGGCTCAAGATTTTATGAATGATATTACATCTAGAAATCTTTGGAACTTGAGACATAAATTTCTCTCTAACAGCTATGAATAGATGGACAACTATTTTCTAGTTAATTTACATGAAGAAAGAAAGAAAGAAGATTCAAGACAATAGTAATAGGCTTACCAGACACAGACCACTTTATTTTGTTTGGCTTAGAAATAAAAAATTATTTTTGATATTTTGTGTATTTTATTGGTATACAATTATATATATATGTCTGAAATACAGTTGGATAAAAGTCCTGCCAACTCAGTCCTTATTTGAAGACAGCTTACTGAACCAAAATATGTCATTATCACCACTACCTAGCCAGTTTCAAACCTAGATTTCTGTCTTGTGTGCAAAAGCTGCAAGTTCTGTAAGCAGTACAACTGTAAACAGCACTAAAAGTAAGCATGGATGATTAGCTGCAGAGTGGCAAATTTAATTTGAGCAGTTTTGACAGGTTGTGTTGCTTGGGCTGAACTTGAAATAACATCTTGACATATCAGTGGTTCTTGTGCTTTTCCAGGCTGAGTCGTTCCTTAAGGTGTTGAGTCATCTAACTTGATGAGGTGGTGTCAAACATAATGTTTTAAACCTGGAGAAAGAAAATAACAGGTAGCATCATGATCAGGACATGTTAAAGTATGGTTTACTGTTTCTAATTAAAAAAATTAAGTAGATTTTCTGTTATTTCAGTTCAATATATAACAACAGCTTTGAAATGTCCCTGCTGTGCAAAACAAAAGGTGCATAGTTTTAAATGGACAGGAAAAAAAAAAACAGATTAAGACATTTCCATTTAAATTAAACAATAGTTTATGGCTTTAGAATAAATAGTTTAATGTATTTCTGTGAGTCTCAGGACACCCTTCAATGAATTTCAGGCCAGAATATCAACACCAAAAAACCTCTAGCAAAATAAAGGCCAGTAAAAGGCATCCACTACGAAGCATGTGATGTGAAGTGGCTTAGTGGTATTTGCATGCAAGGAGATGGCAGCTGTCTAAGTGAGAGATAAGAGAATAGTTGAGAGGGAGAGTAAAATTTATCATAACATGTCTGGTGATGATTAAAAGCCTGTGCTTATTAGATGCATAAAATGTATTACTAAATCATTTTTGGAACATATAATTTTCCAATTATTTATGCATCACAGTAATTAATGATAGGAGGGACAGAGTCAATGATTCACTGTGTAATACATATGGTAGTTACCTGGGGAGGAAAAAATTACAGTGCTACCAATTATTTGCTTTAATGTTTTTGTAATTATGCCCTACACCCAAGTTGAAAATTTCTTTAATTCTTTTTTAAACCCTTCATTCCTAACAATAAACTGCTTTCTTTTTAGCCCTTCAATTAAGTCTAATTTTGAAGCTGCCATCCAAGAAATACACAATTCCATAAACGCCTCGTTCGCTTTTCTATTTCACTGGCAACGCTTTGCAAGTATGAAATCTTGCCCTTCAAGCATCTTATTGATGAACTAATTTAGCCAGTCTGAAGGATGATCTTCTCTTCCATACACGTGGCTGGGATTGTTCTGATCTCCATTTCTGCCTTACTTTGGCCTGAACTTCTTAACTGCAGGAAAATGAACCAAAGCCCTTGAGCTGTTTCTCACCAGGTAGGTCTTTGCTCCTGCGGGTGGGAAAGGACAAAGAATTCTGCAACCAGAGTCACTTTTGCACTGGAGGCTTCTCATAGTCCCTCTTTTGGGGTTGGAGGGATGCACAGATGGTGAGAAAGGAGTGCCAAACAGAAAGAGAAAACCTGTGATGGTCAGCTGAGTTGGACTTGCTCTTGCTTAATGGTACCTGACCACAGTATATATGTTTAAAGCTAGTGACACCATGTCTCCTGCAAGGTGACACCTTGTTGGGCTCCTTTCATAGATAGTGGAAAGAAACAGACACCCTAGGGTCAATTAATCTGATGTACCTAGGAAATTTTGTTTAAAACACCACAAAATATATCCTAAAAATGTCTCTTTCTCCCAGTGGACTTGAGGGACCGTTGTTAGTAATTAACTTAGATGAACATTCTAGCTATCAGGACACTATCTAAAACTAGATGGGTTAAATCCCTTCAACTATATATTCACTGCCTTATGAAAGTTCTGGCACTGGATTGCAATAGGACATACTCTTAAATGTTTGAGTGACATGGCATTGGCCTCCTTCCCATGCAACAAAAATGATCTGGGAAACATCTCTCAGACACTGCTGATGAGCTAGGGACTGTTCCCAGAAATTAGTCTGGATGTATGTATCCAAGTTTTGGAGAAAAAAACAAATTTAGAAAGTATATGTGCAAGTTCTTTTGTGATAACTTGCTCCAGGAGTAGACTAATGTCCTGATTTCTCCCAAGATTTGGGTGGACACTTTCAACTTAGAGTCTGAAGGTGGGAGACTTTGCTGCAGCCTTTCAGTACTTAAAGGGGCCTAGAAGGAATCTTTTTAGCAGGGTCTCTTATGACAGGACAAGGGGTGAGTGGTCTAAACTAAAAGAGGGGAGATTCAAACTAGAAAGAAGGAATAATTTTTTTTTTACACTGAAGATGTTCAGAAATTGGCCAAGGTTGCCCAGAGAGGTGGTAGATGTCCCATCCCTGGAATCATTTCAGGTCAGGTTGTTTGGTGCTCTGAGTAACCTGATCTGGTTGAAGATGTCTCTGCTCAATGCTGAGGGATTGGACTAGATGACCTGGAAAGGTACTTTCTAGCCAAAACCATTCTGTATTGTATGATTCTGTGAACTTAGCTACCACCAGACAATCACACATAATTTGGGTAGGAAACACACAAATTATGCAGCTTCACATACTTAATCTTGCTTTTAGCATGCTTCACCTCACAGTGAGCCCTCCAGAAGGCTACATGCTACTACACACAGCACTTCTGCAGGGATATTTCCTCCTCCTTTTCCCACTCAGAAAAGAAGTCATGGCAATTGTTCCAAAAGATCAGGATGCATTTCCCATATAACTGACAGCCTTTGGGGATTTTAGTGTCATGGTTTCCAGGGAGTGTGTTGAAATTTAGTGACCTGCTATGAACTTTTCCCTTTCTAAGAACCCTATCTAACAACCTCTGTTTTGCTGTCAGCTATGACAGACAAAAGTCATCTCTTCTCTCTGGGCTGGGCATGGTGCTCCCAAACAATTCATGCCACTCCCACAGGACAAGAGAATGTATTTCTTCTGAGCCACAACCAAAAACCTTTTTCCAGAGAAGACTTTGTAGTGTTTAAAGGATTTATTTTTTTCTTTTCCTCAGAATAAATGAGCTTGGAGGGTTAGACTTTCCTGTGAAGATTAAAACAAAAATAATAAAAAATAAAGTGTAGTGCATTTTGGCAGATTATGTGGGTGGTGTATGAATCAATAAAGCTTCCAGCTATACAAAGCCTTTGGGTGCATTGAAATGTTTGTTTGGTTTTGATTTATTCCAAACAGAGCTAAATCTGAATAGGCTGGGGTTTTGTTTTGGTTTGGTTTTGTTTGTTTGTCTGTCTGTTTTGTTGGTTTGATTATTATTATTTTGTTTGGTTTTGGTTTTGTTAGGTTGGGTTTTTTTTAATTATTATTTTATTTCTGCCAAGAATGAGAATGTAGCCCTCCCCCTCCCCTTCTCTCCTCCCAGCTGTGTTACAATTGTACCCATCTCAAGCATTTATCTATTGCAAATATTCATAAGGAAACACTGTTGATGTTAAAGATGGAAAAAAATATTCTTGAGATGCTTCCCTACAGTTATGTGTGTGGGATATGTACTGGAGATTAGATACCTACTCTGCTGTTAGGCTGCACACAGTCTGATGAAGACAGTGGTGAATCTGACAGAAGTCTTAACTGGTCCCTAGATTGATGGATCCTTCTTGGTTCCTGATGCAATGCTGCTTTTGGTTATTTTGACATGGTCCATGCTCTAAATTGTCTGTGGCAAGAATAAATGAAAAGGGTTTTTTTCTCCTTTTTCACCTAAGCTTTTTAGTGTGATGCTTTTGGCCAGAACTGACTGCTGGCTCAACAACTTCTGTCTTGAGGTTCTAAGTTCATGAAAGGTGCCAAAAAATGCCTGTGCTGCTCAGAATCTGCCATGGGGGGAAAGAGCTCATTCTTAAGATTTTTTCCAACTCTACTGAGGTCCATATTTGAAAATAAAAGCTCCATATTGTAGAATAGAATAGAATAAGGAATATAAATAGGAAAAGAATAGAATAAGAAATATAAATAGGAAAAGAATAGAATAAGAAATATAAATAGGAATAGAATAGAATAGAATAGAATAGAATAGAATAGAATAGAATAGAATAGAATAGAATAGGTAGCAGCATCAAAGTTCTTGAAGGATCCCATTTTTCAGCCAGAAATTGCCTCTTATATTTTACATTCATATTAACTCTGGGAATGTCTCATGGTTGGAGAGTGCATAAAGGAGCTATCAGAAAGCAATGCAGACATGTACAGTCCCTGATGTTCAGCTTGTGCAGCAGCCATTACTATACTGATGCTGAAGAGGAGGATGACTGGGCAACAAGATTCTGAAAGTGGTGGAAAGTGAGCCTCATTCCTTGCTTCCACTCTTTTACCTGGAGTTTTTGAATGCTTTAGAGCTTTTGGCTGTATTTTTATGTTAAATTGGCAGAAGGCTGAATGACTTAGTGGGACAGAAATCTGGGGTGTTGTAAGAAATGATGGAAAGATGTTAGGGGATTTTTTCTTAAACTAGTAGCATTGAGGTTTTCTTTCTTGAAGAAAGTGTAAAACTGAAGATAACATGAGTGAGAGCAGCTGCTGGTAAGGGAGTTAGCCTGCAGTTTAAGAGGCCAAATTTAGAAGGCTAGATGTAGCTGTATAGATGTGAATTCAATGTTTAAGAGGTTTTAAGAGGGTTTAAGTGTGTGGGTGCAGTTAAAGTGTGCCAGCTGACCTAGAGGCCAAAGAATGGTAGCAGCATTCAATACACCAGCAAAGACACAGCATTTGCAGGGTTTAGGGCATATATTGTTAGTTGTCCTTAAAAGTGGGACAGGCTGCTTGTTTGCTTAGGAGCTTTTTTAAGGACTAACTTTTTATTTCTCTCTCTTCGAGACACACAGACAATTTTTGCAAATCTGACCCAAAGTTATTTGACTAGCATCAAAACAGGCAGGGAATAAGACATGAAGTTATGCTTGCTTTTTAACTACCACTACTTTTTTAACCAAAGCTATTGCAAACCTGGTCCTATCTTTTATTAGTTAATGACTGTGTCCTTTGCTTCCATCTCTCCTCCTTCTGTTGCTCTAGCAGCCCTCTCCATACCTTCTCCTGCTTTTGTCAGCACAGAGCAGTACACTGTTATTAATGTCTCCTCTCATTCCCAGTCCTTTCTGCATCTCTTTCCTGCTGCTGCCTCCAGTGACATGCAATGATGATAATGGGATGCAGTGCCACTGGCATGTTACCCCAAAGCCCTGCAAGGACTAGTTCAGAGGTACAGAATTGCTTAAAAAGCCAGGAGGTTCTCTCCCCAAGGGGAGGGAAAAGCGATTGCTTGCTGCGTTAGGATCTGAATGCTCCTTGCCACCTCCTAGCAGAGCAGTTTAGAATCAAGCTCTGCTGGATGATAATTGTTTTAACTACCATTGTGGTTGTCTCTTTTATCCAGGGGCATGGCTGGGGAGGATGAGTGAAGTTGTGCAACTGATGTCTGCCTAATTCACAGGGTATTCCTAATTGGTTGGGATAGATCTCCCTGCTCTCCCTTCTCTCCCTCCCCCTCTGCACTGGGTTGCAGTTTGATCCTTTACTTACAGCTTCTCCAGAGAAGTTTGTGCTTTCTTTACACAGTCTGCATAAAAATAAAGGCAACCAACATAAGCATCTGCTGAACATAGCCAAGATTAGGAACTCCTTCATGTTATTACCAGAAAGAAGGGATGTTTAAAAATCAATAGCCCATAATAATGTCCAGGTTTTATACTACAGAGCATTGCAATAGATGCTGCTCAGCTGACAAGTCCTTGCAGGGGTAAGGTTACCAATAGGCTTGGTCATGTCAGCTTCATTCAAAAGAAATGTTGTGTCATAATCTGATTTCCACCTTTAGGTATTTACAAAGACTTTTCAGGTAACCTATAAATTAGGCTCAGTTAAGGGAAGGGTGTGATGTCTCTGAAGAGCAAGACAGATTCCCTGAACATGTAGATGTGGTACCTAGGGACATGGTTTAGTGGCATACTGGTGATAGGTTGGTGGTTGGACTTGATGATCTTAGAGGTCTTTTCCAACCTTAATGATTCTGTGATTCTCTGAATGATTTATATATGATTTTCTACACTGATGTTAGCAGCCCCAGTGCTCTCACTGGCTGAGCTCAGAGCCACCTAGACCTGGGTCTAGGCAGGTAGCATGAGTGGGTAGGTAACATGAATGGATAGGTAGAATGAGGGACTACAGCATGTTTACATGGGAACCTAACTTGCTGTTGACCTGGAAGCCTCAGCTGTACATAGCTGGGAAGATGTTCTGATGTGATCCTGGAGCCATGTATATCTCTTACATTTTAGTTGCTGTCTTAAGGTAAAATCAGATTTCCTTAGTACAGGTGAATTGAATTCCTTTACTATTCAGTTTGTGGTATTCTGTGCCTTTGGAAGCCACCAATAAACAGTTTCAACTGAGTTACTAGACAGTAATGAACACAATAAATTTCTACACATTTTAATTACTAATTTTATAAATGAAGCTACTCTAGAAATGAGACCAACAATTTTCACCCCATGACCATTTTTCCTTTCTTTCCTATTGATTAAGTTTTATGCAGAATTCATGTTTTTTTCAGTGACAGACACTCAGACATATGCTCTGAATTTTACCTGCTTGAAAAACCCTACAAACATTTACAAACTGTAGTGTTTCCACTACTACTTTGGCTCTGTACCAGTTTTGCACCAGTGAGGAGTCCTTCTGGCCTGATAATCTGCTCATTATGTCCTACAGACATATTCTCTGCTTCTCTTAAAAGTTCATCTAACCTACTGGTCAAATAATTACCTTGAACCTTGCCTGCTTATAATTAGAGATCCATTCAGATTAAGCAGTTTGTTGCATGTCATCCTTGTTTTCCAAGATTAAGTGATTGTCTTGAACTCTTTTCACTGAAAAGGGTTCACTTTTCCTGTAGACTTCAGATTTTTCATCATGCCAATGATACAAGAGGACAGGTTGCTAGAGGAAGCCAAGAGTTTCCTCGTTAAATCATTACATGTAGACAAATTTTACTTTGTCAAAATTAATTTTGTCAGGTAATGTATGCACCTGTTCTTACAGAAGCAGCAGAAGCAGGAAAAGAATTGCTGATCACCCACTTTGAAAGATCTTTTGGCTTGGTGCTTGGGGCACTCATCTGTTATGTTGAAAAGTGCAGTAAAAATCCCTAGTCTGCATGAAAGACAGCACTAACTTGAATCTTAATCTCTTCCACTATAGCTATCCAGGGCTCCCACTGTTCATACACTCTATTAGTTAGCAGATTTCTTTTCTGAAGGGCTAATACTAACTATTCCAATAGCCTGAAGGGGTTTATTTATTTTCTTTCAGGATTCTATCACAGTGTGATTTCTTCCCCAGTTTTTGGTAGGTAGGCAAGCAGGCAGAATAATCATGACTGATGGAGATGAAAAAATCAATGTTTCCTCTTTTAGACTTTAGAGTCTTCTACTCTTCTTGTGCTGTCTGATTCCAAACCTTACCTTGTGTCTTCTGGTTTTTGGTGGAGTCTAGTAACCTCACTACAGTCTCTCAGCTGACCTCTGCTCCTGAGTGCATGGATAGATGAACAAGTTATTGGTTGGCACTTCAGGCTTGACTGGAGACAGTTTTAGCTACCCTGTGGTCTCTGTGCTACCTATTTAAGGCAGCTCAGCCCTCTCTGGACATCACTGCTCTTGCCTTCCTTGGGAAGTTATTCATCTTGTAAATCTTGTAAGCAGAATGTTTAAGGACAATAACAAATCCTGCACCAACCAAAAATATACCTTACAATAAAAATTAAGAATGAAGAAACTTTTGGAAAATGAGTCAGAAAATACTTTTAAGATTATCAAGACCAACTGCTAACTCATCACTGCCAGGGCATTACTAACCCATGTCCTTCAGCACCATATCTATATGTCCATATGTTCAGGGATGGTGACTCCACTACTTCCCTGGGCAGCCTATGCCAGGGTTTAAAAACCCTTTTGGTGATGAAATGTTCAACTTTAAGCTCCCCTGGCACAACTTGAGGCTATTTCTTGTCCTGTCACTTGTTACTTGGGAGAAGAGACCAACACCAACCTCGTTCCAACCTCCTCTCAGGTAGCTGTAGAGAGCAAGAAGGTCTCTCCTCATATTGCTGATCCAAGACAGGATGCTGTTGGCTTCTTGGCCACTTGGCCACATTGTTGACTTTATTCTAAAACCTGAGGACTAGTCATGAATATTGGGTCAAGAAAATGTCACTGTGAGTTCAGTGCCATCTAAGGCTGCCCACAGGATGTCCTTATATATTTAAGCAGAAGTACAATTCTTCAGTAGTAAGTTCTAATGCAACTTAGTGGGAATACTTCATCCATCTGGACCCTTCTTTACAACTGAAAAAAAAAAAGGACAAATGCATTTGGAGAGGAGTGGGGACTTGTGAGGGATCAGTTTAAAAGAAGGGATTAAAAGCCCTGCATACAGCCCTGGGGGGAAGCAATAATCTACAGACTTTGGAAGACTGCAAGCATTAAAGACTGAAAACAAACATGTGGGGTACTTGGAGAGGGTTTGGTTAGATCTCTTTTTCCTAAGTCAGGTTTTTTGGGTGAATTTAAAAAATCCATTCATGGTACCTAGAAAAGTAAGTGTGAATTGACTGTAGGAAGTAAGTCTGTGCAGACTTGGAGATAGTTGAGCATAATCAGCTTTTTCCATCCATAACTTGGAGGATATTGAGCATTATTAAAAGCAGACACTTCTGGCCACGTGACTATTAGTCTCTTACAGCTATCAGAGTATGACTAGTAGGTGTTAAAATCAGCCACAGGAGGGCTCTTGTATTATTTCCCTGCAAGCCCTTAAACATATTGAGGATAATAAAGGCAGAAACCTATTCAAGCAAGTACAGAGAGAGGCTAAAAAGATCAAGTCAGTCTGTGCTCTAGTTCCTGTCAGTGTGTACAGGAAAGGAACACTCTGAATCATGACTAGATCACTGTGCATTTTACTTCATCTGCTGTAGAAGCAAAAATGCTTTCCCCTTCTGTGGTTTCAGCTAGATAGCAAGTTTCTCCAATAATAGGGCACAGTTGAGTGTATATGTTAGAGGGCTGGATGTGAGGACTGAGATAAAGATGAAGTTTCCATAACAGTACTAAGCATCTACTCCAGGTTTTCCAGATATCAAAATTTGGTGCTGTGCTAGTCATTATTAAGGCATTTTTTCCCATTTTTCCTTCTACTGTCTTCACTGTGATTTGAAGCCCACCAGTCAGTGCTACAGCAGCAGAGCTCTTAAAGATGCAGAGTGGATTCCTACAGCAGTCCAGTGCCTTTGGCCTAGGACATTTGGGATGCCTAGGTAGGTGTCTGATCAGAAGTGGTCACAAGACACAAGCAAAACCCTTGAGGGACTGCCCAATGTTGTTAGACCAGTTGTGAAATAAGGTCTACTCCAAAGGACTAAACATCCTCATTGGAGCTGACTCAATCCATATCTTGCTTTCTTCTTTCCCTCAGGAAAAGAAACTCTTTCCCTGACCTAGATTTACAGGTGCTGAACAAGGATCTCACCACCTGTCTGTTGATCTACAGGCTTTCCCTTTCACCTCAGGGATACCCAGCCAAACTTTCCCCTTGACAAGTGTACAAACATGATGTCACTTTATCTTCTTTTCCCCTAGGACATCCCTATCACAATTTGTTGCTTTTCCAGACTCTATTTCTCACAGACCCCTCAAAATAATTCATAGCCAAGTATAGAGATCAAAACATCTCCTTTGTACTCAAGGAGAGTCTTCCAAAACTTGCTGCTTGCTCTCCAATGTGCTCACACTTTCCAGATGAAGCATTTGAGGATAAAGTGAGGGTATACAGGATTGGCTGCTTCTTGCTCTGATCCAGAGGAAAGATTTGACACTCCTTCCTGGTTTTATATTCACAGAATTACAGAACCACAGAATCATTAATGTTGAAAGAGACCTCTAAGGTCATCAACCATCAACCTATCACCATCATGTCACTAAGTCATCCCTAAGTATTCAGTTCATAATACTCCTGTAGCGGACTCAGCTTAAGAAAAGAATTAAACTTTTGCCAAACCTGTTTTCATTTTCCCTGTGGGATTACAAAATGAAACAACAAAATAAACAAACAAACAGGCACAAAAATCTTCAAAAAAATCCTTAAAACCTAGAAACAACCCCTGCCCAAAAAAGTAAAAGAAGAACATTAAGAGTTTGCTGTTTGAAACCTTTACACTAGTGTTAGAAATTTAGTTTCAAACTACAGCTCTGAATGAAACACTATTGAGACTTTACCTCTGGTCTATTCTTCCTCATCTAAGGCATTAAGGTTTTTTCTACTCAGTGGAAAGAGACAACTCATCTCACAGAAGAGTTTTTGTTCTGGGAGTCGTCATCCATCAGCAATTGTAAATATCCTGCTCTCTCTACTGATATGTAAGGAAATTCAGAACACTTAATTCATTTAAAATAACAATAAAAATATAGTCAATAAATAGATTCATAAATAGACTTGATAAATCTATATCTTTTACTTCAATGGGATTTTTTTTACATCTGAGAGTGTTAGTTTATTTTTCCAGAACTTCTGTCCAGTCTCTCTTGGCAAACATCTTCTTTTGCAAAGCTCACATTTGATGACATTTTTCCAAGGAAAAAGGGTTTCATCTGGTAATGCATGTCCAGCTCTTTGGGACACAGTTCATGTTTTCTGACTAAATCCTTCCTGGAAGCACTGTCTGGCACTAAATCCTTTTTTTTTTCCCTGGAGTACCCACATATTTAGAAGCATTCACCCCTTTGGGTCTTGAGCTTCAAGGGGGAAATCTATCCACAGGTGCCAACTCGAGGGATGTAAACAGTGTGAGATGTTCTGTTGTTTGTACATCTGCACCTGGCCTGTTTTGAAAACCATCTCCACCACTGCTGCCTCTGGCACTTCTCCTCTTTCCTGGCCCACTATGGTTTTTTTTTTACAACCCCCCTGAGGCCCAGCATATCTGGCCATCAGGGCAAGCCACCAAGCAGTGACGAGAACAGCAACCATGTGCAGAGAATTCCTTTAGAGACATTTCCCACCCCCACCCCCTGTCCTCATTTCCCTACCTCCTGAAACGTTTCTCTTTCATCCTTCATTGGAGAACTGTGTTATCTCCATAAGATGTGGCCAGGCTCAACAAGAGAATGTCTGCAGCAGGAAAACCACCTTCCTCCTGGAGATGTTGTGATGGGACAAGTTGCTTAATTAGGAGGAATGGGGAGGTCTTCTTGACTACGAGAAAGATAGATGATACATAGATAGATAGACAGATAGATAAATAAGTGGATGGGATAGAAGAAGGAGAGATAGGGAAAGGAGAGTGGAGGAGAAAGGGGGAAAAAGAGAGAGCAACTTTTATTTTCCCCCCTTCTCCTCTGAAGGAAGCAGCAGTGTCTCCTTGCAGAACGACAACCCTCAGGATACAGCAGTTGTCTTCAAATCTGTGACCATAAAAAATCATTATCTCTGTGAAATACAGCAATTTGGGAGATAATCAAACAGTGACCAGGGGGCAGAGCTGCCAATCTGAAGGATTATGCTCTGTGCACGCTTGATTCTGTCTGACCTTCCTCCGAGCCAGCTGTCAGCTTGGCGAAAACGCACACGGATCGACTCAGGGCACATTCATTAGACTGTCTTCGGTGAAGAAGTCATTTGCATAAAACCCCAGCTTTCTTAATTAGTACTTCATTTTTCCCNAATTTTCTTTTCTTTTTTTTTTTTTTTTTTTTTTTAAACTTGCTGAAAAATAAAATGGGGGAGGAGACTTTGTTCTAATGTGGGGGCAGGAAGGAATATGACTTGCAAATTAACTCCCTGATAATTAGCCTGTTAACATTTTCAGAGATGTAGGAGGTTTCTAAATGTTTAAAAACAACCAACAAAAAAAAAATAGAATCAAGGGGGAAAAGTGTGTGGGGGAATAGTGTAGTTGAAATTTATTATCCAAACTTCTGGATTGACAGTGTTGAAAATACTGAGGAAAAAAAAGATGCTGTTGAAATGTTAGGAAAGAAAGATGGTGTTGAAAAATATCCTTCTTTACTTATTCTCAAAGACTTCTTAGGAAAATGCTACTTTATCATTCCCCTAGACAAGCAGTGGAATTCTTTTTTATTGTTAGAAGAATGAAAATCTATTTTTCTTCTACTACAGTGAACATGGAGTGAACAATGTGGATTAGGAAGAAGTTAACCATAGTTTTACCTGGACTTTTCTTGTAGATACCAGGAATGATTTTCTCATCTTTTAAAAACTTCAAAACCATAGTTGTGTCAAAGTAAACTGCAAATTTATGTATGAGTATAAAATATTCAGTTAAGATGCACTGCACTTTACTGATTTAACACTGCTCTGTGATTGCAAGGAATAAACAAGGCACAGGAATGATTGTCTTATGCTACAGAGTGTTCAGAGTAAGAGAGATGCCAAATTAGTGCAGACATTATCAAATTTGTTCTTTATCTCAAACTGGATGTTAATGATGCTTGTTCTCTGTTTGATATTCTGCTCTTGCCTGATACAGGAAGGTATTTCAGAGTGCTCCTAAGCTGAACCACGAACTAGTCCAACCTATGTCTCAGTACCACTATGGGAGCAAACTTATTGCACCGGGACAGGGAAATCCTGAAGTCCAAGCAACATCCTTGGCACTGATGCATCAGAAACTGAGATAAAATGTGTAGACATCCTGGAATGCTGCTTTTGTGGCAGGATTCCATTTAAAATGGTACAGAAAGCAGTAAAACTTGTTGCTGTGCTTCACAAATCCCTCACCATCAGGCAAGAAAGCAAAAATGTGACTGGGGACAACTGTTCTTAAATATACAGTGCAGCTCTTCATCTAGTTTTACAGGTCTTCTTCAATATGAGACTTAAACAGAGTTTCAAGACAGAAAAGGTGGCTGCAGTCAGGCTGCTAATCACCTCTAACTTTGAAGAATCAGGACCAACCTTTAGAAGGCAGGGTGTTTCAGGTAATACTTTACAGGTGAAATGAATAGTGCCAGGACCTGTCCTCTGGTCCTGAGGGCAATAGGCTCAAACTGGTTGTATGAGTACTCCTAAATTGCCTCAGCCTCCAAACCAGCATGGATGCATCCAAATTGCTTAAAGAAATTGTCCTTGGCCCACACTAAGATCCTAAATATGCAGTGAAGTCATTTAGGAGAACACTAGTTGGTCTGGAAGAAAACCCTGCTGAAGACTGCTCTGCATATGTAACAGTATGAACATTTTAGTGCCTGTGTCCATTCCCAGCAGTGTTTTGTTTATTTTTGGAGAGGTACTCTCAGCCATTTCTATTTGTGAATTAAAAATAGTTTGGAAGTTCATTTTAAATTTTGTTCACTGAGGTGCTGCAAGAAATCTAAAAATAAAGAAATAAATACATATACAAGTGCTTTTTAATGCTAAAATTAATACTAAAACTACAAATTAAATACATATTCTGAAGGCTATGGATATGGACTTTTTATAGTCAGAATGAATGCAACATCATGTGAAACTCTTGCTTCTGTGAATTATACATTGCTGTAGATTAAAAAACAGAAATTAATTGCTTCTGAATTTCAGCTGTTGTGGCCCTGCTCCAAAGGACTTCCACTTTCTGAATGCACATTTTCTTTCTCTTGTGATGCATAATAAGAGCATTTCAAATGTGCTGTAGTTATGGAGGACTAATGCAAACAGCACAGAAGTCAACAGAAAGATTGTAAAGTTAACTTCAGGCATTTTGCACTTTCTCCCAATTAAATTTGGAAGTTTTGTGGGGATCTGCCAGGAAAAAAGTCTAATCTTCAGAGATTTGTATAGTTTGTTGTTGACTGAAGATACCCAACTGACTACTAGAAGGTGTTTGGTAAAGCTGAATTAAAATAGGAAAAAAATTCACTAATCTTTACACAGTTTCATTCTCATAAGAGAAAAAAAAATCTTCTGGGGATGAACTGAACTGGATTTTGGAGGTGGCCAATATGCAGCTTCTCAGAATTATGCTAGGCTTATCCTCAGTAGGGTTTGGACAGATCTAATACCCTTTCAACCTCTCAGCATTTAAAATCTTGACAGGTAACTTAGTCAAGGAACATTATTCCTACAAAACCACAATTCAATGAGGTGGGCTAAGGGATTAATTGCTTGATTACATGACACAGAAAGCCTTGAAAGCTTTGTTTGTCATTGTAGAAATTTCAACTTAGTATCATAAAATTTTTAGAGATATAATTCTATGATTCTAAGGCTAGGCTCCTCATTTTTTAATGGCTAAACTGGAATAGAATTCATTGGTTAATCCTGTGGATCATGTGTAGCACCACTGAATTTATCAGGATTGCCACAGAACAAAGCAGTATTGAGTGATTTTATGCAGTATTCAGTGATTTTATGAGTGCTAGTAGGTGGTGGTTTCTCAAATCCATGAGGTCTAGGTGTCCATCATATACTGAATATTTTCTAGTGTTCTACTAGTTCCACTGATGCTCTTTGTATGATACTTAATTAATTTCTCTTGCATTATCCTGAGATTGTAAAGTCTTTGGGACAAAAGGCATCCAAATTTACAGAATCACAGAATCTCAGAATCATTAAGGTTGCAAGAGACCTCTAAGACCATCAACTCCAGCCATCAACCCATCACCAGCATGCCACTAAACCATGTCCCTAAGTACCACATCTATATGCTTTTTAAACCCCTCCAGGGATGGTGACTCCACCACTGCCCTGGGCAGCCTGGGCCAATGCCTAACAACTCTTTCAGTGCAGAAAATTTTCCTCCTATCCAACCTAACCTTCCTCTGGTGTAACCTGAGGTCATTTCCATTCAGGGTGAAGACCTAATGAATCACTGTTCAGAAGCTTCCACAGCTGATTCCAGCAAGTAAACATATTCTAGTGCTACATGAAGGTCCTTGTGGAGAGCAGTATAGCTCCATCAGAATGTTGCTGTTCCTGCTAGTAAACCTGGTGTCCAGTTATAACATGTTATTGGTCATTTCTAGACAGCGTTGAAACTTTTGACATTACAAATCCCATACCCACAAAGTCCATAATAAAGTCCATAAGGCTGGATAATAAATCCCAGTAAAGATATGCCAAGAGCTCCTGGCAAAGGGATGGAGATCCACACCTCCCCTTTACCTCCACTTTGAATAACCACCTCCTTTTAGTCTCCCTTTTTGACTCCTTTCAGATTTGTGGAGACACTCTGACAACAGTTATGCATGGATGTAACTTAATGACTAAAAACCAAAACAGGGCTTGTTTCTTGGACAAAACACTTGTTAGAAATAATAACAAAAATGTGTAAATAAAGGAAACCTGCTCCTATGTCTTCAGCAGCCTCAAGGAATGCTTTACTCAAACAAGACACCTCCTTGGTAAGGTTTGTTATTTCTCAGCCTTCAGCATTTCACATCACATCTTCTCATTGCTGCTTATTCTGCTCCCTGAATTGTTGCAGTTTTTTCATTTTCTTTACCATCTTTTCTTCTCTCTTTTTCTCTAACTACTAAAATTTAACCTAAATTTCCCTGCTGCAGCTTAAATCCATTACAACTTGCTCTGTCCTAGTTGACTAATGAGAATAATTATCAAACCATTTTTCAATGTGAATTATCTACTCAGGCTAAAATAAACCCACCAAGCTCATTTCCAATGAAAATCCTGAGTCTGGCCAACAACTGCAATCCCTGAAGTAAAATAACAGGGTTTTATTTACTAAGGTCTTCAGTCTATTCATTGTTTTT
Organism: Galbula dea; assembly: GCA_013399015.1. Lineage (NCBI taxonomy): Eukaryota > Metazoa > Chordata > Aves > Piciformes > Galbulidae > Galbula > Galbula dea. The sequence continues at coordinate 282,303 of VWZX01000240.1, read as the reverse complement.
TTATTGGCATTGAGATAACATTTGGGCAAGATTATATTGCAATTTCTATTTATTTATTTATTTCTAAGATAGCTGTTTAAAAGCTCATAATTAAAAAGCCTCTGTTAGTACTCTGATATTGCCATCAGGACCAAAGAGGGATCAGTGCCAGCATTCTGAGCTACTACTATTGAATGCACACCTACTGGAATGCTCATTTCCAGAAGGGAAAAAATAAGGGCATGGAAATAGGGTTCTTTCCAAGGTGCTCCAAGTATCAGCCAAAGGACTGTATGTTTGTGCTGTTTTGGCACAGGGAATCAATCAGCTGGTGTAAAATTAGGGTACCTGGTTCTTAGGTCAGCTTTTTCCTTACTAGAGCTTGAGAATCAGCTGGATTAATGCTTATCTGGGACATGATTCCTGGAGTCACAGGCAACCTTGTAAGATACAGCATTTTCTGCACTGCTCTGACTTTCTGTTTGCAAAGCCCAGTGAAGACAGGGCTTGATGTTTGAGGACATACAATGTATTAGGATATAACATCTTCCTGTGATGGGGAATAAATATGTGTAATCAAAAAAAGAAAATAAAAAGAAAGATAAAAAATTAAAGTAAAATAAAATAAAATAAAAATAAAATAATAAAAGGCAAACTTATCCAAAATGGCACTGGCAGCCTCTGTTAAGGTTGCTAATGCCTATCACTCATTTTAAACTCACAAAGTTTTGCATCTCTCTGTTCCTAGAATCATCTCTTAGTCCAAAGCAAAAAAAGGAAATAATCAGGCATGGCAGCTATGACCATGTTTTTTTCCTACATTCTAATTTTACCTGTTACTGAGAGGGCTTTTAGCCAAATAAACTAAAGTGAAAATGTCTGGTCTGAATAGTTTAAAAGTTAGTCCTGCTGCTGATTTTTCAGATAGAGTTATTAAAGATGGGAAAGATTTGAGCATAGCAGGAAAGTTTGCAGACATTTCTTGGTGTTCAGGACCTGGACAATCATAATTGTGAGCACTTGGTGATCCCCAGCTGAGCTACCTGGTAAAAGAGCATGAAACTGAGCAGAGAAGGAGAAGCAGCTCTCTGAAAGAGCAGCTGGTAGCAAAGTGGATATTTAGGTAGAGACTCTGAATTTGTTTTGTTTCGTGGAGGATGTCATCTTCAGCAGCAGCACTGAAACTGCTTTTCCATGGATTCAACCAGGCACCAAACATAATCTTAAAGTAACAGACATGCTTTAATTTCAGCTCCAAGATAAAACTAAAAGCAATTAATGCAAGTTTTTGTCACCTCCATGTAAATGAGGAAGAGCTCAGAGGAATTACTCCTGATTCCCACTGATAGAAATCAAAGCAGGACTTTAGTCCTCTGACTTGAGCAGAATTAAAATGCAGCTTGAAATTACTTAGCTGCCTAGACATATTTATCAACACCAAGTGTCGTAGCATCCACAGGACTCAGTAACAAAAGGTTTATATCAAGTTCAGAACTTCCTTCTACTGTGTGCTGCTCCTACCATTAAAAAAAAGAAAAAGGCCAGATCCTGTCCTATTTGTAGTCTGAACAAATGAGGCAGATAAAAATCAGGGATAAGGAAATTATATTGTAGCCTTTTTTAAAGATCACAGAATGAAGCACATAGCAATTAAGCATTGCAGCCAAGGTCACATTGGGATTTGCAATCCATAGCACATCCAGGTTTTGAACCCAGGATTCAAGGCTCAGAAGGAAAGAAATATTTATTGATATTATTTTTTTTTTAGAATGTAAAATATTTGTTGGTTGTTGGGGGTTTTTTATGACTAGTATATAATATTACAAATGTAATTTAAAAAGATATATACTTTACAATTCTCTATTTACTTAATTTATCTTTTTTTCTTTCTTTGAGAGTGATGAGGTTTTTCCTTTCTTTCTTTCTCTTTTCTTTTGGCAGGGACTTTTTGTTTAAGTATCAAATTGCAATCTTGCAGAAGTCCAAATAAAATAAAATAAAAATAAAATAAAATTGCTACCTAAATGCCATTACCTGAAATTTTGAAACATTAAGACTTCAAAAGGGTTAATTAATTACATTAGCTGTGTCATTATCCTGGCAACATTCTGCCCGAGGCTGTATAGATCTATTCAGCTGCTGAGTTTGAAAGAGCTGTGTCCTTCTCTCACAGAATAAAATTCATCAGACATTAAAAACATAGTCATTAGCAGAACATATTGTTTTCTCTCCACCAGATTGGAGAACATCAGATGGAATAATCAAAACAAATATTAAATATTTAATTTTTTTTAAGAAACAAAGGGAATCCAGATTTCATCAGAAGTCAGAATAGATATTCTCCAGAAGTTGAAACTGCTTAATATTTACTGAATGTGGAGAACCAAACTCTTCAGAGTCTCATTTCTTTATAGTCAAAAGTGAATGGAAAATGCTTCTCTGTCAAGAGTATAAAATCACTTTTAACAGGTGTAAATAATTATCTAAGATACATCTAGTATGAATATAGAAGAACTGGTAAAATAGAGAACCATAGAATCATTTTGGTTGGAAAAGACCTTTCAGATCATCAAGTCCAACCATTAACTCAACACTGTCAAGAAAGGACAACAAATTCATTGCCATAGGATGTTGTGGATGTCATCAGTTATCATGGGTTCAAAAAGCAATCAGATACAAACATGGAAAGAACCCATTTATAGACTATGATAGACAAAGAAAGAACACCCCCAGGTCAAGATACTGAATGGCCACAGATTGTAGGAATCTGGAAAGCTCAACTGTGGGAACATCAATGTCTATTTTCCTTTTTAAGCTCCTTCCCAACAGGCAGTTGTTATTGGCCATTGTTGGAGACCAAAAAAGCTGTCTATACTGTCTCTGGTCTTACTGAATACATCTTCTTTTACAAACCAGCTGAGAATTACTCTAAATTTTAGCCCTAGAGTGAGAGGAAGCATTTTTTAAATTACAAAGGTATCCTATGTTTCATGTGGTGCTGCAGACCTTGTACAAACCCCTGTGGGTTCATCTTTTCTGCAGTGCTAAACAGCACTACTCTGGGGCACATGATGAGGAACTTGTCAGAAGTTTGTGATAATTTGGGAAGATCTCTCCTGTCAGAAGACCTTGGAACTGCAGCCACTACAAGTGGTCCTGTTGGTAACTCTTTCCTCTCCATCACCTAGAAAAAGAAAAAAATGATGCCTGTTTTTATTTGAGCTGTACAAAAACTACTTGTGCTTCGAAGCAGCTATACCCTGATGTTGCTGCTGGCTAGTGGTGGGCTCACAGGGAGGAGTACTCAGAGCCCATGACAGTACTTCTGATTTGTGATGTCAGCTCCTTTTTCCCTGGGCATCTACAGGTGCCCAGAGTAAAGTAACAACATTAACAACTGAAAATGTTTTTCAGCTAGATAGGTACAATGGTAAAGAATGAACTTCCATGAGCATCTTTCATTCTGGCATAGGTGTAAACACAGAATCACAGAATTTTAGGGGTTGAAAGGGACCTCTGGAGATCATCCAGTCCACCCCCCCTACTAAAGCAGGGTCACCTAAAGCAGGTCGTAGAGGAGGACATCCAGGTGGCTTTGGAATGTCTCCAGAACAGGAGAATGGCACAAGACACAGGAGGCAAAGAAAAAAAACCCACAACTATCCAAATCAATCAAATCTGAGTAACCTTCATTAAAAAGGCACTGCCTTGACACCTGAGCCATTCCCTGATCAAGTTCACAGCCTTGTAAAGTGCCTCAAAAAACGATCAGGATTTTTAGAAGAGAACCAAATCAAATACATTTTCCCAAATATTATGCAGAAAGTCAACTTTAAATGTGGGAATAGATCCTTTGCAATTGGCAGAAATTAGACTACAAAAGCTGAACCTATCTACGAGATTTTTTTGTCTGTTTTTCCTTTTTGCTGTTGCTATTTGGAGACTTAAACAAAAATTCCTAATATTCCAGAGGTGTAAACAGGGTGACTATAAATAGGAAATCAATAAATCATAAGAAACTAATTTCATTCATTACAGGAAGAAAAGTTTGAAGATAAAAAATCTAGGAACAACTCTGCCTTCCAAAGCTGTTAAAAAGGGGAAACTAATAATTGGTCTCATAAAGAGTTAATTTTGGAATGGTAGTTGCTAAAAAGGGATTTGGAAGGACTCACCACTGGCCACCTAGAAAATGGTGAATAGCACATAAGCAGAAAAGCTTCTGAAGCAGCTCTGTAGACATTCAGCATTAAATCCACTAAGAATATATACATATCTGTTCTCACACAGCCAATCTCCACATGATCCCAGGCACAAAATCTGAAAAATCTGTTCTCACAGATAATGTGTTATTGCACATAGAGCTCAGGAGCAAATGGGAATCCTGGCAAAGGGCTTGGGCAAGGATAGGAGACCAAAAGTCTTAGAATCACAGAATTATAGAATTGTTTGGGTTGGAAAAGACCTTTAAGCTTATCAAGTCCAACTGTTAACCTAAGACTGCCAAGCCCATCATCAAACCATGTCCCTCAGCACCACATCTTTTCAACTCCTCCAGGGATGGTGACTCCATCACTGCCCTGTGCAGCATGATTCAGGGCTTGACAACCCTTTTGGTGCAGAAATTTTTCTTAATATCCAACCTAAACCTGCCCTGGCATAACTTGAGGCTGTTTCCTCCTGTCTTATCACTTGTTACTTTGGAGAAGAGACCAACCCCCACCTGGCTCCAATCTCCTTTCAGGGAGTCATGGAGAGTAAGAAGGTCTCCCCTGAGCCTCCTTTTCTCTGACACCTAGCCTGATGGTTTGGACAAAGCACCCAGCTTCTCTAAATCTCTGTTAACTCTCTGCAATGCCTACACAACTCAGGATTTGCCAATGAACACCACTCTGAATGAGATCATGGAGTTTCCACCTCTACTGGGCTTCTAAATTCAAAAAGTCTGCTAGTCTCTTGTTAGGTAATGGGGAGGCTAAGGGTGTTCATCAGCACTGACAAATGCATTGGAATGGTCCTGGAATCTTACTAGATTCAAGAATAGAAATAGAAAGAATCCATGCTTTCTATTTTTATTGCCTCCTGCTTCATCCTAAAAAGTTCTTGTTTGAAAACTTTTGTTGTTTTATTGGTTTTTTTTTTAGTTTGTCATTGAATATTAAAATCATGACATGAGTTGAAATCTCTGAATCCACCTTAAAATGTCAGTGAAGGAATTTGCTGGTTCAGCCCATCACTTCATACTTGAGTTATGCAGCCTGTGTTGATTTACAGAGGTCTTTTGGTCACTGACAAACACCCCGAGACTCATTTCAGGTGCCTCATGGAGACACCAAGTGTAATTTGAGATACCAAAGGTATCCTGAACATCTGCAGGGGCCAGCTAGATCTAACTGAAGACTTTTGAGAGACCTTACCACCTCTGGTGCAGCAGTTGGGAGTTACTGCATATCAAATGGCATTGTAAGCTGAACTGAGTGCTTTGAGAGATTTACAGACAAATGTCCATTTCTCCTCTTTAGTCAGAAAGGCATCAGGACTCCAGCTGGCTTGATTGCTTGATTGATTTATGTATTTATTTATTTATTTATCATTCCTCTTGTGGGTTTAATACAGTTGCTGACACAGAGGTGTTTGGGGCATTTGAGCCACCTAAGGGTGCCTGGCTTCTCTTCTCACTCAGGAATTAATATTGTCCCTGCTCATTGTAGGGGGGTTGGACTAGATGATCTTTAAAGGTCCCTTCCAGCCCAAACCATTCTGTGATTCTATGAATGGCACAGGTCACTGTATTCACATAGTGGATCTGTCAGCCCTTTGCAGTTGTCTTGTTTCCCAAGACTTTAGATATCTCTACTGAGACAACCAAATTGATCCCTCCACCAGTCTGCCTGCCAGTTGCTTAGACACAATACTGCTGCTGCAGGTCTGACCTGCTGAGTCTGGGAGGATTTAAAACTGGATGAATTTTAGAAGAAATGGAATTTGATTCATTTGGCTTCCATTGAAATTCCTCTTTGCTTCTTCTACCTGCATCAGCAGCTGGTACTAGGTATGTACCTACAAAAAGGCACAAGGACCATTTAAATTTTAGAGGTAATCCCATTGCCAAGGGATCTAATTCCACATCTGGGTCTCCTCAAACCCCCAACTCTAAAGTGGAACTTATGCATTGTACAGATGTTCTCTCCAACAAAGGAAGGAAAAAATGAGCATCCTCCAAAGCCTCAGTTAATGTTTTAGCCACTGAAATACAACATGTGAAATAACGTTATCTCCTTTTTGGTTTTAAGTTTCTAGTTGGTTATTTTCAACACCATGTGGCTACCAAACTTCTCAACTGAAATTGCAGTGTGTTCCATCTCACAGGAAGGACTGATCTGTCCAGTTAGTATTACAGACACCATCATCATAGCTGTGTTATAATATGACAGCTCCCACTGGACCTCACTACTAAAATCCAAAGGGCACTTTATGAATTGAAGATCATCTTTATGCCAAGAGATAACACATAACATGTAAGTATTTAATATTTCTATTTGTATTTCATCTCATATTTTTAAGGACATACAGCTAGTGGTAGAGCTTTTCTAGCAGATCTACACATAGGATGAATTGCAATAGTCATTTGTGGGCTTGATGGATGAAAGTTATGACAACAGCAATTTATTAATTATTTCCTATAGTAAATAATGTGGGAATTTAACTGCTACATGTGGAAAATAAATAACTTGCTCTACTTCATAGTACTTTTAGGAGAAAATAGAGATACTCATGACTGTGGATCTCATTTTTTTTCCCTCTCTCTACTTTTTCACTCATAATATATTGGGGAAAAAATGAAATATTAAGTAGAAATTTTATAGAATGGCTTTCTGTTTCACCAGGGGATGACAGATGAGGTGGATAGGATAGCTGTTGAGTTTACAGAGCCGATTCATCAGCCTCCTGTTTGACCCACAGCTGTCATCTTCTTACAAATTAATATTTACCACTTTTAGATGCCTTCATCTCGGGAGAGGTGAGAGGGGAGAAGAGGTAAGGCAGGGAAAAAACCTAAAAAAGAGGTTTTGTGAAGAATTGCAAGGAACACAGTACATCATAAGCTAATTACAGCTCAGGCTGGCTGAGCGTTCCTCTGCAATGGTGAATTATAGGCGTGAGGCTGCAGCACTTCACTTTCTTACTCATAACTAAATCAGAATCCTTTTAAGTTTTAATTAACCCGCTTAGCTTTAGTTGTGAGGGAGCAGGGGAGTGGGGAAGGAAGGCAGATTAACCCTTTAATTGACAAGTACTCTCACAGTGTCTCCTCTTGGGCTATTTTTCCCTGAAGCACCTGAGGGAGACAGCATTATCAGTCTGACGTGGGGACCTATTAGACTCTGATATATTTTTTTCTTAATTTGCCAGTGTCTGGCTAGTCCATTCTATTTCATTATCAAAAACCAATTAATTTTCTGTAAAAGCATCAAATTAATTACAAAATACTATGGAAATATAAAGAATGAAGGAATTTCCCTCTTCTCTCCTCCTACCCTTGCCTCATTATGGGAAACATGTTGGGCCCCTTGGCAGCAAAGCCCTATTAAGGAACTACAGACTGTCTAGCTCCTCATTTAAAATTCTGTTGGTGGTGTCAGGAGGCCTGTGTGATGGGGGTAAGTCCATTTCCACCCACAGAGATTATTTTCCAGTTCCCTAGCACAGAAAAAATGCAGTCATAAAATCATTAGAAGTGAGGCTGGAAGAAACATCAGGAGGAAACCCAGTGTACGCTCACAACATCTTCACTGGAGCTTCCAGGCATGGGCACACTCCAACCTTTCCAGGTGATCTACTGTGTTATATAATGATTTATTTAATTAGAAAGATGTCCCTGCTGCAGTTTATATTCATAATTTTTTCACCCATACTCATTGAATATGGGGAACAGTTATCTTTTTCCTCTTTGTGTTGGACTTCTAGATATTTGAAGACTCTTATTGATATTATTGTCATCAATCTTTTCTCCAGTCTATTTTGTCCTTCTATCTTTTCTTTGTAGTTAGCATTCACTGTGGCTCTTATACTCTGGGTGGTTAAAGTGACAATAGTAAGAAGAGAACTCATCTACAGTTTGACTATTCACAAATATAGACATGTTTCAGATGCTTAACTATTGGTGTCCAGTGCTATTTGAGATGTCCTAGGACATTCTACCTTTGTTCCAGCTGTCAGTTGCCCTGAGGTCCTATGTCATGTCTGTTATGCCTGGGAAATGCCATGTCTAAAATGGCAGGAGATGCCTGTGCTTAGACAAGAGAGTTGAGCACCAAGTGTGTGTCTGTAGATGTCTGCAAGAGAGCAAACTTTCACAGTACTCAGTGGAAACCTAACCAATGCAAATAATTGGGTCCAAAATAGAGATTCAGCTGACCAAATGGAAATGTTAGCTTAAGAGTAAGCTGAACAACTTTCCCTTCTCCTTTGACTTGAATATGAATGAGGTCTCCACTGGCCATAATGGAAACTTAGCTATGTGAATGACTCCAGATGGACATAGAGCTCTATGGATCTGCATCTAGGGCTGACTCCCAACCCACTTCAAGATCACCATGTTTGAGAGACTGTAACAAAAATGGTATTTCAGAAACTAATCCTGAAAATTTCAGAATCCTTTGCATTTATTAGTTCAACCATAAATACCTGGCAAAGATTGACATTAAATGCCTCTAAGTTTTCACTGAGGATGTCCCTGCTCAGTGAAGGGGGGTTGGACTAGATGACCTTTAAATGTCCTTTCTAACACAAGATTTGTCATTTTGATCATTCCTATATGTTATAATCGTGATCTCCACAACTAATCCAAAAGGTTCAGTGGGTTTTCATTAAACCTACAGTTATATTAACCAAATTATGTTAGCCTCCCTCCCAAACTCCTTTGAGCTGGTGTCTCTTACGTAATAAACATACTAAATGCTGAATGAGGAATGCTCATTGCCAAACTAAATCAGCACCCTGACCCCAGAATCCACTATCTTAAGGCATCTCAACTTTCCAGTAATGTAGCAGCCCTATCTCATTTTAGTTTTGCTCTGAATTCTCCTTGTAGACCACAATTTAAGCAACGAGAGTATGTTGAGCCCTACAGCAAAACCAGCTCTATTTGGAAGATGATATATTCTCCTTAAGGCTATCAGAGCATAAGTAGCTCAAACACTCAGAAGACTTCAGGAAAAACTGAAGGTTGCCTCTGCAAAAAAATAGGGTTTTCCAAGCAACACAAGAAGGGTGAAGATAGGATAAAAAGCCCTGGAGATTGGAGTTTTCTGATCCTGCTTCTACCTAAATGGTGGTGACCACCAAAAAGGTCACTCCTAGAAGTGAAATCCTTTTACACAGTGTGTCTCCTCCCCTCCAGACTGTAATAATAACAGCCAATCAAGATTTGAAGGCAAGGTGAGGCAAAGAGTCTTGGCTACCTCCTGGCCTTTGCCAGACTGCTGTTATTCCTGTCAATGAGGAAATAAGTAAGGGATAATGGAATGACACTGTCACTGGTCCTACTCTGGTCCATATTCCAGTCACTTGACTATGTCCCCTATAGATTCTTATGTTAAAGCAGGTCTCTGTATTAAGGGAACATGATAAATAAGGGGAAAACCATATTCATTTTGATTGAGCAGAGAAAAAGAAAGAAGGAAGAAGGAAAAAAAGCAAGAAGGACAGCAAATAGAAGAAGGTGAGAGCTGCAACATGGCTGTTGCATGGTTTGCTTGATAGAGGAATTTACTACTGTGCAGAAGACTTTTGCATCAGTTGTCTTTCTCTTCTGGTGAGCTGTGAAGTTTCATTTAAGTTACACCCTTTCATGAAGAAGCCCTGCATATAAAGCAGAGTGCATCCAACTGACAAGCTTGTTTGATGGCAAGAAGATTAATCTCACCTTAACTTATAGACAATAATGTAGCTAATAATGTGTGAATTGGCTGTGTTCTCTCATTTTGCAGTCAGTAGGCAGAAACAGACACTTCCAGATCTCAGATTGTCTGAAATATTTCAGCTGTTTAGAAGAAGAAAGGTGAATTAAATCTTTGAAGCATCTTTTCATCACAACTGATCCTAAAAGGAGCCCAGGTTGACTAGCTCAGACCTGTATGTCAGCCTAGCAGACAGCCAAAGTTATATGAGATGGATCCATGTTTAAAAATAAAATGATGTTTATTCCAGCACAACCTTAATTCACCTCTGCAACATGTACAGGAGTGAAAGGGTAATAATCTATGTTTATTCCCATTCCAAAAAATGACTCAGAAACTCTCAGTCAGTGAGAAATAAAGAACTGGATTTAGAAATATTGATAAAAACCAAATTCCACTCTCTTATGAACTAGGGAAGCAAAAAATTAAAAGACTTATTTTTCAGTTTCTGCAACTCCCCTCATTCTGTTGAGCTGGGCAGATTTATACCAGTTAAAGATTAGGATCAACATATAAGCCTAACATCTTTAACTGCTTTAATTATTTATCCAAGGCTGTTTTGACTTGCCCTCTCCAGTTGGCTGTGAGTCAGAGGAAGCCTTGAAGAGTATATTAGCAATTATTAGCCAGCTTAAGCTTTCACTGCATATTAGGAATCAAATCAGACTTTTTTATTCTTTTAATTATTATTTTTTAGGGAATGGAAGCAAATGCCTAATTGATCTCTGTAAAATAAAAGGCTAAAATAGTGCTTTGGGTAAAAATGTCCCATTTACATGCCTGACAGAAGCTGGGGAGAGAGAAGAAAAACCAACAACAACAGAAGAAGAAGCAGCATGGAGAAGCACTTCCCAGCCTCAAAGGAGTGCATTGGCTGATGATTGTTTCATCACCCATTGCTCATATTTGATGGTGGAAAGTCATAGTCTCAAGGAGACAGAGTGCCAAAGAGAGCTTTATCAAGACATCAGCTGAACTCATACTTTTCATTTTCCTGTCTCCTGAGCTGCTGGGAAAGCTGCTGCAGTGTAATGTCTTCTCAGCCTGTGGTCAGTCTGAACCTAAACAATGCCATACATTTAACTCTCAGGGTGGAAAAATGTTCATTCTGCTATAGATGTGGAAGAATTAATTTCCACCTCAACCTTCTTGGACGTAAATGTAAAGGTTTGGTGGTATCTGGTTGGTGGATTTTTAAAACCAGACAAATCCAATGTCAAGTCATTCCTACAAAGCCAATGTTAGCTCATTCCTTTGTGTGCTGTTAGCTACAGAAACCTTGTCCATGCTAGCTAGTCAGTTGACTAAAGAGTCTTGAGTGGCCTTTTGGCTTCTTGTTAAACACTGGACTCTTAAATGTCATGGAAGAGATTACAAAGAAGATGGAAGAGATTACATGGAAGAGATTTGATTACAAAGGTTCAACCATAAAAGGAACCTTACTTAAACTTACTTTGTGGGATATAATTAACACTATATAAATCCTAATGACTTTTTGAGCAGTTTTGAATGTATTATTTTTACTCTGTGTGCAATGAGGTAGGGATCAAGTCAAGCTTAAAATGAATTAAAAAGTCTGTATCTATATAGATGGAAAATCTGGGGCTGTCTACATGCTAGTACTAAGACAGTATTTCAGGGGTTAGGAAGAAGGTTGGGACAGATGGTGAATAGCTTCTTTTTAGTTACTAAATTACTGGCAGGATGTTTTCAGGTGCTGTCCTGGAGTCACCACACTGCACTGCAAGAACCTCAGGTAGTTAGGGTAGGATCTCAGTCACACTGGGCTGTCCTTACCTCCACTGAGAAAACACTTTGTACTCTCTTGACCTTCAAAACAGGGTGGTTAAACCCTAACATCTTATCAATAGCTGTCCCTAGCACATACTATCCCACTGAACTTCACCTGTGTGTTACCTGGCCAAATTAGCTGCTTTAGAGACTGGACTAGCAGCTCCCAGTATGGACACATTTGTAAGACAATACCAAGCTAAACACCCCAGACTCACTTACTTTACTAACACATCTCTAACCAAAGGAAAACTGCCAAATCAAAGCATCTAAGTTAATGTCCTGCTTTCAGTTGCCTGCTAAAGTGTTTTTATTCAGGAAACATTTACACAAGGATTCTAAAGATACTGACTTGGATCCCTGAGATTAGTTTCTTTAGATACCAGTACACAGATAACTGAGCTTAGGAGAGTCTTAGCTTAATCTGTGTTTTTGTTAGGCATATTTAAAAGATGAAGGATTTTTTTTTTTTTTATTAAACCAAGAAAAGCAACACATTCAGTATTTTAGAAGGTATTCAACCTGATTTTAACCCCAGTGTAAATTTTTCAGAATAACTTCCAAATGTGGAGTTGGTGGTTGCAGGCTCATTCCAACTGACCTACTTCTATTCTATTCTATTCTATTCTATTCTATTCTATTCTATTCTATGCTATCCTATCCTATCCCAGAAAATGATCAAAGCTTTTAGCCATTGGCTCTTTATTATCATACATGAATGTGGCCTATAACACAACCTGTTTCACAGTTTCTTTTGGCCTCAATCTACTGCAACATATCAAGGGCATTTTGGTACCCTTACATAGGAACCAGTTCATGGTGCCCTTAAACTGAAATCAATAGACAATTCAATAAACACTTCAAAAGGTACACCTTTTGTTTCTGATTCAGTCATGAAAGATGAAATTAAGCTTGCACTGAGAACAAGGGAGCAGCCTTTCTTGGCACCAGTAATTGCAGTCTGGGATGGCCCTAAAAATCCTTTCTTTGTTTTGAACTAGTCTGACACACAGTGCAAGGAACAGAACTGGAAAAGACAAGGCACTTGGCAAAAGCCTGTAAAATGGCAAAATCATTGAAACTGTGCATTGTTATAAAACATGTAAGGAAGAAATACTCCCCCAAGCAGGACATGTCAGATGCATGGCCATGGCTTAGAGAACAGTTACTTAAAGACTATGACTTATGAACCTCTGCGATGGAAGCAGCAGAAGTGCCACAGGGGTGTAGTGCAGATGAGAAATGAATTAAGCACAAATGAGGAGGAGGCAACTGGAAGAGTCAAGGAAAGTTTCTGAGGTGGAAGGCAACATGCCCTAGGAAGACATGGAAAGTTGGGATGAAAAGAAATTCTCCCTACAGGCACAGACCTTGTCTGTTATGTTTTACAGTATTTCAGGAATTAGGTTAGATGATTTGGTAGTTTGCAAAAATCCTTCTTTTCAATAAGAGAAGACTCCACATATGCCTATATCTATATTTAAACCTAAAATTGCTGGCATGCTGATGCTTCTATCACTATGTAGCTATACAGGTGTATATGTGGAAGTGAATTATTGCTTTTCTTTCTTGTATTGTACTGTAAATCTTCTTCAAAGGGATTGAAATGTTTATGAAAAAAAGAGAAGTTTATTAGGACATGAAAAAGAGTCTGATGATGTTAGTCTTAAATTATGGTTTGGAACACAGGTATTATATTCACAGACTCTCTTCTAAAGAAATACTTACTGCAGGATGGAAATTGGTTATATATCTACATTAAAGAGATAATTCCATAGCATCAAAAATTAATACTTTTTTTAAACTGTCCTTTTCACTGACATTTTTTCCCCTAATCTTTTAAAATGGAATATTTCCATCTCCTTATTTGAGATTGTTTTCTAGAAAGAAAATAATATGGAGAAGAATATTAAATTTAAGAAAGACAAAACAAAGGAATTTTTCTGTGATAGCTTTTTTTGATGCCTTCATAACATTATTTTTTACAGTTTCTCTCAATAGAAAAAAACATTTCAGAAGAACCAGAAAGAACTAACAATGTAAAGCAGAATATCCAGTTCTTGCCTAGGGCTGCCTATGACGTCAGTATCCTAATAAATCATGATAAAAACAATGTTTCATATTCATAGACCTGATATGGTCTGAATTTATGAAAGTAAGCAAAATAGAAGGGTACAAATGATAGTTGTCATCAGTTTGCATATGTGGGTACCCAAAAGGAACACAGAGACACTGTCAGAGCATGCAGGGACCACAGTTAGGAATCCACATGGAAGCTGATTCTAGCAAAGGACATGAAGGTTGGCAAGAAGGGCTTCTAGAGGTGTACCAGCAGCAAAAGGAAGAACAGGAAAAATGTGGTCCTACTGCTGAATGGGGCAGAGGACTTGGTGACCAATAACACAGAAATAGCTGGGGAAACACATGCTGCTTGGTCTTCACTGGCAAATTTGTTTTTAACAGTCAAAGACCAAAAGGAAAATCTGCAGCAAGGAAAATCCACCACCAGTGAAGGAGAACCAGGCTAGGGAACATGTAAACAAACTGAACATACTCAAGTCCATGAGACCTTACAAGATGCACCATCTATGCTGAGGGAGATGTCTGATGTCACTGTGAGGTCACTCTCAAATATCTTTGAAAGGTCTTGGCCATTAAGAGAGCTCCCTGAGGACTGGAAAAGAGGCTTTTTGAGTAGAAGTCTACTTAGTCACCAACATTAAATGCTCTTTTGAGGAGGTACCTATGGCTTTCCACTGGTAGTGGAAAAAAAGTCCAGACATGCAATCTGACAATAAATAAGATCACTTGTTTTAGCCAATGGATATTGTCAATATTCTCTGATAGTATCTGGCCCAAAGGTATCATAGCAAATCATGAGGATTTTATATATCATTTTATATATCATTTTATATATCATGGGACATACAGACAAGGGAACTGTTTCTTTATTACTGGTTCCAAAACAACACCTTGTGTGTACTTGAGTAGCACTGCTACTTCTTTTTGGTCTGGGCAGCAGTATTGTCATCCAAATTCTTTTATAAAGCCCCAAAAGAACAATGAGTGAAACCATTATAAATGTATGGAACACTTTTCTTCTTCCACTATTTTCATACCAATAATCTTTGCTGCCATTCATATTAAATATTCAACTTATAACACCTGAAGTACTAAGACTACAAGGAGTTTTATTGCAGTACCACATTTTGGTTTTTGCTGTCAATGCTTTCACACCATTCCCACAGGGAGATCTTTTTGACATCACCAGGACCAACAGGATGGCTTGAGCCAACTTGCTTACTATGAAAAGAAATAAATCACTCCCTATGGTGCCTAAGCAAATGTTTAAAATCTGAACTGATTTTTGACAATCTGAGTTGCAACTTTAGCAAAAACTGAGCCATATTTCTTAGGGATCCTTAAGTTATTGCAAGCTGCTTGTGGGTCACTTGTTTACAGTGCATCGAGAGGCAAGGTGCTGCTCACTAGAACTGGTAAATATTATGAAGTATCTATGAACATGCATTTTGAATACAAATCAGAAAATTTCCATTACATATGCAATCTCCTTTTTTTCATTTCCCATTATATACTCAGCAATATTATTGAAGAAACAGAGTTTTATATAAGCTCATACAAATGCTCATTTCCTCAGTCTACGATCCGACACAAGGAAATACTGATAAGGTTATCTGCTTCTTTTATTGGACTTATTAATTTTGCTGAATATATTCGAAGACATGATGTATCCTTCAGAGTAGACAATGCAAAACCCAGCATTAGAGGAGGAAGGAAAACATGCTTATTGTGCAGTGCTGTGAACTTCAGAACTGCTGGTGTTCACAGTTTCTGAGTAGCAATTATTCAGTATCTCCAAAAAATTTGCTTAATGTACACTGAAACAGCTCAAGTGTCATGGTTCCTAGCATGGGTCCTATAAAGCATTTCAACACAATACAGGAAAAAAAAAACTTTTTTAACATAAGGTCATTAGGACAATGAAACCTAACACATACCATTTTCATAGATTCATAGAACGGCCCAGGTTGGAAGGGACCTTTAAGATCTTCTAAGATGCCACCCACTAGACCAGGTTGCCCAGGGCCACATCCAACATGGCCCTGAACACTGACAGGGATAGGGCAGCCACAACCTCTCTGGGCAACCTGTTCCAGTGTCTCATCACCCTCTGAGTAAAGAACTTTTACTTGTCCATCTAATGGTCCACCCTTCAAATTCATATCTCTCCTATTTAGAGGTAAAGCTGTCATGTGGAACCATGTCAAAGGCCTTTCAGAAATCTAGCTTGACTCTATCAACTGGTCTTCCCTCATCAACTGTTGCAATCACTCTATCATAGAAGGCCACCAGATTGGTCAGTCACAATTTGCCCTTAGTGAACCCAGGTGGCTTTAAAGCATCACCTCTTTACCTTACATGTGGCTTAAGATTGTTTGCATGGCAATTTGTTCCATGATCTTCTGAGGCACAGAGATGAGGCTCACTGGTCTGTAGCTCTCCAAGTCCTTTTTTCTGCCTTTTTTGAAAATGGGAATTATGTTATCCCTAAATGGGGATGATGTTAGCCTTATTTAATTTTATTTTTATTTTAATGTTTTTCTTTTACTGCTGAAAAAGTTAGAACTTATTGACTTTGGGTTTTGCTTACTCATTCAAAATTTTAATAGAAGAATTTGTTCTGTACTGATGTATGTTGCCTTATCCTATCAATTCAAAAATATGTAAAATATTGAAAGTATCATTATGTAATTTATATGTACATATATAATAGAATAGTACAAAACTGGTTTTCTACATTTAAAAAAGATTTTATTAGAAAGGTTTTGAGAAGGAACAGATCCTCTCCTGGCCTTTCTGTGAAAATATAAGCACACACAAGCAACCTGTGGTTCAGATGCTTTTAAGATGTTAAACTTTGTGAGCAGAAAGAGCTGAAATACCCAACAAATACCATTGTCCTATTGTACATGGCCATGTCCAAAATATCTGCCCAAGACCTATAGATTTCATTTGCATGTGGTCATTGGATATGCCTAGGAGTCCCATTTCTTATGTACTGCAGTCTCTGCCAGAGCTTCTGGTCCATCCATTGTTGGGAAAGGACCACTCAACAAAATTCACTAAATCTTCACATGTCAGTGAAAGAAAACTTCAGAGAAAAAGGTGGAATATCTTTTAAGAGAAGCACAAATGTACAGCAGCTCAATGAAAATGTCAGAACTTGACACAGTAGTACACCAGAACATTGATCAGCTCTTTTTCTATGGAAACTTCTTGTGTCCAAATGTCTATCTTGGACTTAATGTTCAGTCAAAGGTAATTCCTTCTGCTTTTTGCAGAAACAAGGCAAACTGGGAAAAAAAGGATGCATAAAGCCTTTTAATTTGTATATATTTATATTAGATATCAGGTTATATATATGTGTGTATATACATCTGTGTGAGCATATCCATGTTCCTTGTCCCACACCAGACCTTTGTAGATAGATATCACTCTAGATAGGTCTCATTGGAAATACTAAAGTCCAGAATAGCATAAAGTTTATATAATTCTCTTGCCCTTCCAGGTGTTTCAACACTCCAGGTCAAAACTGATTGATTATGCAGCTTAAAGGAAGGTCACAGAGTTGCAGCTTCCCTTCCCTAGGGTTTTCAGTAAAGGAGAATATTTCATGGTGAGTTGGGATGTCATACCAGTTGTCAGTCAGACTACTGAACAAAACAACAGACCAAACCTGATTTCAAATCAAAGTGAGATTTTCAGTGGCCAGAGCTGGAGGTTTGCCATTTCTACAAAGTGTTTTAAGGTAACAATTTAGCCTTCTGATATTTGTAGGTTTTATGGGGCTGGGGTTTTTTTGCTTGTTTGTGTTTTTGTTGGTTTAGGGTTGGGTTTTTTTTTCAGGTGGCATAGCATCATAGAATTATTTTCATTGGAAAAGACCTTCAACTTCACCAAGTCCAACTGCCAAGTCAACACTAAACCATATCCCTCAGCACTACATCTACACAGCTTTTAAGTCCCTCCAGGGATAGTGACTCCACCACTTCCTTGGGCAGCCTGTTCCAACACTTAACAATAACTGATTTTAATAAAACAAGAGGAGTCTCTTTGTTTAAACAAACAGCTTTGGTTACCTCTGCTTATGCTGAATAACCTCACTTAAGAGAGCTTTCTGTTATCCCCTCTGCTCAGTATTTTTGGCACCTTAGTCAAAATACTCTGAGATTTTCTGATTTTGTGTTTCCCTTCTGTGATGGGGATCATCCAGTGTGAAACTTCCAAGGAGCTGTGGGGGTTTTTTTTGAAACAAGAAGGATGGAAAATATTAAAACAAAACAAAACAAGAAGACCTGCAGGATGTCTCTCCCAATGAGCCCTTGAGGAGAAAGAGCTGGAAATGATCTTCTATTTAAAAAAAAAGATACAAACTTCTTTTGCATGCAAATTACCAGAGATCCAACTCACATAGTTCATATCCCAATAGGAGGAAATACAGCAGATCTGACAGATGTCACCAGTTGACTTAAATGTCTGCATAAAAATTCACAACCTAAATCTTTTATCTACAAACCCTACATATTTAAAAAAAAATATTAATGTGCCAGTGGTTATAGGCTGGTATTTTGACTGCTAAACCTTTGTCACCTGCAATTCCATGGATAAACTGTTCTAAATTCTGTGCCTGGTTAGACTTATCTCAACAGTCTCAAGAATTGTGATATCAAGTGTTAAAGACACAGATTTCTAAAATAAAAAAAGAAGCAAGAAATTACTCTTGTGCATGCATGTTTCTTTATGATCCAATGTGCAACAGTTTTATGGGCTGTATGTCTGAAAGGAGGTATATATATAATGGTGTTTAATGTGGAGTTGAGAGCAAAATTATTGCAGTTTTCTATATAGCGAAGCCATATAACAAAAGAGCAGTAGCTAGTGTTTGCCCTTATATGAGATGCAGTCCTATAATAGAGAGCCTTAAAGCTAGGGTTTACTGTACTTTGGGAATTAATCACATAAACTATAAATTGGGTTCAACAGGCTGGCTGGGTAAATAGGCGCAGCTAATGAGGACACTATGAGATCTTATAAGAGCGCTGACTGCCCCAGGACAAAAGTGCCGAGCTGCACCTGATGGAAAACTAGAAGACATCAAAGCATAAAGGATTAGTGCTCTCACAGTGTTGAGAAATGGCCAGGGGGAGATTCACCAACTTATTACCCACATCCAAGCTAATCCTGTTATCTGCAAAATATGACTGTGTTCAGGAACTGCCACCACCTCAACTTGCAGGAGACTAATTCTGTGTTTACATGGACAAAAGTGTGGGGAATTTTCATCTGGGCAAAGAATATAAGAGATGAGAATTTTTAAAGGGTTTCCTTTGTATCAAATGTATGAAGAAGGGAAGAAATAAAATCAGTTCTTTAATGGCTAATCTGTATCCTATATAGATATCTTATAAAACAGAATTCCTTCTCTGAGAGTACAGGACAAAAAGTCACATAAAATTCGTTCTCTCTTGTTTAGTTGGAATATAGTTGCACTTTCCTAAAAGAAAAGCAAAATAACATTGAAAGAAACTTTGAAGATGAGAGGAACTGATGGTTCCCCAATATCTCCACCCAGGAAATCTTTTGTGCAGCAAATGTGCCTGCCTGATGGCTTTTTTTTCTCCAGTGCAATAAAAGAAGGTGAAAAATATCCCAAGGTCCTTGCTGGCACACTACAAAATATAGTTCATTATCCAGCCTAAGGTATGTGGCTAGGCTTAACATTTTTTTGGAAAAGCTTTTATAACGACCAGTGTTAGAAATCTAATTTTTTTTATACCAAATATACATCTGGTGCAGCCAGCACCTATGGGGAATAAAGGATCTTATTTTTTAATTTGAATAAAACAGACATAGACCCAAACACTATCTCTTGGAGCAGATAATTCCAGGGAGAAGCAGATAGTTTAGGGAAAAGGACTTCAACTTATATTTAATCTAAACATGCAGTATGTTTCTTCCAGTGGCTCATCAGCACCAAGGATGATAGCCTTCAGGGCAGAGTTTAGGCATGATTACTGAGGCAAGCCCTTGGCTAAGTATTTGTATGGCATTAAGGAACACCTCTGGCACACAGATCTTGCAGGCAAGGATTTCTCTAGCTAGCTAAGGGAAATGATTAATCTTGTAGGTTTTAATTTTTAGGGATGCAGGAATGCCAAAGTGCTTGGTGGTGGAAAGGAATCACTGTAAGGATGGCACTGCCTGCAAGCTTCCCTAGGCTTTTTTACTGTTGCTGCTGTTTGACTTCACCATACCTATGTTGGGCCCATTCGTAAGGAAAAATAAACACCCTGGGGAGTCAAAGCTAGGATTCTGCCTTGTGTCAGCCCTAGTGTGGTCAGCAGCACTAGTGCATTGATTGTTCTCTTGTACTCAGCACTGGGGATGCCACACCTCAAATTCTGGGTTGAGTTTTGGGTCCCCCACTCCAAGAAAGACATTGAGAAGCTGGAGTGTGTCCTAAGAAAGGCAATGAAGTTAGTGAAGGGTCTAGAGCACAAGTGTTATGAGGAGCAGCTGAGGGAACTGGGGTAGTTCAACCTGGAGAAAAGGAGGCTCAGGGGAGACTTTCTTGCTCTCTAAAACTTCCTGAAAAGAAGGAGTGAGGTGGGGGTTAGTCTCTTCTTCCAAGTAACAAGAGTTAGGACAAGAGGAAATGGCCCCAGCTTGCAGCAGGGGAGGTTTAGGTTGGATATTAGTTGAAATTTCTTCCATGAAATGATTGTCAAGGCCTGGAAGAGGCTTCAGAGGGAGGTGGCAGAGTCACAATCCTTGGAGAGATTTAAAAGACATGGAAGCGTGGTGCTGAGGGACATGGTTTAGGGCTGACTTGGTAGTGCTGGGTTAGCAGCTGGACTTGATGATCTTAAAGGTGTTTTCCAACCTAAACAATTCTATGTTTCTATGATTACCTGGTACTCACAACTCTTCCTTTCTGGTTTTAAACCTCTACTGGTCAAATGGGAAAAGAGAATGAAAACTAAAAACATCCACTAATGATTTTGGTTTTGTTGTTGATTTGACATTCTCAAGCACAATTTTGCATGACAAAACAAAAGCCTCACAAAAGATACTAACAGCTAAAGAAAAACAGTAAGTTTGGAGCTATGACTTATACAAATGTTATTTTTAACCTGAGATTGGGAAGTTAATGAAAATTAATGAATTAATGAAAAAGAAAAGTTTTATTCAACAGTTTCTGATTTCAAATGCTTGTTATACTTGGGTCAAAGTTCAAGTCATGCCTGCTGTTTTCTTCTGACCTCTTGCCAGGGTTTCCTCTCCCCCCAGCAAATTCATGGGCAATAACCCTGCTATGCTTTACTATTTGATTTTTCAGAAATATAGATCACCTCTTGGCAAATCAAGCAGTGATAAGAACTCAAAAATTTGCATCTATAGCCTTAACTGGGGGTTGGCCTAGATGACCTTTAAAGATTCCTTCCAACCCAAACCATTCTATAATATTCTCATTAATTAGTTGTAAAAATCTTGACCCACAACACATGGATCCCAAAATTGGCCAAGACTCACTGAAAACACATGAATTAAGGTTTCTGGAAACAAGTCCCTGATGATGCCAGAGTGGATATGTACAATTTTCCTTGGCCCTGGGCAGACATCATCTACTTTTGGCCATCCTTGCATTAGTCAGCTAATATGTACATTTATACATGTAGGGACAAATGTTTCCTAGTTGGAAAGAAGCAAAATAACAAAGGTCAATAACTGATTCACTTCCTCCCCTCTCCCCAGATCATATTAGGAAACACTGAAAACACTTAGTTCATATGCTTTAAATTGAAAGGAATACTTTTTTCTCTGTAGTCCAAGATGGACTACAAAAAGTGCCACTAGGTTCTTCTGGAATAGGAGTAAAACTAAGTCTACAAAATATCTTGTTTCTGTTAGCAAAATATTTTGCTTTTATTTCCCAAAGCTATGGAAAATGTCAATTTAACAGATTTAAAACTATCAAAGATGATTTTCTTTGTGGCTGCAGAACTATTATGCCCTTACTTTCTCTGGTTAGATGTTTTATGCTTTTGAGAATCAAGTTTGCCCAGAGAAGCAGCAGCCAGTTTATCATCAGTGGACACATTTAAGGGGTATGTGGAGAGGCATTTCCCTCACCCAACCTGACATATCTAAGAGTTAGTTCTCAAAATTATATTCATTATGGTTACAGTGTATGTTTCCAGTGGAGATAGCTGTACCTGAGCTATTCACTCTATGTAGACTAGTAGAACTCTTGGTGTGCAACTTGTCATCATACAAGATATCTAAAAGGTGAATTGATTGAAGATATTAGATTATATAAGAAGTCAGAATAGATGAAATCCACTTTTTCTGACCATTTCTTCTCTTTCTTTTCCAAGCCATGAATGTCCACATTTCATCTTTTGTTTTTCTATTTCACAGCAATCTTTCCACACACAAAATAGAAATGTTTTCAGGGCCTGGCTGGTGTACACCTTTGAGTGTTAATGTTTGTCTGATGTTCCAAGAGACTTTAGTAGGGATAAAGTCAACACTTGGCTCTGCTTTCTCCTTCGTTGTCTGGGAAAATCACAGGTTTCATTTTATAGTGAAAATAACAGATGTGCATGCTTAGACTAAGCATTTACTTATATTTCTGCTTTGGCTGTTTTTACTGGCATTACAGGTTTGCTTAGGTCCACTAAGAAGAGGTGATACTCTGGTAGGTGATGTGCATACATGTGACAAGGGTCATCATCTTCTGAAACAGCTAGCTATAGAATTAAACAGATAAAGTGAATGTTGCTATCTTGTTCTGTTGGTAGAAGACTTTGTGTGAGGAGAGAATGAGAACTCAAAGTCATGCAAAGAAGACTGTGGTATTCTCAGTTACTTCTTCAGAGTCAACATTTCTTCATTCACGTGCAAGCCCTTGGTTCCTGTGCCATGTTTCCCTTCAGGGTACCTCCACAGTGCAACCAGGACATAGGGCTTTGTGTAGGTCTAAGCTAAAATTAATCTGATTCTCAAGAAATGGTCATGTAATGTAGCTTTATGAGGCTCACAGTATTGTCTTTAGTACTGCTGAAGTAGGACAATTAAAAGTGTATGAATTACAGAGTGGACACACTTAACTATTACTATATTGGGGATAAAATACACAATGCTATCTTAATCCTTCTTGTTTTATTATTTAGTGAAAAAAAATGCTACCAAATATTTTGGATTGCCTCCATTCTAGGACACCTAATGCTCTGTTTGCTCACTTTGGAATAGGACAACTGATATAGATGTGAAGAGAGACATTCTGGACACTTTGAGATCACTGGTAGCAACAAGAAGTTAAACAAACTCATGAAACTAAGTCATATTTTGCAAGGTACCTTCAAAATTTTAGGATAGACTGAGGAGCAGGAAAGGCCTGAGGTGAGCAGTGTCTTGAGTCATCAATCTACTCTGGGCCTGCTTATGGCCATGTTTGGCTGGAAAGCACTAATTAGATTAGATATACTTGGCTGGAAGGCAGAAAGCTTAAAACATTAACTTTTTAAACATGTGCATACATTTGGACTATAACATATTCTGCTTTGTGGAGGTATATTCTGAGTAAATATCTTGCCAGCATGATGTTATCCTTTAATTTCTGAAAAGGAAATATGCTGCCTCAGAGTCAAATCTTGCTTTTGCACACATAGGCACTACTTTTATGCAGTGTTTAGGGAGAGCATGGATCCAAAAATGGTGCTAATCTCTTCTTCAGTTAGAAAATACATAAAATACTGCACACTTATTGCCATTATAAGAATAGTGGGGTGATTTTTCATTTTTTATGGTTTTAGTTCATTTGTTTATAAACATGGAGGGCTAAATAAGCAGCTTTTTGATTCAGTAAGGATTGCTCAAAGCTTCCAACCAGTGTGGACAAACTTGAATTTTGTTTTCTTGGGCTGATATCATTGGCAAATACATGATCCCATAGCAGTCTACATTTCATGGTTTCCCTTTCATCTGTTTGATCCTTCAGTGCAGGTTCCTGTCTCCGGGTTTACATTGGTTTAGTAATCCCTGAAATCTAATTTGAAAAATATGTGTATTTTGGGGAGTTTTGTCAAAACTGTGGGCCCTTCTCACCTGAATACCTTAACTAACAACCTGAGTTAGCCTTCTGCTAACGTTTTTACTATATAACTTATTTGTACTCTGCCTTCCTCAGGTACCTAAGAGTAAGTACTCCATAGCCTGTCAATTAAAGTACTCCCAGCCTGAAAGACATGAACTTGATCCAACTCAGGATACTTAGCATCTTGGATTCAGTTCTCCCACTTCACCACTACAGAAATAAGAAATAGTAATATTTACATCCCTTAAAAGAGAATGAGATGAGTGGCATCCCAATATACCCAACAATTCATACTGATTCCTTATATTCTTGGCAGAACAAAGTCAAGCTAGGTTGCCCTGTAAAAGGATCTTATCAATACTTACCAACATTTCAAGTGCAAGTGTCAAGAGGATGGGATCAGACTCTTTTCAGTGGTGTCCAGTGACAAGACAAGAGCCAATGGACACAAACTGGAAAACAGGAACATGAGGAAAACAACTCTTTATTGTGAGGGTGACTGAACCCTGGCCCAGGCTGCCCAGAGGGGTTCTGGACTCTCCTTCTCTAGGCAGATTAGAAAACCTTCTGGACATGTTCCTGTACAACCTGCTCTAGGTGACCATGCTTCAATAAAGAGGTTGGACTGGATGATTTCCAGAAGTCACTTCCAACCTCCAGCATTCTGTGGCTTAGTGATTTTGTAAGAGGGAAGCATGACCATTAGACAGACCAGATCTGACTTTTCAGAAGTGGTACAGAGACTTTAGATGGCTATTTAAAACATACTTAATGACAATAGACAAAATGTCAAAAAATTCAGTGTAAAAGTTTGGACCCGAACCAGCTGACAGGACTGCACCTTTTGACATTTAGAGGCTTAAACTTCAGGAAAGGAAATTTCAACACAGAGGATTTGTATTGAAGTCCACTCCAGCTTGCAGTTAATCTGTTCCCCAGTTCCCATTGTTATAGTGTGAATATTGACACTGGTGTTGTGAGATTGTATCTGTTGAGGATAATGAAGCGTTCATATGCTGTGGTGATGGTTATCATCGAAAGTCTCAGGAAAGGGATGGCCTCAATAAATTGCTGAACAAACTTGCTCCTGACAGGGCTGAGAGATCAAGCCCTTAAGCCAAGATATCACAGAAGTCTTAGCAAAACAAATCAGATATGTTGTGTCTCAGAAATGATCCTGTTCTGCAACGGATAGAGCTTCTCTTTGTTGCAGCACTGAAAAGCTTCTCACGATTGGAACAGGGATGTCTTGGGGTTCCCTAAATTACACCAGGGATGCAAAGGTAGCAAGAAGATGCTTTTTGCTCTGCTTCAGCTCTGGGCTGTTCTTTGTTTACTATCCTTTGTACATTAAGTTTCACAATGCAATATGCATCAAGCTAGGCTTATCCAGGGACCAGGAGACAATTCAAGCTCACCAAAAAGGGACTTAAACAAAAAAAAGAGAGAATATAGACTCAGGAATATTCCTAAGGAAAAGTTGCTTTCTTACTCTTAAAAGGATACATAACCCTGAACTGTCACAGTTTGCATAGTGCTGTGTAGAAGCTTTTAATGAGTATTGAAGCCAGAAGGCTTTCCTATTATATTTGTGTAGTTGGCATTACCTTTCCATGGTTCTAGGTGAAGTGGTAGTACAATACCCACAATTCCTTCAGCTCCCCTACCCACTGCAGCTTCAGCTATAGTAGCTGACAATGTAATACTCATTCAGCAGCTGATTATAATTAAAAATATCAGAATAATTAAAGTCCTCAGCTTGACAAGCAGAGCCATAACTTTGCCTTCAGACATTCCTCTCTAATTAGTTAATTAATCCTAATGCAAATTATAAGCAATAATTAGTCAGCCAAGCTTGACATAAAAGTCTGCTGACTTACAGCTGAAAGGCTTTTCTGATTGTTGGTTTGTAGCTTCTTAAGGTGTCTTTTGTCCACTCATAGTTTCTGTGTCTCCAGTCCTGTTAACTTGCTGCTGATATATAGATATGCAAATCAGTTTGCAAGAGTGAGAAAACACAGCTATGACAATTTGCACTACCATAGGCACTATATTGTTTGCTTAGTGGCCTGGATAGCCATGATGTGTATAGAATATGAATATAACATCACATATGCATTCTAACAACATATAAATGTATGGCTTTATGCAAATACATACATTTAAGAGCTTTCACATTCCCAGGTTTAGCAGAATATATCTGCCTGTAGATGGTCTGAGATGTTTTGGACAATGACATAATGTAAACCCCAATGTGATTCTAAGATTAAGCTAGATTCTGATCTCCCATATCATAAATGAAATCAAATTCTTTTGTACCAGGACAACTAGTATCAGATTCACATTTCTCTATAGGTTTTTAACAGATCAGGACTCTGTTAAAGTGAGATAATTTGAATTATCTTCAGATAAATCAGAAGTGTGAACATTGCATTTCACATGGCAGTGCAGAGAATATTGGTGTGTTGCATTCCACAAAGCCACAGCTCTGACATATCACAGAATACTCACAATTGACTTGGAACACTCATGAATGCTTAGGTGTTCATTCCTTTAAAGCATTTTGTCTGAAAGTATTCCTACTTACATAAAAAGCAAACTTAAAATGCTGAAAAAAAGTAGAGGGCAAAAATGGACAAAAATATTCAGAATGCATCACTACTTTGTGATAAGAATCCTTTTTCTCACAGAGAGATAGTAAGTACTTTTTTTTATGCTATACTGTGCTTGCTTTCATTATACCTTCTCATGTAGTCAAAGGCAAGTGAGACCACAGGACCATAAGACACCTGAACACCTACTAATATACACATGTTTTTTCTGGTCACAGTTTAATCATGTCAAATATTCTGGCTATGAAGAATGAAACCCAGAAGCATGCATTTAACCAGCACTTTTCTGAGCCAATGCAGTTACATTCCCTGTGTTAGTAACAGACAATTCAGAAAAGGAAACAAAAAAAAGCTGGAGTCAGAATAAGAAAACAGATTAACTTATTTGGATTCCCTTAAATTTGTAATGTTTTGATTAAATGTAGATTTTTAAGCCTTTTTAATTTTACTTCAGCAAAACCACAGTCAAGACCCATTCTTGTCTGTTAATCCTCTTGCTCTTCATCTCACCTGAGTTTAACTGTCTGAGCTATGGCAATTAAGACCCAAATAGACATCCTCTAGAGTTAGGTGGGGAAAGAGATTCATGTTGTAGATCTGGCCAGAATCACCCCTGGGGATATCAATCTTTTTCAACTGTCTACTGAGGAAAGATAAGGTAATGATAGCCCTGAATTAAGCCTCTCAGTTAAGTGCCTAAAGTTGGGTGAGGGAATCTGAGCCTTGTTAAACAGCTTGAGTGATCCAAAATGTGGGATGACATTATCTATATATAGTGTTGCCCTCCTGTCTCTCTATTCACTTGGTGAAAAGAATAACATAGAATAAGAACTATTATTTAGTAAATCACACAATGGATTTCCAAAAAGCTCTTTTCAGGCAATTTAATCTTCAGATTTGCTGGTTGCACAGAGAAACCCAAATCACTCAGGAATGAGCAGGTAAATTTTCATGCACTTTGGAAAGAAAGTCTGGAAACCAGCCAATGGCAACATTAGATTATCATGGAGGATCACATTCAGGTGGCAATTCTCAGGAGAGTAAAGCTTTTATATGTACATGAAAGAAGGAGAAAACATTTGTGTATGCGGAAAATGTCTCACAGACATCATGGTAGCTCCCAGGAGTTAGTGGTTACTCTGGATTTGTACCAGCTCTTTGGGATCAGTTAGGAATGGAGACTTGCCCTTGCTTCACTACTTTCTCTCCTTTGATAAGATCACTTAAGTTCAGAAAAAACAGGTCTTAAAATAATGATTACAGACCTGTGACTTCCTGGTTCTTGAAGCCTTACTCCAGTCTCTCTATTTCTTCTGTTAACTGGTTATTGCTTCTAAGGTGATCGTTGATCCCACCAAAATTTTGGTCCCTGAGGTGTCTGCTTTGTTCACTCAGACATCCTTATACAGAAAGAGAAGCACTTAATGAGCCCATCAAGGAATGTAGATTTAAACATCAAGAATACAAATGAGAATTCTTCTTTCTACCTTTACATGGGTAATATTAGGATAGTAGAGTGTGTACTTTCTAATTCTTAGGCATCAGGTGCCTAGAGGAAGATGGGAAAATGTTCAGCTTGAGAATGACAAGCACTACTAAAGTCCCTTTCCTCTTCTTCATTCACTCTTTTCAGCAGGTCAGGAAATGTCAAGGATAAAGGACAAGAATTTCTGACCCTCAAGGAAACTGAAGGGCAATAGTCTACATTTAACTGTATAACTGTCTGCATTTAACACTTTTTGTGTTCTGAAACTTAGCAAGACTTTTTTCTCACCCCCACAACCCCTGGCTTGGCTTTCACTCTGCAGCACTTTATATGTGTGACTTTTTTTTTTCCCCACTAATAAAAAGTGCAGTGATTTTGGTTGCTAATGGAAAGTAGTAGGAAATTAATGAGAGGTGGGAAACAAGGTAATTTTTTTTTTCAGTGTGCTTCTGTATGAATGGGAGTTACTCTGTTGTATCAAGGGGAGAATAGATTAAGCATTTTGGAATGCACAGCCCAAGAGGGATAGTTAATCCTGTTTTTGACAATCACAAATGTAATACGTACAAATGAGGGAAAGCATTATGCATGATTTTCCTCATTTTACATACAGCACAATATGTTATTTTCCAGCTCTTAATTCATGTCTTCATTAAGTAAAACTGCTCTAAGTCTAACTGGAGCACGCTGTAGATTTGGGAAAGAATTAAGATCTCAACAGTGATACATTAACTTTTCTTTCTAAAGTGTTGTAGCACATAAGCTTTTAACTAGCAGAGGAAAATATAGATAAGAAGTGTGGTACTTGGGCTTAGTTTGCTTGGCTACTATTGACTGACCTGTCATGGCTCTGCAGGTCACCTGTTCTAGTGTCCATGTCACAGCCAAGCAGTGTAGGTATCTGTTCTTAGCAGTTGAAAAAGACCCTATTCTTCTAATATACATATCAAGGCTGAAATCCTATTGCTGTGTGGTTTATCACCCTCATCTTCCTACCCTTCGTGCCTGTGCTGGCACTCCACATAACCCAGATTCTCTCCAACGAATGCTTATTCACAGCCATGGCCAGCAACTATTTTATATGACACCCCTCAGGAAAAACTCTAGCACTTCTAGGAGGCTTTGATTTGGAAAGAGTCAAATGAAACACCACCATGTAATTTATGCTAGTTGGTAGTTCAGAGTTACTACACTCTTTGTGGGACATCAGTTTGCATCTTGGCCAAACCCAGCGTGTTGAAACCCCACCTTCTAGTACTTTCTCCACATCAGAGAAGATGTCCTTAGGCTCCAAAGGAGGCAAAACATTGAATTTCTTCATTTCTTCACTTAAGAGGGTCGTGATTTTAGCTGTTTAGTCTTTATTTAACACTCAAATTAAAATTGTCCAAGTAAACATGTTACTATATTAAAAACAACTGCAGTTGTATCAGGTTAATTATTGTCAAGATTGGTACAAGATAAAACAAGGTAGTTATTAAACATTAGCTGGTGAGATGTTTAACAGCAGAGTTCTCCAATAAACCAAAGGAAAAAAAAAAAAGAAATACTGCTTTCTCTTTTTAAAATACTAAATACTAAAAGCATCCTTGCAAGCCACTGACTAAATAGCTACACAACTGTGTTATTGATATAGAAAATTGGAATAACCTGAAGACTAAATTGTATCATTATTTCTTTTAATATGTTAAGCAGTAGTTGACCAGCAACATTTGACCTGAATTAAATTAAGCAGTTCTTGAGATTCATTACACTTATTTTTAGGTTTTTGTTAGTTAACATCTGGTTTAAGTCAGTTGTCAAAGTTCCCTCTTCAGAGAGTTATTGGGATGAGCTGCTCTTTAAAGGTGCCTGGTTGAATCTGTTGAGTAACAAGGAAGCTGAACTCCAAGCTGATTTGCAATATTACTGTACTGATTCTTTTACACCA
Source organism: Galbula dea (assembly GCA_013399015.1). Classification (NCBI taxonomy): domain Eukaryota; kingdom Metazoa; phylum Chordata; class Aves; order Piciformes; family Galbulidae; genus Galbula; species Galbula dea. The sequence goes on along the minus strand of VWZX01000240.1, from coordinate 252,362 downwards.
GGCAAGAAAACAGGCCATAGTAAAGCAAGAATATGTGCTCTAGATAGTACAGTGTAGAAGTGAATAGAAAGAATAACTCTTGTCAAAAAGTTGGAATCAATGGGTTACCTTTATGATAACTAAATAATAAGATATTTGACCTAGGAAACACATGTTCCCATGAATTCAGAAACCCCTTATTTATTTATCAGCATATAGAAGTCAATTGAAAAACTCACAGTTCCAGCAGAACTGGAGCAGATTTCTGCATGTTTTCAGGAAAGTGACAATGCAACTGTTTCATGTTCAGTGTTTATGCTAAAATCACAGCCAGCTGTGATTCAGTGACACTTATCTTCAAGGCAAGAGATCTGTTTGATAAATACTGATCAATTTGATAAATTTGCTTGTTTTTCTGCAAAGCAAAAAAAGAGTGACCCAGGTGTGTTTGAATGGAAAATAAATTCCTGATAGACAGTGATGTGACAGACTGCACAGTGTCTACCTAAAGAGCAACTAGGTCTCATAAGAAGAAGTTCACCTTTCTGGAATGTACACCAGCCCACAGTGTTCACCCTTCATGCTAAAGAAAACAGTTGAGCACTAGTTAGATATTGGGCTAAGTATCTGTCTCAGAGGGTGGTTGGGATCTGGAACAGCCTCCCCAGGGAAGTTGTCTCAACACCATGCCTGATGGAGTTTAAGAAGCATTTGGACAATGCTCTCAGGTACATGGTGTGATTCTTGGGGTGTCCTCCATGGGTTTAAGAGCTGGACTCAATGATCCTATTGGGCCCCTTCCAGCTCAGTCAATACTGTGATACTATGATCTGCTGCACAGTTTATTTTCTTTTTCTTAAATATCATCAAGGCATCACCAGCATCACTGATGGACTCAACTTTGGGCAACAAGAGGTCCATTTAGGACCTGTCTGAAACTGTCTCTTTCTGACATGGGGGTAGCTCTTGGAGTCTTCTCACAGAGGCAACCCCTGAATCCTCCCTACTCCCACCCCCCTATCAAAACCTTGCCATGTAAACCCAGTGCATCTGCTAAAATTAAGCATCTAGTCCAACAAAGCCATCTAGTCTTCCTCTATAAATCATTCATAGTCCATTCACTCCTCCTGTTAACATGACAACCTTGTCCTAAAATAGGCACCCAGTGGAGGTGAATTACCTTCTGCAGGATCCAGTCTTTCTCCTTTACCTGTCAAAAGGTCCTAGATGGCTGGGTTAGATTCACTTTCTTGGTGATTTTGAGTTAGGTGAAACCCACTCCATAGATAAACCCCAAGGGCTGTTTGCTGACATCATATTGCTACTGTGCTGATCAACCTATTCCAAAAAGGCAAAGTTTTCCATTTTTTATTGCTATTGTTACTTTCTGCAGGAGGAATCAATCCAATAGGTTCTGTGTTACTGTTATAACTGTGTAAGGAACCTTGGAACCAACCCAGTTTGAGTATCTGCTTTCTGGGTATGGCCCTGAAGATAATAGTTTCTATTTTTAAACTGAAATTGGAACCTACATGTAACCAGCTTCCTATGCTACATTAATATTCTTAATCAGATACACTTGTTTCTCCTACTAGAAATTCTGCAGCTATTCAGATGGGTGATCAGATCTAGGAAGGAAATAGGTTTTAAATTTTGTTTGAATGTAATTTAAAAATAAATCAGTTTTTGAAAAGGAATAGTTTTTTGTGACAGAGAGACAGATTCTGGAAAAAAAAATGTGGGTTTTTTTTTAGTAACCCTGAAGGTCTATATTTAAACTTAGAACAAACTTTCATTTAATTACAAGGTTTTAAAAATAGAAATTCAGAGTATCTCATCTTTTAAAAGGCTGAAATGGAGTATTTTGAGTTTATCAAGACATTCCATTCTTCTCTTGTATGTTTTGGGTAGACCAGAATGAATTGAAATCAGAATGTCTCCACCACCTGTTCTATGCTCAACAACTCAACATTTTCAGAAGGAAAAAAAAAATGTTTGCACTGGAAATTTTCCAGACAGCTTTCTTTTGATTCTTTTTTTTAAGTTGATTCTTTTTTTAGGTTGATTCTCTCATTCCTCAGGCTTCTGGATAGAAAGTCCCAGCATGGTGTCAGGATCCAAACTGCTCAGGATCCACCCTCCAATTCCAAAAATGGAACTTCAGACAATTTCCTCATCTACCATTCATGTGTCTGCTCTTGTAGTCTATTCCTGTGGCTTTTTGGTGTTTTGTTTTTTTTTTTCAATGAGCTTGTTTCCTCTAACAAAGTCAGAAAAGCCCCAGAGCAATTTGGGAACCTGCAAGCATTGCAGTGTACCTGGGATTTTTAACACTGTTTGCTGACATAAGTCCACTGCATGGGTGGGAGTGTGAGTCTAAGGAGTGTAGGATGCCATGAGCTTCCCTGATGTGTCATAATTAAACACCTGCACTAAAGAGCTCTTTTATGAACCACTGTGAACATCTGAGGAGTGCCCAACAGTCCTGAACATTTTCCATCTCTCAGTTGGGCAGGTGGTCTCACTTTTGAACTCTGCTAGTCAAACAGCACCAAAGATAGAGATGTGATTTCAAGACCTCTTCAAGGCTTCTATTTTTGTTTATTGCTGCTGTAGCTTTTAATGTTCAGTGGTAATCCTGATCACCCTTACTTAGCATTCCTGAAGTATCTTCATATTCTGTGCATTTACAGTCATGTGTGCAGGTGGCAAAACTATACAGATAGCTACATGGATTAAAAGGCTAGAAAAGTTATATATCAACAAATGGGCTCATGTTAGTAAATGGAAAAATCTATCTGTGGGGAAAGAGGCTAAACATAGAATTTCCTGTAGTCTTAAAGCCTGTCTCTAGAGTCTTTTCATAAACATGGAGTTCTTCAAGACCTCATAACTCTTTACTGGGAACAAAGGCTATGTCTATACCAACGAACAAATCAAAGCCAGAGCATGTTCTCAACCTTCATCCCCTGATTATCCTGAGCATGTAATTGTTCACATGCTTCCTGTACTGTTTTGGCTTGCACTGTCTAGCACTCTCTTAGACTATGCCTGGGCATGGTCCATGGGATTTGCACATGCTATGGACTTCTCCCAACATGCAGATTGGATGTTGCTGTCCTGTCTGGAGGGAAAGAGAATTTAGGCATGTGCTTACAAGCCAGGCTGTTCCCCTTACCTGCAGGATGGGACTGATCTCTGACTGATCCACAACTTGGTTTATTTCATCATATGCACATAATCAGAAGTTCAAAACCAATCCTGGTAAAGTGGTGCTAATGGTCTTGAACCTGATTCCTTCTGCTGAGGTGTACCTCATACAGCTAGGTGACCATAAACCTATTCATCATGGTTTAAAACAGAAAACAGCAGTGAGTCAGGTCATGGCACTACAAGGGAGTGTGACCACCAACTCTGCCACACCGTGAGACACAGGTCAGAGGAGGCTCCTCTGGCCTGAGTGTTAAGGAGGCAAAGAGGAAACCAAGGGACCACCACTTTATACAAGGTCCACCTTTAAGGTTACTGACCTAACTTTCAGCCCAACTAACCTCTTAATTCTTGCAGTCATAAGGACCACAGAAATGGAAAAAATAAGCTGATAATTTTTATGTCACTAGCTCTAAGAATTCCTTCAGCCACCCCCATGCTGAGCCAAGTATCTTGTGTTAAAAGAAATCAAAACATGTGTTTTGTTTCATCCTAACTATTTGTTGCAGAGAGGTCTTCAGACCTTTCCTAAGAAGACAAACCAAAGGAAATTTTTGCTTAAAAGCAGTGTGGAATGGAAGTGTATGTGAGGTGTGTTATTAGCTTTGAGTTTATTCTCAATTCAGTCACAGGAAATATCCATTTTCCTGAAGAAGCAGCAGTTGTCATATTTTGCTGCTGTAGTGTGTGTAATATCAATCTCATGTTTATTTATGCATGTAAAGATTTTATTATTTACATTTAAATATTTATAACATCTCTGCATAAGCAGCCAAAAAAGTTCATCCCTGCCCTTTAGGAACTAAGCAATTTCATTTTACTAGGTAGACTTTTTTCTATATAAATAATTGACACATTGATTTCTCCCTCTGTCTTTATGCTATTTATATTATTTCTTAAATGCAAGACAGCTATGGAACTAACAGACTGACTGGTCTGTTTTTATTGCCTATCAAATCCAAACAGACTAATATATCACATGAAGGATCTGGAAAAGGGAGTGGTGATAAAATACTAAAAAATAGGAATGAATTCATTAGAATTCAGCTATGGAAGCCTATGCTAATTTCATTGCTAGACTGAAAAAGTGTTTGCTTCTTCTTGGAAATAATTTTATGTAATTTATTTAATTTTTTCCCTGAGATTAGTGATATTGCCCATCTGTAGAGGAATAGAGATAATTGGGGGTTTTCCTTTCTGTCAGTGGTATAATCTTAATATGATTGGGTAAAAGTCAAGATGTTTTAGCAGGACTCCATGGAGCTATGATGGTTATATAGGAGGCTGTAATTGGAACAGGTTTTCCACTGTCAGGTAACTCAGATCAGTTGTTTCTGCTTCTGAAGGTGAGAAGAGCACCTTTTTCTTTCTCACCTTCTTCCTTCACTAACTGCTCTGGACAAGTTAACATTGGCTTTAACATTCTATCTTCATGACTGCTGCTGAAAATAAAACCAACCTTTTCTTCTGTCATAACAATGAGAGAAACAAAATTAGTATACATTGACATTTTAAAAACTAGAAAGAAAAGGAGAAATCAGATGCACAGTCTGTGGAAGAATAACAAAGCAGGTAAAATTCCCACCTTATTTACTATTACCTTAACACAATGATTCAATGACCAGTTTGAGCTGACAATTTTCTCTTATTTTTTTCTTTACCTTTCACTTAAGTCAATGCATTCCCAGTCAAGGAGAAAGTAAATTGGCCTTTAAAATCTCAACTCTGCCAGCAGACAGAGCCTATCAAATGGTATCATAAGTATGTCAGGTATTTTTACCACTGGTACCCTTGTGCAAGACTGCTGCAGTCAAAGAAGCAGGAAGAGAAAATCTGTTGTCTCCATCAGTTGTGTTTGCAACCCAGGCAGTTAAGACAGATGAAAACAGGAGAGCCAAGTGGTTTATCCAAGGTATCAGGTAAACTGCAAAGCCAAACACAATGTCCAGGCTCAGTGCCCTAAGACAGCTGTTCTCAAGTCCATCCTGCTCTGTTAAGCCGCTGTTAAACAAAAGGGAAACACAGTTTTCTTTCTTTTGATCATCATTCAGAGTTTATCTTCCTTTGACTGCTTCTCTTGTTTTTTCCTACTGTGTATTTTTCCCACCTGGAGGCAAGTGATGGATTGTCTGTTCTTCCTTCTGGAAGGACACTTCTTTTCTTGAAATCAAACCCAACACACCACATAAGCTACCCCATAAGTTTCCTTATTTGGGAATCAGCACCTATGGGTAAATTTCTATTGTTTCTTCTGGATCTATTAAAACTACTTCATACAATTTCTGTTTGTTGTTTATTTTTTTCTTTTTAAGTTTTTAAAAGTTTAGTTCTTTTTTTCTTCCAGGTTTAAGGATGAGTATGATGGTGACAATCTTTTTTACTAGATCCTGTTGCAACAGGACAAGGGGTGATGGTTTTAAACTAAAAGAGGAGAGATTTAGACTCTAATAAGGAAAAACTTGTTTATAGTGAGAGTGGTGAAACACTGTCCCAGGTTGCCCAGAGAGGTGGTAGATGCACCATCCCTGGAACCACTCCAGGTCAGGTTGTTTGAGGCTCTGAGCAACCTGATCTAGTTGAAGATGTCCCTGCTGACTGCAATGGGGTTAAACTAGATGACCTTTAAATATCCCTTTCAACCCAAGCCATTCTATGAGTCTATAAATATTCTTCCTTTGCTTAATTTCAAACCCAGAAGATTATATGGAATTTCAAAAACTACTCCAATGTGAATGCTGACAGCTTTGTAACCTGCTGAAGTAACCCACAAGGAAAAGGAACAGAGGAAAAGAAAAGGGAAGATATAACTTAAATGGTACCTTCCAAAGCAGCTATATTGGAATGGATTTACTGTGGTTAAAAGTCAGGCATGAGAACTGGATCTCTTCTGCCAAAATGTGGATTTTTCCATTGTTTTTTTTCCTACTCACTGATGATCCTGATACACACACAAAAAAAAGATTTGGGTTTTAAATTTATAACATTTACTTTGAAATTCAGAGTAAGCTGTGTCCATTATTATTGGGACCCATCTCACATACTATAAACATCTAGAAGATAGTTACCTACATCTAAAGTAGTCAGACCAGATTCCTTTTACAAACAGTGGAGAGCAAAAGGTGTTTTCAGAGTGTGGCTCATCTGCTCCTGGGGTCTGCAAGATGGGAAAAGACTCTGACTTTGGAGACACATATTTTTCTCCAATGGCTATCAAAGGAAGTTACTGCATCACCCAAGTCTGGACTCAGATGATTAGCTTTCAGATGTCAGATGGAGGTGAGATAAATCTTGTTTTCTGTGACTTGCATGTATTACAAGTATTGCACAAAATGAGGGAATAGTTCCTCCTGAATGTGGCAGAAGCCAGATTTTTAAGGATTATAGATAGTTACAGGTTTTTCCATTTTTAGGTTTTAGAGTAGATTTAGAGGATTTACAAGGCTTCTGATATTACATTTTCAGGCTGTTCTTTTTATTTCTGCCCCTAGTATCACATCCAAATATATGAACTAAATAGATCATAAACCCCTATAAAAAAGCTCTAGATGCATAGATGATGATTGCTATCATCATCAATAGGTCTCTTTCTGCTAGAGTAATTTCCACCTACAAAAATAGGTATTTTGGTGGAGGGTGGAGGATTATATTGATTCAAGTTTCCAACAGAAAAAACAGTACAAATGAGGAAAGCTTGGAAATAACAAAAGAAGCTGTGAACTGGTTATTTGAGAGATTTAAGTAGTTTAACCCCATTGAAAGCACTAAATGTTAGATGTTTTCTTATAAAAGTAAACTATTCTGTAGATCTTCATTTTCTATTTACTATATGCAACTGGTACTCATAACACTGTTAGCCCCAAGGAAATGTTCTTGGGAAAGGTCACTTACAGGAACTCTGGGGCTGATGCTGTAAGTGGCTTGCATGAAGATCATGGGACCTGTAAAGGAAGGAGAAACAAGAAAAGAATTTTTCCCAGTTCAGGTGCCAGAGCACTGGCACAGACTACCCAGAGAGGCTGGGGAGTCTCCTTCTCTGGAAGATTCAAGACCAGTCTGGACATGTTTCTGTGTGACCTGGTCTAGGGAATCCTCCTGTGGCAGGGGGTTTGGACTAGATGATCTTTCCAGGTCCCTTCCAGCTCCTAACATTCTGTGATTCTGTGTAATTCTGTGAGAAACATTCATTAGTTAAGAAATAGTTTGACTTCTTTTTCATCTTTTTCATCTCCTACCACTGCTTTTGGTCTATATAATCAGCTAATGAGATTTCCACTTCTTCAGGCAATGAGGCAAGTTGTGCTTGAAGAAAAGTTGTGCCTAGATTCCCTGCAATGCATTCAGATACTATTAAGAGAGATTTTACCAAGCAGTGCATTTAAACAAATATTAAATTCACACAATTGTTAATCAGTGTGCCATCTGGAAACATTTGAAAGTTTAGACTCTTAATTGCCTGAATCTCATAAATGTTCAAAATTGTTGCCTACTACAGGCTATATTGCATTCAGGACTTTTTTACTGTATAAATACATGTAATTAAAATGTGAGCTAGGAACACGTTCCAGCAGCTGTTGTGAGAGCTCTAACCATCTTCCCTATTAATCTTCAGGGATTTGAAATATGTGTTGCTGAGCACCAGGGTCAACGACATGCCGTTACATTTGAATCCCACCATTTGACAAAGCATTGCATTCTCTTTCTAAATTCTTTCATGTGACTGACAGCTACATCCATTTCTTCCCCAGGCCACTCTTTAAATTCCTTTGTACTTGTAGAAGCAAGTTTGCTGGCTCAAGAATTTTGTCTTAACTCTGCCTCTAAGACTTGTCAATGGCAAATTAGGACAAGAAATTCTAATTTATGTTTCAAAGGCACCTATGGTAGTAAGAGAAACTATTTTTATTTACATTTTTTTCCCTCAAAAGTGTCAAATCAAAGACTCTGTAATTACTATATATTTTCAGGAGATGTCATGTTATATTGACTTCAGGGGGCAAGTGGTAGTTAGGGTTAATCTGAGTAAAGTCAGTGAAATGCACAAAGGATTTCTGTTCATGGCAAATGTTACTCAGAGGATTAACTATCTCAGTAAGAAAATAGAAATACTGAAGTTATCAGCTGCTCTAGTCCAAGGTGTTTAAACAGAGAAGTAGTGGACATCTCTGGGATAGGGCAACTTTTTCATACCCACAGGTCAGTGGAAGAGTGTCTCTGGTCATATGCCCTTCATACTTTTGCCCATGCTAGTGAAAAGGTTTTCAGTGATGGTGCATCTACTGTTTGTCAGCAGATATGTTCAACAATCTGACATTAATGGCTAACTTCACCAGTAACACTTTCTTTGCTTTCTCATGAAATATCTGTTTCCTGTGTTCTCTTGTTCTCCACCATAAGCCACAGATGCTCCTCAGTAGGAAGCCTACAGGCAATCAGCACTGACTTTGGTTATCTCTGTGTTAGTTCTCAAACTATAGCTATCAACCACCAGCACCTTTTACAGCCAGCCAAACAGCTAGGGATATATGTGATACAGACTCCTTTGTGTGTCCAGATATTAAATACATGTGATTAAAGTGTTTTCCTGATATTGTTTAAAAATACTCATTAACTGTTATTATTACCCTAGGGAAGATAGCTGTGAAGGGAAAGAAGTGATTCATGGGATCTTGAGACAGATGACCCATGTTGGTGTGCTTGGAAGGGATGATGATCAAGATGGTAGCTGATGGGAATGATTTGCTCTCCAAACATCTAGTGGGAATTATTTTTTTGTATAGGGTTGCCAGAGGATTCAAGAAACAAATTAATGGCAGAACAACCTTACCCCTCATCTCATTTCTGAGAGGACCTCCATCAAGACAAAGGAAAAGCATGTTTAGGAACAGAAACCCAAATGTTGGGAAGGTACATGGCTGGCAAAACATTGCTGCTATATAAGAAAGGTATAATTGCCTTCTCTCTTTAGATAAGAATTAGCATGCAGTGAACAAAACTTTTTTTTTCTCCTGAATTTATGACCCAAGAAATAAGCCATAAACTGGAACAACCAGTCTTGCTGCCTACATTCCATTTCCAAAATGCTGTCATCCTTAGTGTTTTCCAGCAGTAGACTCCTGTGGGACTGGATACCTCCAGTAAAAAGCCCTTTTGCCCAGTAAGTACATGGAGAACAGAGTTAAATGGGACAATGATGGACTTGTGAAGTCAACTGTTCGTACTGTCTTTTCATCCTGACAACTCTGAGGTGAGATCTCTCCTCTCAATCCCTTTTCCACCCTCCTGCAGGTCTGAGGGATGGAGCAATGACCTCTTTTTCAAGGAAAGAGAAAACAATTACTGCTTTCCCAGAAAAAAACACAACTGTAAACTGAAAGATTCAGCATTTCTTCTTTATTATCCAAATCACTCATGACCTCAGAGGAGGTCTGAGGTTTTGGGGGGATTTTGTCTGTTTGTTTGTTTGTTTGTTTTTTATTCTTGAGTTAATCTGCTCTTGAAGGAGCATGGATTTTCCTGAGAAGGGGAAAATTTAAACATGGGAGGGCACCAGTAGCAGTTCTTAACCAGACATTATTGGAAACATGCAAAAAAGGAAAAAAAAAATACAGCTTTAAATCAGTATTTTTGTAACACAGCTGACAGAGCATAATGCAAGTAGGGCTTCCATACCTTTGGGTTATGAAATGAGAGGCACAGGGCCTGAGTTATTAGTGTTAAAGAGAAAGGAAAGTGCTGGTTTAGCAGATATGAAAAATTCTCACCTGTTGACTCACTCAGTCTTTTTGTGACTGCAGAACCAGATCCACAAATACAGGATAAAAGAGCAGATCTATTTAAATGGCTAGAAAGGGAGTTGTTGTCCTTTAGACAAAGACATATCACAACTATAATTTGGGTTGGACTCTGGAATTCAAGACATCAACCTAAGAGCTGTTTTCTTTGTGCTGAGATGATCAGGGAGTTGATTTCATGCTTTCTTTCCTGAATTTGGAAATATTTGTGTTCCAAATTCAAGGTCTGACCTATAGGCCAATGTAACTGCTTTCTGCTGCTCTAGCATTTGAATAAAAGGATTATTTCATCTCCCTCATCTTGGCTTTGAGCTCAAACATATTTATTTTTACAAATCTCTGCTGCTGCTTTCCTATTTGACATCGGATAAATAATTTCATCTTTTTTCCCCAGTATTCACCTGTTTTATCTTTACAGTCCTAAACTACCAGTATTAATTTCTCTTGTTAATGGTTTTCTCTGCTAATAGTTTTCTCTGTTAGCTTTTTGGTCCATTTCCTTCTCTAAGACAAATGAAGACTAACAATACCACTGAAATTTTGTGAAGAAGGAAGAAATAGATTAAAGCAAGGAAGCATAAGAAAAATGCAACAGGATCACTTATTCTGTATTCTGTAGGACAAGTGAAACCAGGCTAGGCATTGTTTCTTGTCTCTTCCTGGTTCTTTTCACAACCAACAAGGTGCAACTTGTAATTCAGGCTTGTGAATATTTGAAAAATTCAGAGTTTCTTTTTCTTCCACTGATTATCTGGTGTTGAGAATGACTGAGACTACACCTATAGAGAGGCAACTAGTGATCTGTCTTTCCTCTGTCTGGCCACCTAGTTTTATAAAACTCTAAGGCTGCAACATCCTTGCAATCTGTCCCCAATCTGTCAAATTTTGGCTGAAATTGGCCAACAGATGTTTTGCAATGCTACTGCTTCTCTTCAGTTCCACCACATTCCTCCCTTAACATGCTTCTTTGACACATGCACTCAACACTATGGTATGCAGAAAAGATAGCAAGGTGAGGCTTTCAAAAGGCCTCCTCCTTCCTTGTAATAAATCCATGCCTGGGTAGCAACATCTATATGTCTCAGATGAGAATATAACTTGTGCTAGGCAGAAGGAAAACCTGTGGAGGATTTGAACTGCCTGAAAGGATGTCAGCAGGGATGCAAAGTGAATGGTGGGAAAAGAAATACAGGTAGAAAGAAGAAAGTTAATTTTTATAGAGTCATACAGGAAGATGGTTGCAATGACAGAAAGGAAATTTAGGTTTCTTGTGCCACATTAACTCTCTGTCTTGGACTTCACAGCCTTACATTGTCACTGAAGCATATCATCTTCAAGGTGGCCTCAGTTTTCCTTCTTGTGAAGTCCAATATGCCAAACTCAGGATTTCCTGATGGTCTTTCTTTTAAGTCCTACAAGACTTTTGGCTGCTCACAATGCAATTCTAGTAGAACAGTCTATTCAGATGGGACTATGCAATTCACAGAATCTCAGAATTATACAAGAGTTTAGATTGGAAGAGACTTTTAAAGGCCATCAAGCCAACCCTCCCCCAATAAGCAGGGCTGCTCAGCACCCTCCAGCTTGATCTTGAATGTTTCCAGGAAATTCTAGTGTTACATATTGTTCAGATTGCATTTTTTAATGGAATCATTTTAGAATAATTTATCATAGAACATATAATCAGGGAATGATTTGGATTGCAAGAGACCTTTAAATATCAGCTAGTCTAACCTTCTTGCCATGGACAAGGACACTGTTCCCTTGATCAAGTTGCTTAAAACCTCATCCAGACAGACTTTGAACATTTCCAGTGATGGGGTATCTACCACTTTTCTGGGCAACCTGTGCCAGTGTTTTACCACCCTTGTCATAAAAGTCTTCCTTATGTCCAATAAAAATCTGCCCTCTCTCTATTGAAAGCTGTTGCTTCTTGTCCTGCCACTCCAGGCACTGATAAAGAGCTTCTCTTATTCTTTCTTCTAGGCCCCTGTAAGTACTGGAAAGCTGCAGTCAGCTCTCCCTGGAGTCTGCTCTTCTCCAGGCTGAACAACCCCAACTCTCTCAACTGGTCCTCACAGCTCATGTTTTCCAGCCCTATCACTATTCTCATGACCCTTCTCTAGGCTCCCTCTAACAGGTTCATGTCTTTCTTGTACTGGGGAACCCAGAACTGGATCCAGTATCAAAATGATACAGATGCAGTATCAAAACAAAGACTTTACTCTTAACACACCCAGTCAAGTCAAATAATTATCTTCTGAGATATCCTACAGGCTGCTAAGACTTAAGGATTCTTGTCATGGACATTAATATGAGCAATGTCATCCACCATGCTCAGTAGGAAAACTGTGGACAAATTACTCTAGAACTGGTGATGCATTGTGTTTCTCAGGAGAACAAGGTAGTGAGGCTGCACTGAGGAATTTTTGTGCTAGTAATATGCACAGATAATAAAGAATTCAGAACACAGACACACAGAGAGAAATAGATATGGAAGTAGACCTATAATTCATGTTTGGATGTGACAAGTTTGATGTTATCTGACCTGATATTCAGTATTTACTCTCTTGTTTCTTACTGCTTCCCCTAACATTTTTCTTCTAGAGCAGGAGAAATAAATTAACCACCTACCCTCTCCCTCTAAACCTTTCCTCCACACAACCTACTGAATCTCTAGATTAAAGCAACAGAAGAAGGAGATAAAACTTTCTTCTTCAACAAACAGAATTAGGAAAGAGTTAAAGATATTTTCTGCACCTGGACATTTTTTTCACCAGTAGCAGAGAGGAGCAGTCAGGCAGCAGCCTTTGATCTCTCCATGCTGTGTCACAGCTTGTGTACAAAAGTATTTCATGTGAGGTTTGGGAGAGTCTGCCACCTGACTATGAAAGGTAGGGAGTGCCATGATGAAGAACACTAAGGAAAGACATGCTCTGAGGCCTCGTGTCCTCAGAGAAGGCTGTCAATATCCCTTTGACTTCAGTCACACAGCTGGAGGCAGTTCTTCTGGCAAGGTCCATCTTGGAAGGTCCTTCCTGCCTAAAGTGTAGATGGACACAGAGGTAGAATTACCTTTCAGTGTGTTATCAAGACAGTTTCCTGTAGATCCAAATCTCACTCCTATAGAAATTAAGGCTTAGATTTATCCTGTATGACTTAAGGTACCTGAACTACTATTGTAAGACTATTTTAATCAGGAAAGAAAAGAAGAGAGGTATCTCAGGAGAATCAGCCAATGTCCCTAAGATCTAAGTCATCCCATGAATACAATTTTCTCTTCTTCTGTATTGGCTTCAGAGGCAGCCTGTTGCCACAGAGATCTTAAGTACTTCAAGATGGGTGTGATGAATGCAGGTCTGTTGACCCAGACTATGATCAGGAAACAACCAGGTCAATAATACCTTGCAAAGGAAGAATCTTAGGGATTGGAAGGGACCTCTAGAGATCATCTAGTCCAAGCACTCTGTCAGAGCAGGTTCTTCTAGAGTATGTTGCAGAGGATGGCACTTCAAAGTTCACCAGGTTAAATCTGAACTGCTTCTGATTTCAGTGTGTTTCCCAGAAAATGATATTACTTCACTTGACCACTAGTTTCAGAGTATTTCTGTTTGTTCTTGCACATAATGTATCTGATCTGATTTTCCTCTAAGGCAAGGATGTCTTTTGCATACAATTTGCTAAGACACAGAGACACATCACATGCAAGCCCTTTTTTTGGTAGGTATGGAGAGAGTGTATCATCACAATGTTTTTCTTCAAGTTTGGATTTTAGGTTTTTTTTTTTTCAGAAAGCATTAAATAAACCAGGAGAGACATAGCCCTGATAAAGAAAGACATTGCAGTGGAAATTGAATGCAGTATTTGTATCTCCACCACCATTGTACCTACATGGAATCTGTAGAAGGTGGAGCTGAACAGGATAGCATGAGGTCCTCTGCTTTACTTCTTATAGGAGATCAAGATGCAAGATCAACCATATCTAAGTCCTTTTGACAGCTGCTTACTTACTCTGCTCTCAAAAACCTCCAGTGGTGAATATTCCAACACTTATTTCTCAGGCAGTATCATCAGTACTTCACTCTCCTCATGTTTCTCCTAACACCAAGATGTTAGTAATATGACACAAGAATATCTAGGGAAAAATAAGAAAAGAAATAAAAAAAAAGATGTAGGTTTTTTCCCACTGAAGTTAATTAGGATTAATTTTTGTTATGTATTTCCCTTGATGTCCTTGCACTGGAAACACCTGTTATGATTACTTTTATTTAGTGAGTGCAGAACATAGAACCAACATAACTGATTTCTCACACATGGGCCAAGGACAGCTTTTTGTAATATAAAAATAGCCCAACTTTTAAATTTAATATACTACTTCATAGATTAGAAACAAGTGCAAAGGACCTCTGGGGAAAAAGAGAGAAGAAAAAAAAAAAAGAAAAAAAAAGTGTGACTCTCCCCTTTCTTCCCCTGCAGGGCTGAAGGATAATTGATTGTAAAGATTTTGGCATGTTTATGACTGTTTCAGGACTCAATTTTGCTTTCCAAGAGCTTGTGCAGAGGAGAAAATCTACATACAGAAGGCAGAAGGGATTTTTATATGGCTAGGTTTTTTTCTTAATAAGTAATAAATACTAAGAAGTAATACAAGAATTTTGAGAGCTGGAAGAAGTCCATGTAGGCAAAGAAGACGAAAGGTTTACAGAGCAGGGTAGAAAGAAGTGGTGATACATATATGAGAAGTGAGGTAGGTCTTTATTCTATTCTATCACCACCTAAACATCCCCTATTTATATCCATAAGCTTATGTGACATGACATATAATTATGTAGATGCACAGTACATGAAGTGTGGGCACAGATATCAGCATCTGTGTATGTGTATAAACACTTACATGACTTTATATCCATAGCTAGAGAAAATATAGTTTACTACCTTCAGCACCTCTCCTATTTAAAACCACATCATGCAATTCTCAAGCATCATTGAATTCTTCTGTTCTTTTTTATTATTATTTATTGAAGCACTTCATTTAAATGAATACTTTTCTGACAATCTGGGCTTGGTTTTGGGTGTTGGGTTTTGGTTGGTTTTTTGTTTGTGTTTTTCTTTCCTTTCTGACTTTACATAGTGAACAAGTACTGAAATTCTCAGTTTATATTTGCATGGCATGATCTGGATAGAGCTGAGATCTGGATGGAGCATTGATGTAGGACATTGCTTAAATAGCTGATTGGTTGTTCTCTTGTCACAGGGTAAGAAGTTTCTGCAGCACTGGTGGACCTAGTCTCCCTCATCTTTTCTCTTGGCCTCAGTCTGATTGAAATACATGAGCATCTTAAGGCTCTCTCCTCTAGAGCTGAATGCTCTGAGTCTTGCTGAAGAAACAGTAGTAATTTTAGCATCAACAATCCCTGCCATCAAGATCCCTTGACAAAGAATGATGAATATAAATTGGTCAAGCTTCCCAAACTCTCACACTGCAAACCAGATACAACCAAGGGTGAAATGAAAGGATCTCCCAGTCTTTCTACAGCCATTGAGCTTGTTCCTATTTTTTAAGGAAATTACAGCAGCTTAAATAGGGGGAATCATGACAACCATTTATTTTCACTTTCCTTTCAGAGCTTTCACAGTTAATAAACACTTCACATTTCCAAAATTATTTGCAGTGGAATTTTCTGCACTATTTAGAGAGCCTTGAAAAAAGGAGTTGTCAAACAGACCCAATATGTCTCCAACTCGACAACCATATGACTTAGCCTTGTGTTTTAGCCATACGGATGGGGAAGGCAACTGTGATTACTCCTTGGGAGAGGAGGAGGTGGAGGGGGGGGTGGGAAGAGAGACAAGATTGCTAATGTCAGCCTGGGTTGTCAAGTGTAACCAAGACTGTGGAATTGCTGAGCTGTGTACCCAAGAGTGTGTCAAGGCTGGATAAATTCCATAAAATAGGACAGTCTGTCACGTGGTGCTTGGAGCCAGCTAAAGAGTATGCGTGCCTACAACAGATGTGCCCTGTTAAAGATAGTACCCAAAAATGGTCAGGTGCCAGCATAACAAGTTTGTGAGCAGATCCTCCCAGCAGGAGCCAATTTCAGTGAAACAAGCTGGCAAGGCAGCACACTTGTCATGGATGCAAATGGCAGATTTGGCATCTGCAGGTTTGTGGCACAGAAAGGGAGGGAGAAATATCCAAGTTTCTACCATCAAGTAGTGCCAGGGCTTCAAAGAAAAAAATCTTTCAGATGTTTAGTCTGTGGAAAATGTTGATATGAATAAATCTCATTACAAAATAATAATAATTAAAACAACAACAAACAAACAAACATGAAGGCAAAGCAACAAGAGCAACAACAACTCAAAATCCCAAGCAGTAGCTACTCTGTAGGGTGGTGACCTCCTTTGCATAACTGTTAAAAAAATAAGTTAGTGTCCTGGTTTCTTTCAAGTACAGTTCTCATCATGGCATCTCTGCATGCTTGCATGAAAATATTTACAGCCAAGAAAAGCTGGAAAATAAACTATTGTCAAAATGTCAAGGTCCATATTGGGCAGTTCTTTGTAGCCTTTTTATTTGTCAAAGTTAACTAGAGTTTATTTAAATAAGCACAGAAATAAACAGTTAACTGAGTTTGTTTCTCATTACAATTCTTCCATGAGTGTCTAAACAATTGCTTGAAGCCTGACAATTTCCAGAAGAGAGTTGTAACAGAAAATGAAGGACAAATTTGTACTGAGAACTTCCTGATTTATTGAATGCAGGTGTCACTCAGGAGCAGAAGGCACAGTAGCATGGCTTTCAGGACTCTAGGAAACTGGTTAAAGAGGAATTTTCAGGATTGTCTCCTCCCTATAAGGTTTTAAAACATCTGTGACAGTAAAACACTTCTGTTTACAACTTCTGTTCTGCTCAATCTACAAGTATGACTGGAGAAAACTTGTGCCTTGCACCCAGATGGAGCATCTCCCCTAAAAACTAAGAGGGTGACTAATGGTTGCAATCACTGAAGAGATGTTCTACAGGGTTCAAAGACAGATGGCTTGAGGTTTCATTTAGCCTTTTATTGATGGTAGGTGCAAACAGCCTGCAGAACAGGCTTGCCTTCTACAGAAGCAATGCCAAACCAGCTGGTTTTTTTCATTGCCTGGAACCAGGAAATTCTGGTTTTCTCAATTTCAGGAGAATGAATGGAGGCTAAAGGATGACATATCAGTTGACTACAGTTACTCAGTTTCTTCTCAAGGCAGTAGACAGTGGTAGCTTTTCCTACAATTCCAATAGGTAGAAGCTGGCAATGGTCATCTGAGACTTCTTTTTTTTCAGGAATCAGATTGACCAAAATGAGTTAGATCTCCTACACATGGGATTCCAGCCACATCTTGTCAGTTGTTATGTCCATCCCATAATTTGGAATTAAGATGGTGAACAAAAACCCACACATATGAAAATACTGATATAAAAGTAGGTCACATATGAATTTGAGACTCAGATGAGAGGAAAAGGAGAGAGAAAATTCATCTGGAGTTATAATGACTGAGTTGATCTCTGACCAGACACTTTTGTGTATCAGCTGAAAAACTGGACAAGCAAAAGCAGTTCTAGCAAAGCCATACAGCATCCAAGATAAACAGACTGAGGCTGATTTGGTATAACCAGGTTGGAGAAAATAATTTGTTGGAAAAAAAATACAATTTTGGAATCTGGAAACTGCTTACATCTTTTGCATTGCCTTCCACTGTCTAATTCTTATTTTTTTCTGAGTTAATGTGAAGAAGATATGAAAGATTTCATGAGAACAGACAACATTCTGCAGTGTCTTTCTGCAGCTGCAATTTCTTATTTACACAAAAGAGGTGTCTTTAGGGTCAGTAGTTCAGCATTTAAAGACACACTCAGAATGGGCTGAGGCAGAAGTCACTTAGAAATAGATAAAGATTAATTAATTTTACAGTTTATTGCAACTAAAGAGGAAGTTGTCAAACTAGCTGAATCACTCCCCAGAGTTGGCTCTTTCTGTTCACCAGTCATAAAGGACATCTAGAGGATTGTCATGGTTTAATCCCAGCCAGTAACTAAGCACCACACAGGCAGTGAATACAGAGATTTACACTGTGGAGTCTAAGCTCACATGAGCTGAATCTATCTAGACATCTAAATCTAAAAATGTCTGAAGTGTGTAAGTGTGATGACCCTGAAGTGTTAAAATCAAAATGCTTTTCTCATCAGCTCCTTCCATAACCACTGAAGAGAAAGAAGCTGTTCCAGAGTTGACTCAGAGCTCCTACATTAGATTTCTGGTTTGAATCTTCCTTTGGAGTTGTATCTCTTGACTAGAGGAGGCTGGAGAAATATCTTTGTTTTGACTCCAGATTTCAGGCATAGTGAATAACATCATTCACTCTTGTTTCCTCTCATTCCTTTCTACCACTCAGCTCCATAGGTTCATTGCAGTTTTCAAGAGAAGTGGTTCATGGCAGGTGAGGTTTGTTTGTCCTTTTTTAGTATACATTTTTCTTGATTTTCAGCTGTATCTGCAAAAAAGAAATGGAGTTTCAGGGCCTTGTGTGACTATAATGCAGATCAGCATTCAAAACTTTGGTTGTGCATTGCTGAAAGATCAGGAGCAGTTGTGACCTTGTGTTTTAGCAATGATGTACACCTTCCTCAGGAAATTCCTTGCTCACTGAAAAATCAAACACCTGAAGAGAAATCTAAAATGAACTGTATCAGGTCAGGTAATACAGTTTCTGGTAAAATCTCTAGGTTCTAGAGCTTTGCTTAGAGCAGTAACTTGCTCATCCCATTGTGCTCATTTCAACCTTTTCAGGCTGAACAAGAGTGGTTTCTCTGCCTCTTAGAAAGACTCTACTCACATAAATTGATGCCAAAA
This sequence comes from Galbula dea, assembly GCA_013399015.1. Classification (NCBI taxonomy): domain Eukaryota; kingdom Metazoa; phylum Chordata; class Aves; order Piciformes; family Galbulidae; genus Galbula; species Galbula dea. Next base: position 233,488 of record VWZX01000240.1, on the reverse strand, counting down.
TAACTGAAAAAATGGCTTACTATAAAATAACTTAAAAGGTGGGAATCTCTGTACAGAAAACTACTGCAGAATCAATTTTGGTCAAGATCACTTCTAGCTGACCTTCATTATACTGAGTTCTGTGACTTGGAATTTTAAGTTCCATACAGTGACTGATCTTTCATCAAAACATCTTTGCTCTGTATAGTCCAGACAAGGAAACTAAGGAGACCAGTCCTCTCTCCAGAAGCTTCTTCTTGTGCAATGTGTCCTTCTGTGCTGAAATTCCATTGCAGCTGCTTATCATCTCTCAGGTGATTTGAGGCTGTGTCTGCCTTTAGCACAGTTACAGTGGTATAATTATATTGACAAACCTTATTAAAGACATATCCTGCACTGATGAAAAACATCTTTATTTGATAGAGATTGAACAATTCCTCTTACATAAAGGAGTAGCTGTATTAGTTGAAGGATTTTTTCATTCTATCTTAACACATTATCCACAAGGTTTGCCTCTACTGAAAAAAACCCCCAATATGCAAAATTTTACCATCCATGATACTGTAAGCTTGTAAGCTTCCTTCAGAAAGAAGGGAAATGGGAAAGGTAATGTTTTTATGTCTACATAACACAAATTTTTCCTATATACAACCCACAAAAAAAAACCCCTATATTAATATCTTTGGAAATGACCATATGACATTTTCCATGGCTTCAGTTCAGAGTTATCCCTCTGAATATCTGTGGAAAACTCTTGTTGGAAATATGTCTCTCAATATTTCTGGATCACAAATTGAGAGCCTTTACAACAGTACTGTGTGTTTACAGAGGTTTTTTATGAACTGCAAGGGGAAAAAAAACTAATTGATGCTTATTCTATTCTATTCCACATGCACATGCATAAGTGCCCATCCATCCTTGAACACAAACATTAAAAGAGCATTAGAAAAGCCACTGAAGTGAAGCACTCTGAAGCTAAGGAATGCCAGAATTTGCCACCTGTGCAGATACACCTTCTTCCTCTGCCACACATTGTCTCATGAAAGCTTTAATTCCCTGATTGCCTATTCTTCTTCCAAAATTCCATGCTCTAAGAACAGATGCTGCTCATTTAGTTAATCATTAATCAATATTTTATTTTACTCAAATTATTCAAAATGGGGTCCAAAGTCTGTTCTGCATTTAAAAATGAGATACAAGCAATTTATATCTAATACATGTGTGCATTTGTGTGTGGATTTGTGTATTCAGATATTTGATTGTTTCTGTTCACCTTTAGCTTCTCTAGTTCAAAGAATGGGGACTCCTACCCACATGAAACATCTACTGGTGGTGTCTATGTGTCATTTTAGGATTGAATTAAAGCATGCTGGAGGGGTATGGGAAGAACAAGTTTAAACATTTCTCAGGCTAAAACCTCCCTGCAACTCCAGTTCTGAGCTTTCCAGGACAATGTTGCAACCAAGGAGCCATTATGTAAAAGATGAGGGTTGGCAGCTCTTCTCCTGGCAGACAGGAAACCCTGCTCTTTCTATCCATGCCCCAAGGTTTGATTTAAAGACTTATGTCCAAAAGAAAGTTTCTTGCCTGGGATACCTATTTCTCTAAATAGGTATCCAAAACACAGGCACAGAGAGTGTTTTATACCAACCACTTCCCTCAGCTTTTCCAATGAGCTGGCTCAGTTGGTTTACCACTAAGTGGGTACCTATCTAAGGCACTTAGCTTTTCCCAAGTGTTCTGAAGTTAAGCAGTGTTAACTCTTGCTGCCCAGAAAATGTAGGCACCACATTCTGCAAGGTTAATTCTGGGGAGATCGATTTTAAGCTGTTCTGATGTTGAGAATGTCAACCCAAAATCCCTTTTAGGATTTGGATATACAGCCTATTGAATACCTTCTAAAGTCTAAAGAAAAACTTTCATTGCATGAAGTAGATTTGGAGACAGACACCTGACAGAAATGAAGTCTTTCTGTTCTTTGTGAAGGAGGAGTCTTATGTGTGAATCAGTGTTTCCTGAAAGAAAACAGGATAAAACAGACATTCATGCATGAAGCAGGATAGTCCAGATAAGCATCCACAGCATGAATTTATCCACCCACCTTCTTTTTTACTGAGCATTGGACCTGGAAGGGAGAGAGGAAGGGATATGGCTGACATTGATCCATCCATATGGAAGAAATGATCATTCTCTGAAAATTAAGAAATGGTCAGTGGAAAAGTATATTCCTCTGTGTACACACAGAAGTGCTCTTCTTGCACTGGTGGCTCATGTTGAGCTTCTCATCCACCAGCATCCCCAAGACTCTTTCCTCAGAGCTGCTCTCAAGCCAGTCTTCAACCAGCCTGTACTGGTGCTTGGGATTGCCCTGGCCCAGGTGTAGGACAATAAGCAGCAGTGTTGTGTGGTGACACAAGACAGGAATACTATGAATATGATTGTGTACAAGAAAATGTTGCATTTCTTATTCACTTTTATAAGACAAGAAAAAGGAAAGAGAATAGACAGGTGAGTTGATAAACTCTTCAGTTTATACTCTGAAACTCCATTGCCAAAGAAGGGATTAATCTGTTTAATTAGTTGCTACTAGTTGCTACTAGATTCTACTCACTGTCATCTAGTACAGCCAGTTGATTCAAAGACAGGATTTCAAACAAATATTTTATGTCAAAAAATTTGGAAAGGAGAAGAAAGCACTGTGTGGTAAGATGGAGCAACATTTCCTCTTGTGCAGTCAATGGAAAAGCTCACACATCTAGCCTTGATCCAAAAGACCATGCAGTATGACAGGTCTGACTAATAGATTCCAATCAAAGGCCCAGAATGTGCCTAAATTCACCCAGAATAAAAACATAGTTCTAAAAGCAGAGAGAGTGCCAAAAGGGACTTGTAATGGACTTGTTTGACTTCAAGGGAATTTATAATGAGATAGCAAGTGCTTCACTTTAGGTTGCTGGCTGAAATTTGAGCTTGGATATAGAGGCTGAACTTTGTTTTCCCCAGAAGTTTATTTGATGTCCTACACTACATAAAATGACTTGTTAGACTCACTTCCAAGCAGATAAATGGCACATCACTCAGCTGGTAGGGACTTGTACTCCTGATGACAGTCTTTATACAGTGAACATAGAGGATGAATGAACTTTATGTGTGTGTGGACTGACTTACTCCACAGACAATCCCTCCAGGTCAAGCCTGGAAGGCAATTTCACACGTTTCCTTTTTTGTCTGCCCTCTTCTGCTCAAGTGTCACACAAAATCCCAGCTCTGCTTAGCAAGAAAGCAGAGGATTCCTCCTTGTCCTCCATAAACAGACACACTAAAGCAATGGTGTGTCACTGGGAGAAGCTAGAGAAGGGTAAAGAGTGGGACTGTGTCACAAGAAGGATTTATGTTTTCTTTTTATTTTTTTTGTGCAGTCAGTGGAAAAGTTCCTATGTCTGTTCTTGATCCAAAAGACAAAGTAGTAAACTGCAATAGCTGGAATCTAGTGTAAGAGCCAGAGGCATGTGAAACTCAGCTATTTCCAACTGCACAAACCTGTGCAAACACAACTTTAATTTTCCTTCTTCCTAAAATTCCCTGGTAGTTATCAGCTTCTCATTTCCTCCTAAAATTTCCCAGTAAAACTTAAAGAAGACAAACAGCACTTGGTTGTATGCTGTAACAGGAGCTTTTACATAGTTCTAATGTGGAACTTCAGTGATGGCTTCTGCTGAAGGGACTGGAAACCTTTGCAGCTAGTTGAGTGACTCTGGCTTGATGTCCAGCTACTTGGGGTTGAAGTTTATTAAATATATATATATGTATATATGAAAAAATACATTTTTACATTGTCAAGCTATTAGAATGGCCACTGGCTTGATTTTAACCCAAAGCATCTAGCACTATCCCAAAGAAATCCCTGCTGTTACCCAAAAGCTGGCTTATAAAACTCTAATAGACAGTTTCATAGAAATATTATAGTTGGAAAAGACCTTTGAGATCCTTGAGACTGTCCACCCAAGACTACCATGCCCACCACTAAACTATGTCCCCAGGCACCACATCTACATGTTTTTTGAACACTTGTGTGCAGCTATTCCCTTTTAGAGAGTAAGAAGATTTAGATATGAATGGCTGGACCATGGCAAGTGGCATCAGAGACAGGGAAAGTGCCCTACAAGGATTCAAACATAGTAAGCTTAGCTTGAAATAAGTGTTTCTTCAACTCCATTATTTCTTGGACTCAGCCAAGATGTTTAATGCAGGATAGCACTGTTTCCCAGTCCTTGGTGAGTGGAAGTGGTTTGGAGTATTTCTCTTTCTGGAAATGAAGGTTGTATGTAAGACTTCAGAGAACTTCCAGTGATCATGTCCGACTGCATTTAGCATCAACCCTTCCCTTCAGTGAACTGCAGAGAAAGAGGGAAAGCTGTTAATTAAGGCTCATCCAAATGCCAGTGACTGAGTTCCTTTAGAGGAACTAAAAATAATTTCAGCTGACTGTGCCACCACCTCCACATAATGAAATTTCAGCATCTCAGCACTTAAATGAGTGTTCTCCCAGTGAAGGAAACGCACATGATGCTAGTTTTATGATGGTTTTATGGCTTTGCCTGTCCTGGTTTTATATAATCTCAAAAAAAAAAAGTTTAAATGGCATTTGGGTACATTAAACTTTGGAGAAAGGTGGCTCAACTCTTGTTTGTTATATTAAGACCAAAGGTAAGATTTCAGTTATTCTAATCTCATAAAGCTGTTTCTTGTCTTCTTTTCTTCCCCCCCACCCTATTTTCTTTGTTTGTGTAAGACCAATTCATAGATAGACCATTTTGTAGTTCACTTGGAATCCCATGGTGATAAATTAGTAGTAGTGACCCCATCAGATGGCTGCTCTGCAAAGTGGAATCAAAGTCTGTGCTGCACATCCCTGCAGATGCTGAGACTAAATATGGATTCAGCAAGACATGAAGCCTGGATACTGTTGCAAGTTGCTGTTTTCTGCCCTCCCTGAACTTTTCTGTTTCCTCTTTGGGACTATGAAATGGCTAGATGGGTCAGATCAAATGTGAGGTGGAGAGGAGAATCGGGAAGAAAAGCACGTTCAGCTATTCCAGGAACAAAGTCCAGGGCTCCAGGACTCCTTGGGAAGCCAGTTTCTTTGTAACTACCCTCCAGATCTTGGTTTGGGTTGTTCTGGGTGGTTGGGGGAACTCCTTCCCTTTTTTGTTCCCTCTGGCTGTTTTCCAGGTTTACAGTCACGTTGCTGCACTCTGTCAACTGCCTGGATGTGATCCCTCAGCTGCCTTGTGCAACACTCCAATTCCTACCAAAGAACCAGGAAAACACAACTGGCTTTTCAGGAGCTAACAGTGAAAGAAAGTCTAGCTGAACATACTTTGCTTGAACATGAGCACTTTAAGTGTTTTTGCAGAACATGCAATGCCCATAAATGCATCCTTTGATGTTCCATGTGCCAGAGATTCCAGAGGCTACACAGCAGCTACCCTGAACAAGGGCTAAAATAACACAAAAGTCATCACAACTTCAGCCAACAAACTGGAATTTAGCTCAATATTCCTATACAAGTTTTTTCAATGTATTATAATAATCCAAAATCAAAACCAGAGTGGTCTTGGGTTTGTTACTATTTTAATCTCAGTTCAGGCAGTTTGCTGATTATGCCTGCCAGAACTGAAAACATTATTTCTATAGTGTGAAAATATTTAAGGCATTTGGATGCCCAAATTCCACCAAATTTCCATCACTGCTCAAAACCAAACAAAAAACTTCAGAAAAAAATCCAAATTTATCAATGTGCTTAAATGTACATGGATAATTCTAAAAGAGGTCTGTTTATTAATACCTAATTCTTACTGAATTGCTTTTAAAAGATATGAGGAGATAGCTGGACAGCTCATCAGATACATTTGAGTTCCCAATTTAGGGAAAAACAGTGACAGTTTAGATACTAGATTAAGAGCTTAGCTTTCTCAAACCATCTTCACTCCAGGGTGAACAGGATATGTCCTCCTAATATCCTCCCTTGGGATCAAGTGCTCTACAGAAGTAGGAATCTTCTTGAAGATTTTAGTTCTGGAAAAATTTAGGTTGGAAAGGGTCTCTGCAAATCATCTGGAATTGGTGGGTGGAGTTTCTTTTATATCAGGTATCCTCAGGTGAGAGCACTGAGTTAAGATGAGGGAACTTTTCAGGACCAGTACATCAGCAATGTCCTAGCTGTCAACACTTGCTTGATTAGGAACATTTATCAATTTCTATGTATTAGAATGGCTTATGTACTGAAACATGCTCTGCTATTTTATGCATTACTCATGGGAACACCTCCCAACAAAGGATGAGGAACTCATCTTCAGAGCCTCTACTGACACATTTGTGCCTTGTTCTGTTTCACAGATATGGAAACCAAGGCACAGATTTGTGGTCTGAGCAAGCCAAAAATCATAGACCTGTCGTCAGGTGTTAGGATCAGAAAACCTTTGAGCTCTGCTTCTGTGTCATGAACACAATATCCTGACTTTATTTGCTCAATGACCCATCAGTAAATTAAGATCAAGAAAAGAAGGGAAAAAAAGAAAAAAAGATAAGAATATCAAGGGAAACGGTTTTTAGTTCTAGACAGATGATATGTGTATGGGTGGAATCAAAACAGCTTCAAATAGCATAGGAAATATGCACCCATTGCTGTCACCTAGCTAAGGAACCCACAAGGGACAGCAGATCCCCCCGTAGCTGAATCCCAGAGCTCGTGGGCACCATGCATCTTCTGTGGGCTGTTGCAGTCAGCACTGTGGAATCCAAAATCATCCTGCCCTGCCCCTCTCCCAGTTGCATTCCCTTTCCCCACCAATTGCTGGAGGAAACAATAAAAAAAAGACTACTGTTGTAAACTTGTATCAGAGATGTTAATCTAATTATATTTTTTTCTCCTTTTTTTTTTATTCTTTTCTCTTTTTTTGGACATTGCATCTGCAGAGGAGGGAGGGGGAGGACACGGATTTGCAGTGGCAGGGACAGCTGAAGAGGGAAGAAGAGAAAAATATTTCCTTTGGCAATTCTGTTTCGCTTTCGAGAAGGGACTGTTTTCCTCGCCCCTTATCCCTCCTGACAAGTACAGGCACTTTGGGCCCTAACTGGATGTGAACATTGTCAAAAGAAATTTGGGCTAAAGGGAGGCATCTGCAGTTCTGTTCCTATTGCACTCGGTGCCGGAGCCACTTTTGCGAATGTGGCAGGGTGGCTGGTGGGCAGACACCAGTACAGATGGGAACTTCACATACTGTATGCATCATGACCAACTATAAAAACAGTCACAACGCATCAGTTGTTACCCAGCCACTCTCCCTGCAACCTTCACTTTCAATTTCAATCTCGCTGACATCCCCAGCTTACAGTGAGCTTTTATGTTTAAGCATCACTACAGTACTAATGGAAGAGAAAAGGAAGTGGCTGGGCTACCACAGCAAGGAATTCAACCTCTGATCTGAGCCAGCCATTGGAAGGGAGGAGCAATTCAAGGGGAGTTGTGTAACTGGCCTCTATGAAAAAGGGAGGGGGGGGAAAAAGGAGTTGGGAATTTTTTTGGCCGCTGAGAACACACAGCGAGCCAGGGGGGCTTCTGAAAAGGAAACACAGCAAGCAGGCACTCTCCCAAATTGTAATTTAATGCTTGGAATAATCCTATTGTGTCACCTACTTACCACCAAAGAATTGAGGATAAATATAACTTTAAAAAAAAAAAAAATTAAGGGGATGGCAATTTGAACAGCTTAACGTTTCTTCAAAGGCTAAGTGATGGAAAGCAGCACAGAAGTAAATTGACAACTTGGAATTAACTGGTTGCTGGCACGGCTCAGGTAAAGGGTTGATGGTAACATGAGCTTTCCAAAGTGTTTCCAAACTGAAGTATTATGAAAAGGTAAATTATGTTTTTGTATTCATGACTGAAAGCATTTTATTTTAAAGGCAGCGCTGCTGATGCTGTCAAGGTGGAGGTTCTAGCTTTATGTACAGTGCCTCTAGCCTTGCAGTGTGAGTGAGGCAACATGACAGCTTGTAATAAGTAATTTTTATACAGTTGCATTTATCACTCAAGTAGGCTTGGCAATATTAAACACAGACCTTAAAATGCTGCAGAAGAGGAAGGACAGGGGCTGGAGGCCATGTATTGTGTGTGTGTGTATGTGTGTTTGTAACTTCTTTTTTTCTCTTTCTCCAGGTCCCTTCCTGTTAATGCAGCACTTTTTAAGATATGCACAGAAATGCTTCCAAATTGTTAATACATCACTAAAAGGTTACAAATGAAATGACCCCATTTAGCCCAAAGGATGTTATTTTAGGCTTTAATGAATTAGACATTGCTACCATTTTCCAGGCAAAAATCAATTGCCTCAATTAACAAATTTACAGGAGTCCAAATATTTACAAAATAAAGGCCCAGAAACCACATTCTTTGTTTCTTTCTCACTTCCTACCCTGTTTCTTCATTAACATCTTCATTTCCACAGAAGTGTGAGACATCAGCTCTTTCTCTGAGCTTGTGAAGGCCTAAGTGTTGACAACTTTCTTATTCTTTAGAGGCTGCTCTTTTCTCTTTTAGCAGGTTTCCTTTCTTTGTCATGAATAATTCAGGACAAGCTAAAAGAAGTAGAGGATGTCCATTTCCTTCTCGTGGGAAGAATGAAAATACAGTCAAACCTTGCCTTATTTGAGGAAGAAATTATTACAAAAAGAAGAGGTGGTCACTTATTTTATGGGATTGAAAGAAGAAGATAATTTTTGTTTGTTCACAGGATTTATAGGCATTGCAGCTTGAGTCAGATCCAAGAGGAACCAAAAATCTCCAGGCCAAATGGCAAACTCTTAAACTTTCTGAAGCACAGCCTTGACATATGGTTTGATCTCCTCCTCTGTTGTTAGGAGTTACCAAGCTAGGTGTATGCCAATGAATTCAATCATTTCACATTGAAATAACATGTTTGAAAGCAACATAAAATTGAAAAAAAAAAATCATACTCTGTTATTATTCATATGACCCAGTTGAGAAAATTATGCATTTGCACTGGGAGATGTGCCTAGCTCATGCATCGTGGATGCCTCAGGACATTGGCTGTATGGAGAGATGAGGACCTGCAGCTCTGTGTAGCTAGGAGTCTCCTCTATCAGATATAGATGAAAGGAGGAGCTGATTGTTTTGTCTCTTCCATTTGCATCTCTGCTATCCATCAATGATGTTAAATTTAATTAATTTACCCATCTAACCCACAGTGGTCTGAAGAGGACTTTCCAGGATCTATTGGAATGTCCCAGGACAGCAACTAAGGGTAGCATTGACTTCTTAACTTTTATTGGAACATGAGTCTCCAACTCTTAATAAAAGTCTCCGGACAAGAGAGTGCCACATATACAAGGATGGCCCTTACCTTTGCAACAGTTTAGATCCATGAGTATCCACTGTATATACAGTGAGTAAGGCCCCAGCCAGTGCAGCAGAATAGAGTAGAAGAGTGCAGCAGAGTTTAATTGTGATGTTTGCTCAACTTTAAATAGAAACCTTGATGCTCTAGGGAATTTGAGATACCTCCACTGAGCTGGCAGATATGCACAGGTTTCTGCTGCCCTTCTGAGCTAGCAGTCAATGGCCAGGTGTAACATAGATGGGCATCTCAAAAGGCTCTAGACATCTCTGTCTAGGCAATTAAAAAATGCCAAGGATGGGCTTCCATTGCCTAAGCATAAGTACCTAGCATCCTTTTAGGTGCTTTGGAGTATCCTACTCAGTCATGGAAGCTTGCATGCCTCTGTCAATCCTGATTCTTATCTGCTAACCTGTTCTAGATGTGCTGAGTGCAACAGCACATAGAATCATAGAATCCCCAGAGCTGGAAGGGACCTCAAAGATCATCTAGTTCCAACCCCCCTGCCTGGCAGGGACACCTTCCACTAGATCAGGTTGCCCAAAGCCATCAGATGGTATTGGACATGCAGGTCACAGAATCATGGCCTTAGCTGCAGGTATCTATAAGAATTAAGTTACCTATTCGCCTTTGCTCTTAAGCACTCTGCACTGGTACCAGTCACTACAAATGAACTTGCAATGAAAAACACAGTGAAAACTTAAAAGCTGTTTTGTTACTATAAAGGAAGACATGTAATGATCAAGAATAAGAGAAGGAAAGCCTTTTATGGATTAAAAAATAAATTTAAAAAAATCTAGACTCAGGGAATATCTGTGTAAGCCACGTGCACAGCTCATGCATTCATGTTTCAGTAGATTTACTGAGAGAACAAAGGATGTTCCTGGACATTCCCATTACATTACAAAGCTGGCCTTCCAAGAATAATATGCCTGAGAATAGAGGCATAATAAATAATAAAACAATAATTATAAAACCACAAATGAAATCAAAGCCCTGCTGCTGAAAGCCTTAAGCACCACAGGTTTACGAGGCATGTAAATAGAGCAGCTTGGGTAAAGATGTAAACTACTGCACTGCACCCTTTAAAACCTCACACTTCAGAAGCCAGGGGAAATACATTGGACTGAGGGTTTGTGTAGATAAACAGTGGATCTCTGGTAAGAAATGCTATTCTTTTTCTTTTCAAGCCAAATGAACACATGCAAGCTCAAATTAAGGCAAACAGCTAACCAACTGCACACTAGAGATGAGCAGGCTGCTCAAAGCTACCACATGATCAGGAAAGATTTTTTTTTTTTAAAGAAAAAAAAAAAGAAAACAGCCTGAGGCTTTTCTTCCTCCTTCCTCTACAATGTGACATCATTGTATATGACACAACACCTTGGAAGGAACCATATGGGGAAATGCAGACATGTTGCTAACTAAATGTGAGCTCCTTCGTGATGAAAAAATCTTGTTGCTGGCCAAACCCTGGATGCTCTCAGGAAAAGCACAGTTTATACAGTGGAACTGACAGTTCTACTTCTACATTTATCATGTCTAATGTCCTTTCTGTAGAGTATCTAGAAAGGCACACCAGAAATATAATGATTTTAATTTTTTCATCCAGATTTATTTAGAAAAGGTTGATTCAAACTCAACACCCTAAAATACATGAGATGTTCTGATGAAGGTTTTTGCTTGACTTTTTACAAGACTGATTTTTAGCTCTCTAAGCTCATGACTCAGTATTAGTTGTTCCACTGATTTAAGCAATATAGATCCATTCCCTTTGTGTTGTGATGTGTCTAGGTTGGTCTTTGAATGTCTTTCACTCATTCTTTGTTTTCCTAAATATTGACCAGCTTTGGATTAAAAGTCAGATCTAAATGTTCCATTTTTTATACTGCCATTACAGTCATTTTTATCAGTAGCAGTAACAGCACTACCAATAGTAACAGCAATAATAGTAGTAGGAACAACAGTGAATTTAACTGAATACATTGGAAATGGTCCCTTGATATTTTCAAGGCTTCTCAAAATGTTTAATTATTGTGTTCTGAGGATATGAATTTCTACAGAATAAGGAATGAATCCTCCCAGCTTTACCATTAAGGCTTCATGATGAATATCCACATTCAGTTACACAGCATTCCAGTTCCAAAATTATCTTAGGTGGTTTCAGCAGAAGAAGAGATCCTGACAGCTTTAGATTGTGAGTGTTAATAGATGAGAAAAGGGCAAAAGTAAAATGAGAAAGCTGCCTGAACAAGTATGTATTTGTGCATTAAAAGTTACAGGAAGAGTAGTTAAAAGTTAAAAGACAAGAACAGTAGTTAGAAGTTAAAAGAACTTCCCATAGAACAAAATATTTGCATTTCTGTGAGTACTAATAGGATGGGAAGGAATTTCTCAGAGTTCCAGTATAATATATTTTCATTTCCTCTTTAGTCCCTAAACTGAAAAAGAGGTTGGACCCCAATTCAGAAACATTTACATTCAGCTTGGCTGCCATACCATAGAAACCTATGTATATCCATAGAGCTGTTTAGGCAGTATTAGATGTGTGATTCTTTCCCATCATTAGCGACTAAAATCTATACTTAATTTTAGTGATCTGTCTCATGAAAATGACTCACAAAAGGCACTTAATCATGTGCTTGATTTTCATTTAAATTTGTGATTAAATTCCACAGAAATTTGTAAAATCTAATCTTGCCTCTAGGATTAAATATGAGCTTGAATTTATTCTTGGTTAGACACCTTGTTCTGAATGATTCTGGATGGTCCTTGATGGTGTAGACTCTAGATGAAAGATATTATTGTTTTACTTTACAATTTGACCATGAACAAGGACACAAATTAAATCAATAAGTCAATAAATCAACTGATAAGACTGATAAAACCAAAAGGTATGTAGGTACTATAAAAATGTGGCATGAAGGGTCCAGATTATTGGCTTTTGAGTAGAATTCTTTTTTTTTTCCCTCTACTTATTTAGCCTTTTGCATGCACAGCTACTTATGTATACACTCCCCCATGTAAGCCTGATGTATTCAGACTAACACAGATTCAGCAGCTGTAGGCCAACTACATCTCAGGGGTAAATGCATTGCCTGCAGGAATATATTTGATTCATAATGGCTACAGCTGAATTATAGTGAGTGCTGGAGTGTTATTTATGTTATATCTGAAAGTTCATTGAAATTATTTAGATACAGATCCCTCAAAGGATATAAGTACAACAGGAGATAGATTTATGTAGCCAAGGCCAGGTAACCAATCCACAAGCACTGCCTGAAAACAAAAGTCCCTCAACTTTCACCAGTCATTTTCTATGGATCTTCAAAGACCTTGTCTAAAGCCTGTGCAGGGAATTTACTCTGCAAACAGTTCCCCTTTAACTGAGCTCAGCATCTAAGGATATTTGAGATTTACAAAGGGGATCTATATGGCTGATGTTGTGGGCAAGCTATTTGCAAACCAATTAGAGCACTTCAGCATCCCTGGAGGGATTTCAAAGCCGTGTAGATGTAGTGTTGAGGGAAATGGTTTAGTGGTGCCTTGACAGTGTTGGGTTAACAGACTTGAGGATCTTAAAAGTCTCTTCCAATCATAATGATTCTGTGAGAAAAAAATAAAAAAAGTGAAATTAATTAGAATTCAGGACTTTAGCCTACACAGAAAAACCTCATCTTCCATTCAGGTAAATAGAATTGTATAATCTAGAAGAAAGCCAATTAAATAAAAGAACAATTATAGGGAAATCTTGTGAAAATTGGATTATAGAGGTAGGAAACTTTATTTAAGTTAAAAGTATTACCAAAAAAAAGTATTTAAAAAAGTAAAAATTTTTTCCTTCAGAAAATTCTGAAGTAGAATTTAAGAATTTTGTTTTAAATTGTATCTCATTTAATGCTTCTTTCATTTCCTTATATATTTTCTTCTAAAACTGTTAAAATTTATGCCACAATTAAAGGCACACACTCTAAAATTAAACTGGAAATTAAAGTTTGGAAGAAATTGATTAGCATTCTTCCTTCCCTGCCATGTCTTTTATGGATAAGCAAATACAGAAGCATTTTGTGACCTTAACCTTGAGGCTTTCTGAATATTAAATACTGAACTGTCCAGTTTCCAGTGGCTGCAAGATGAAATCTGAAACACTAATCTATCCACCATACCATCACAAAGTAAAGTTAGATGTGCAGTCAGACACTGGGATTGCACTGGGCTTAATGTTTGATAGTCATTATCTGTGAGAGTTTAGAAAGGAAAAGTATTAGAAAGAAAATTAGAGATACAGAGCAGTGAAATCACTCCTCTGATATTACTTTATTGTGAACATGTCAGACACAGCACGTTCGCAAAGAATAGAGCAGAAAGATATCCACACTATATTGTCAGATAATGGGTCTTTGAAGAGGGAGAATTTCCAAAATGAGAGTTGAAACTCTGTACTCAGGCTTTTATTACCTTTCAGAGGAGCATAGATCTGAAAGGGATCCTGCTCCCAGATCAACAGCTCTAATCTCCTGCTCTGGCAGTATAGCACATTCTCAAACACCTTTCATAAACAAGTCATGCACTTAAATATAAGATTTTTCTGTCTCTTTTGCTCTTATTAGGGAGAAGATGTTCTGGAGTTGTATTTCTCTGTTAGTTAGAAACCTACTGCTGATTCCCAGTGCACCTACATTCATATAGATATGAATTAAGCATATAGTTTTTCACATTAAAGACCAAAAAGGCTGTTGAAAGGTTGTTTTTAAGAGAAAAAAAGATCACGTTTAGAGACAGACATAAGAATCTGAAGCCTCAGGGGTATAGTTTCAAAATGGTTAAATGCATACCTCTTCTGAAGGGTTAGGGGCATGTGACTAGCTGGAGAGAAGTGGCAGGTTTTGTGGGGACTTAGTAGCTCAAATCTGCTTTAACTTGGGAATTTCTGCATTGTGCTTTGCTCTATAATGCAGATGTAGTTTGTGCAGATTTCCAGATGCGTGAAATACAGACGCAGGTACTCACATAGTAGCATTGCCCACACTCTACTCAAAAGTGTGGAGGACAAGATCAATATAAAAGATGCTCAGGTGTATATAAAGGTGTGATAGTGCCTTTGTTAATACACACTGCCTGGTCCAAATGTTGCTACAAGTCTGCTCTCTGGGGAAAAGGGTGAGAAGTTTACTCTGAATTTCCAGAAAATCTGGTCAGTGTGAACCACATGCATGGTAAATAACTACTGGTTTATTCTTATTGTCAGAATATTAATCTAAAAATCTATTTCAAAACAGAAATTAGACTCTCAGCTTATTTTGGTTAACTGGAAAATGTTCACTGCAAGTCATGGCTTTTGAAATAATCCTTCTAGTCTTAACTTCTATCTTTTGCTTCTCCTTGCAAACAGCTGCCAAGCAAAACAGTAGAATGTGTTACATGAACTAATTCCAACTGCTTGTCTTTTAGAGGGTTAATGTTACTTTCTTTTTCCTTCCTTGCTTTTACCCTGTGCTGTCTAAAAAGAACACCCAGGTTCAATGAGTGACAAATCATTACAGACCGTACAGTGTAATTAAAAAGCACAGCCATTGATCAGCTATGAGCTAAACCTGAGACAAAAAAGTGAGAGCCCCAGAATAGCTGGCAAAACTTCTCATTGAATCTGTCTGAAATGGAAGATGTTCTCCCTGGAGGCATGGAGCGTGGCCCATTGTGCATTTCCATTAGAGATACATACTGACTCAGAGCATGCCATTGATGTTGGCCTATTTATGAAAGGCTGTTGAAAGAGGTTTCAGAGTTAATTGAAAAGAGCTGTTTCAGAAGTAAGGTAACTTCAAACAACACAGCTCTGAAATGTGTTTTAATGGACTGGAAATCAGTGAATTTTCCATACTGTGCATGAAATAAAAGTGGATGACATCAACTGAAAGCTGCACTGACAGTTGGTGGGATTTCTGTTATTATCATTAGTATTTATTATTATTATTTATCAGTATTATTATTGTTGTTAGTATTCTTGTTCTTGTTGTTGTTGTTACTGTCATCAGTATCACTATGGCTATTAATAATTATTTTAGCTATAGTTGCTCTGTGGACAGTGATAAAAGAGCTTCACTCTTGATTGATTAGAGGATCCTCTTGAAGGGTCTGTCAGAATTTCCACTACATGGCTTTCTTTCACACATTTACAACACAGGCTGCCTGAAGAAACTGTCAGACTTGTGCCATTGTAAACAGAAGGCAAAGCTCTTTCAGTTGTCAGGTAGAAGTAGGTTCCAAGTCCCTCATTTACCAAGGTATGTTGTGTCTAAAATGTGTTTATTCTTAACAATATTTCCATTTTAAAATTAAAGCATATGCCTAAATTCAGGCATGTGTTTATTCAGGCATTTGTTTAGTCTTTGCCCTGAGCTGAGGTCTTGCACATAAGTTTGTGTTTAAGCTCATGCTTAAATAAAAGCCTTTTCAGCAAAACATGCACCTGAATTTCATAAATATAAATAGTTGCTGAGTATGTGTTTAAATCTCAGCTTGTGATTAAATACCTTTCTCAGCTGAAAACAACATACTTCTAAATTATTTTTTTAAAGCTTGGCAATGTTCAATAAAAATAGGAATGACTGAGATAAATTTATTTCTTCTTTTAAAGTCTTTTGCAGGAATTCAGAGTTAGCAAGAGGGCAGATAACTCCCTGCCCTTGGATGAAGTGAATTTAGACTAGAATATGGTATTCAGGTAGAAAGAATCCAATTGTGAGATCCTTTCTCAGGCTGATTAATACCTAATATCTTGAGAAAGCTCATAAAACCCAGTGAACTGCAGGAGAAAGGTAAGAGTAAAGTAACTCAGCAGTCAGTATAACACAAGCAATAATCAAACAACTTCTGACATGGAGCTTGAATGATAATGAGTATTTTACACTTCCATTCTGCTCTTAATGCTCTAAATAATTCACTGGTTCTGTTGGAAACCTCCCATGTTCCATTAAAAGAGATGACCTCACAAACTTTAATTAACTTAATCTCACAAAACTCATTTGAAGCAAGGAAGAGCTATTGTCCCAATTTTTAAAGAAGGAATGAAATACAAGGATAATAATGACTTCATACAAAACCTAGCAAAATCAGCAGAAATATTGAAGTCACAGCCTTTCACAGTGCTTCATTCACCACTTTATCTTCAGATAGTTCTGATTTTCTCTAAGCTTCACCTCCAAGATCAATACCTTACCTAAAATGTCAATATTCTTTTATGTCTTTAACATTATTTTTTAAGTTTTAAGGCTGCTAGGTTTAAAAAATACATATATAAAAACCCTGAAGCACCCCTAGGGCACAGAAAAAAACCCAAACAAACAAAAAACCCAAATAAAAACTGAACAAGGAAAAAACAGAAAATTTACTTCAGTTTTGAGGACATAAAAATCTCATTTTTTTAGGATTCCCATGACATTTTGGACTCTGCACTGGTTTTTGAAAATTTGTTGCTGATAATCATGGGTTAACATGTGATTAACTTACCTTTGAAGCTACTGTGGGTGGTTGCATACATAGATTAAGAATGTGCTACTTGTTCTGCAGAAGTGAGCACAGGCTGTCAGAAAAGGAAAGTGATAGAGGCTATGGTTGGAATTGGAATTTAAGGACAACATAACTCCTTACTTAGGTACCTAAACAGTCTCAACTTTCTAAGCCAATAAATACTGACTAGAAAAGTTTGTTTTTTCTCATACTCCAACCTCTATACCTAGACTAGAGAGAATTAGGCACTGACATGGGGATGACTAGCAGCTGATGTGCATGCTGACAAAAGGAAGAGGAGATACTGCAGGAAAGAAAAAAAGCAGAAGTGACAGCATGAATTTCTGTGCCTAAAACACATGCTTTGGATTTAGGGCTAAATCCCAGGGGAAAGCAGTATTCAGAACCTGAAAGTTTCTCCTATGTGTTGATAAGTGTATTCATTGACAAAAAGGGGCATTTGGGACATCTGGATGTGGAGCTTCAACCTGAGCTTCCCCTCTTCATAAGGAGTGTTCTAACCAACTAGAAAGAAAAAAGCAACAGCCAAAAAAGATGTGATTGCTTCTTGAAGTTTCAGTCAAAGTCAACTCTTGAGCATCCAAAAATTCACCCTTGAGTCCACCCTTAGCTCCAGCATTTTAAAATGGAAGTGTCATTCCCTTGTCCTAGCTCTTGTTCCTGGAACACTTTGAGTTAAATTCATCTGGTCAAACATACAGTTCTGATTAGTGATAATTAAGGATCTTCCATGCTCTGTTGTTGATGAATATCTGATATTCAATTTCCATAGACTTCTGAAGAAGAAGTTTTGATTAAGTCCCTTTAAAAAGTAAGTCTTGATTAAGTCCCTTTGAAAAGTAAGTCTTCACTTTAGGAGGTTGCCTACCATAAATATAACTCTATTCCAGTGAGATAGTGTTGGCATAGGATTTTGATTTCAGAGTTTTCTTTTCTGGAAACTCTGAATATTGGTAAGACATGAAGCCTGTGCTAGAAGAAAGAAGAAAAAGCACTCTGAATGGAGGCCTTAGAATCATACACTACTGTTTGCTGCTTTTTTCTGTAGTAACTTTAGCAAACAGGTCCATTTGTTCCTGTTAAAACTAATTAATTACAAGCAGCCTAGACACAATCAAGGTAAGCAAACAAGACTCATCCTCCTTGGGAAATAACACTTGTCACATGTTTAGCAATAAGAGGATGACAAAATGAGGTTTGGGGGATGTCACCTCATAAGCTCCCGAAGAGCAGTTCAGGACAATGACAGTCTCAAGGTTAGAAACCTAGATGTCCAGCTTTACAAAGTTCTCATCAAGGTATAGCAGCATTGCTCAGGAGGTAGATGGTTTCTCAGAGTTTAACTTCAGGAAAAAAACCCCTCAGACTGAATGTCACCTAGTCATTTAATTGAACCAGAAATTAATTCCCTAGGGTCAGCTGAGATCGAAACATAAACCTGACTATAATCAGCATAACACTGTTAGCTGAAATTATGCCTCTGAATGATAGCACCTAATAGAAGTGTAGGGCAAAGCTTCCCTAAAGAGGTATTAGAAAAATGTGCTACCTTTTCCATAGCCTTTGATATTGGGCAAGATGTTGTTTGCATATTTCAAAGTGAACTGGAAGACCACCTGATTTTCATACAACTACCTGTCTCTAACCTTCAGATTTCATTATCCTTGTTGAGCAAACCAAAAATACCAACAAAACAACAATTTGGAAAATATAAAGGTAGAAGCAGGTCTACACTGCTGCTCCTTAGTATGGAAATGCATGACATTATGTTTGTCTTCAAAGATGGTGAGCTTACTAAAAGGCATCAGAGAGATGGTGTGTTATAGTAGTTGTACAATCATCCAACCCTTTCACCTTCTCTTGGAACTTCTGGCCATGGCCAGACACAAAGCAATAGGGATAAGGTATGCCAGAAGACTTCTAATCTCTCAAAGCATAATCTTATGTTCTGCTAGTGTTAATTTGAAACTATAATCAATAGCATAATAAACTATGATCTCTTAAGATCATAGAATCATAGAATTGTTTGGGTTAGCAGGGACCTTTAAAAGTCATCTAGTCCAACTCCCTTGCAGTGATCAGGGACAACTTCAATTACATCAGGTTGTTCAGAGCCCAAAACAACCTGACCTGGAAAGGTTCCAGGGATGGGACATCTCCCACCTCTCTGGGCAACCTGGGACAGTGTCTCACCACCCTCAGTGTAAACATTTTCTTCCTTCTATCTAGTATCAAACTACTCTCTTTTAGTTTCAAATCATCACCCCTTGTCCTATCACAACAGACAACTGTTAAAAAGTCTGTCCCCATCTTTCTTCTGGGCATCCTTAAGAGCTAAAAGGCTGCAAGAAGGTCTCCTTGGAGCCTTGTCTTCTTGGATTCTTTCAGACTTTCTTCCTAGAACATGTGAGTTACGAATGAATTAGTTTAACCCTGAAGATCAGCTTATTTTACTCTTTTTTTAATTGCTTTGACTCTGTATTCTTTTTGGTAAGTATATTAAAATGAAACCTTAAGTACCAACATCAGATAGACTTGTTTGATTTGATTTCAGAAACATGACCATTCACACTAGCAACTTGGCCTTTGAAGAACAACTGTTCTTTTAGTAACCAGAAAAGCTGGAAACTGATAAATGTACCTGACAAAAGAAAGGGAACAGATCTAAATACATAATACAAATTAATCCATGTCAACTAAATCAAAAGCTCTTCTGTTGCAGAACAATGATTGTTAGCTGTCACAGGCTTTATGGGAAAAGTGAAATATTTTGAAGACCATGTTCTCATAAGTAAGGAAGGGTAAAATATATACAAATCAGCTTCATAAATAACACTTGCTTTTCTATGCATTTGCATGCCTTTATGCATCAAATCACTGGACCAAATTATGTTGCACACACAGAAATGCTAATGAGAGTCTGTTTGTCTCTGGCTATAATTTTCCTTCAGCTGTTGTATTTCTGTGAAATTATCCATTGCTTTATCCTCCAGCCCAAAGTATTAATCAGAATTCCTTTCAGAACAACCACCAAGTTTATCAGTGCCTCTGTTTCAGAGCAGTGGGTCAGCAATATATTATTCTCCTTCTCCATCCATCAAGCCCAACTTGTTTTGAAGTCTGAGTGGGGAAGTAGCTGAATTAATAAGAATACTATGTTAAATGTAGCTTTCCTCCTTACAAGCTGACTTTTAGAAACACACCCTAGCTACTGTTTTCTTTTATGTGTGACTTAAAAATCCAAACAAGACAGAAGTTCAGGCACAGCTAAATATAGTCAGATTTTTCTTTTTTTTCTCCTTTTTTTTTTTTCACTTTAAAACTGATATGTTCTATATATAACTAGGGAGAAAAGAGAAATTAAGGAGAGACAGAAGGTTCTCATCTAGAGTAAATTGACCTAATTCCACTAATCTTGCCAGAAATCACTTCTTCTTCATGTAGTTTAATCTATATTAAGAGCTAATGCAAAATAAAAGTGTATTTAAGATGCTTCAGAGCACAGGAACTTACAGTTCTGAGATAGAATTATTTGAAGGAATGAAATGAGCAAGATATAATGAAAAATAATTTTCTATATTTTCATCTAAGTTAAGATTCAAATATAGAGTAAGTTTTGAAAGAAGGTATATGTTCCCCCCCAAAATTAACAGATCATAAGCAGAGGTTTCACATCAACGCTTTTGAGACAGACAAGACAACATACAACTCAAAATCCAATTGCTCAGGGAACTTAACTTCACGTTGGTTTTCTCAGCTTCAATGCTCTCAGTGATGTGGTCAAACAATAATGTGCAGCCTTTGACCTGCATGACAAGCAGGAAGTTCAAAATGAAGACTAAGTTGAGTGTCTTTAACGGTATAACTCAAGCCTGGTTAGAATTAGACATAATTCATTCAAACAAGAATTATACTCTTACTGGACACAAGGGATCTACCACATAACCTATGGCTTTGCCACAGGCCATTTATAAAACCTTTGACAAGTCACCTCTCCACCTGGGTAACTCTCTGGGGGATGTCCAAAAGACAAAATGAAACCTTGATCCTGAGTCTTGATAGATGCTGAGCCTAAAAGTACTTTATGTTGCATCAGAAACAGAAGACATCCTTTGCAGTGTGGAAAATCCCAAATCCCTTATTCACCCACTTACCTCCAGTTCTTCATAGGACTACAGAAATAGAAGGAAGGGTCCAGCAGATCCTTGTGATGTCCCTTTCACCAACTTGTCAAGTCTCAGCTTAGAAACAGTGAGATATTTTCTCATACATTTCCTCCCAGGAGTTCCAGAATCTATTTTTCCCTAAAGGTTACAAACTTCCTTCTCATGGGCAGTCCACATGGGGGATAGCTGATACTCATTTGTTCTTGGGCCAACATAGACCAATATTTCATGCTATGTCCTTGTAGTACAGTTCACCATTATGTGTGATATTCAGGGCTTGATTCGCTTGCCCAGCTGCCCAGCCTTCAGTCATCCAGTATCATCTGAGATGTCCTCCAGTATCTGAAATATTTAGAGTGGGTTGACAGATAGTTTTATGAGAGACCCATGCTGGACTGAGCTGGGGGCAGTTTAGGATACTCTAAGGCATTGCAGAAGCACCATCTCATCATGTGTGGATGACTGAATGAAGCACTGACTTTACTGACTGGGAAGATTCAGTTACCCAGCCTTTGCACTCAAGTGTCACTTGAGATACTCAGAGGGATCTGGGATATCTGGCACATATGACACTATTCTATGAAAGGCATGTGCTCTTTTGGAGGGTGCTGATTTGGAAATAGAGGGCCCAAGTAGCTGAAGCTTTTCAGTACCTAACATGACACTGGGTGCTTTGATAATTAAAGCTTTTGCTACGTCTTCATTGACCTTATTGAGAGATGAAATACTTAGTCCACATTCAGGATCCTAGATGTAGACCCTGGGATGCTCACTTGCCTGTACACTAGGCACTTATTTACTGCAATTTGGTTGGTCAGCTGAATCCCTTTACTAAATGTACATAACCTAATTGCAGATTAGATCCCATGCTTAGCCTTTATTCCCTCAGTGCATTTACAGATAGCCACCATATAGTCATAATCCTCTTTAGACTTCAGTGCCACAATATGAGCTTTTCAGCCTCAGCCTTCACAGTCAGTGTAGAGAAAAACACCTCCAGAAAGTTAAATGTTTCACCAAGAGACAGAATTTTTGGATGTGCCACTGAGTAACTGTCTAGAGCTAAAACAATGACTGTTTTGGGAGGTTTGACTGATTAGACCAGGGTATCAAACATCTAAAAACAGATTAACATCAGTTCAGCTGATATTAGATCTGTAGGCATGTGTACAAGGATTATGCGGTGAACTACGAAGCTGGCTGAATCACCAGTGCTAGAAGAATGATTTTGATAAATACACAAGTCTAGGTTCTCTTTGTTTCCAGTTGTCCATTTTTTGAACACTTCCAGGGATGGTGATTGCACTACCTCCCTGGCAGCCTGTGTCAATGCCTGATAACCCTCTCAGTGAGGAAATTCTTTCTAATATCCAATCTGAACCTCTCCTGGCAAAACTTGGAGCCATTTCCTCTTGTCCTATCACTCATCACTTGGGAGAAGAGACCAAATCCCACCTTATTACCACTTCCTTTCAGGTAGTTGTAGAGAGTGAGGAGGTTTCTCCTGAGCCTCCTCTTCTCCAGACTAAACAACCCCAGTTCACTCAGCAGCTCCTCATAACACCTGTGCTCTTTGCTATCACTTGTGCCATTAGGGATCTATCTTCAGACACTCAGAAATACCTTCCTACCTTCCAGAGTGCCAATGATTACAGTGGCAAATTTCTCAGGCAGGCTTTTGCCATATCCACAGGAAACCATTCTTTTCTCCTTGAATATTGCAGAGAATGAGTTGGCTCCTGACAAAAAAATATATAGTATGAAAAGTGAATTTTACAAAGCTGAAACTGAGTTGAGTGTTCTGAATGCCAAAGCATGGCCTCTCCTGCTGCTTCTGACACAACACCACAGCCTGTTTCAGGCATGTGGTTTTTTGTTCTAAAAAAGCTTGACAATCTTGAAGGACATTTTCAAGAACAAAAGGACCTTCATTACGAACTAAAAACGCTAGTAGGCAGGAGATGTGTTTTCTGGAGGAGGTAACTGGCACCTTTTTTATATTTCCTGACAATCTGACCTTAAATTGAAAAGGACTTGGCTTCATATTTAGGAAAAGCTATTGCAAAAAAAAAAGACAAGTCAAACTAACATCTTGTTCAGAATAAAAATAGCATCTGGCTCATATAGAATACTTTATGGCATTTCATCTGAAAACTTTTTTATTGAAATAACCACTGCATTCTCTTCACTTCTCTGAGGTAGAATTTAGGCATGGGGAAAGGTGACATAAGTGCTTTGCACCAGGGTTGATCTGTTTTGATAAACGTGTTTGTCAAAACCAATACAACTTTCTGTGTAGTTGGTGCCAGATACTCTAAGGGGTCAGTTTCACTAACTTCTAGGTATTCCAGGTTCATGGTCTTCTCAGGGCTGTTTTATCTGAATGACATCCACAGCCAGATCAGCAATAGTGTCCAGAGGTAGGGCTGGGCTAGCCACTAGACAATTGACAGACACTCTGTAGAACCCCTCTCCCTTCCCAAAGGGGAAAGAAAGAGAATAAGGGAGAGAGACTTATGGATTAAAAAGAAAACTAGAACAGCTTTAATTAAAATAATAACAAGAAAATGAAATACATACAAATATATACAAAACCAATATTGAACCCAACCCCCTGATGGCAATTGTCACTGTCACCACTGATGCTGTGGCAGAAGTCCCAGACTGGACTCAGCAGCATATGGGAATCAAATACTGGAACTGGATTTGGGAACACATGGATTGGGGTGGAAGGCAGAATGGACAGAGTTCTCCTTGGACACTGGACATTGAAGAAGAGAACTTGACTCATGTGATCCCTCAGCTTTATCCTGACTAGGACATCCATGGGCAGGAATCCCTTGTTGGTCAGTTGAGGGTCACCTCTCCTGTCCCCTCCTCCCTGCAGGTGCCACCTCTGGCTTCCTGCACGTGCCACCTCTGGCTTCCTGCACCCCCAGGTGGGACACAAGATCTAGCAGTGCCCTTGGTCTGCAGAGGAGCAAGTCTAAGCCACATCCTTTCTGCAGCCCAAGCCTTGGCAGCAACTCTCCCCATGGAGTGTTCTCACTGCTAGCAGCAGCCACTGGCTGTGCAAACATGCTGGGAGCTGCAGGCAGTGCAGCCCTGAGAAGAGACTGAGCTGAGAACTCAAATCACTCAACAGAATTACTTCTCTTCTAGCTCAAACCAGGACACAAAGCTAAATTCAGAAAAAAACATATTTCTATCATTGCTATTTAAGCCACAGGGGCTTGCTGATCTCTTCAGACCCATTGTGACCCACAGTTCTTATGTTTGGTCCCTGTAAAATGGAAATCCACAGTCTGGATTCGTGATGACCTTTCAACTTGCTTAACAGCAAGATGTCCATTTTGCTTCTGTTTGGTGGTGGTGTTTCCTCATCTTGCTTTCTCTAGCATGTGTTTAACTCACAAAATTACTTGCTCCAGCTCAAATTCATTCCATTTAACCCACAATAAAATCATTCAAGTTTCTAATTCACCTCTGAACTTTTCAGAGCTGGACCTCAAAACCCAGCAGCTGCCTATCACATACCACTCTCACATATTTCCCTTCGTGTAATCAATTTCAACCTCTGCCATGTTGGTTCTTGTAGAAATAGTCACTTTTTGTCATTTTCTATAAAGTGCAAATGCTACAGGCCCTTCAGACACTGTCTGCTCTACACACATGGTGAACCCACCTTTAAAAATGTTTCTCATAAATCTTTTCTGTCACCTCTGCTTTGCTAACATTAAATTGAAAAAAGGGGGAAGGGGAAGAAAAAGATCCTCTAAAAAGCTATTCTGGTTTTGCTTTATAACAATTTATTATTTTTTTTCTATTTTATTTTTAACCATAAGCTATCTTTTTTACATTGAAAAGCCAAGTTATTATTTCCTGGAGGTTTACACTCAAACCTCAGATTGTCAGTTCATTTAATGTCACTTTACTTCATGCTTCATGCCAGTTTTAAGGCTCAGCAAGAATTGACAATGCAATGCTTTCACAGCATCAACTGCCTGTGTTTTCTTTGACAGCAAGATTTCAAACCAAGGGTTTAATAAACTAGTAGCTCTTCCAGTTAGCAGTGAAATGCTCTTTCAATTCCACCACTTAAAGAACATCAAACAAACCTCAGCTATACAGCAAAGATTACAGCTAAACCAGAAATGCAGCTTATTTGCATGCACAGGATCACTAGGGTTTGACTGTAAGAGAGAGAAAAGATGAAGAAATGTAATTTTTGCTGAAAGTAAATGAATGTGCAGGTGTCTGTAAGAAGACTACACATACAGAGACAGAGAATGAAAGGACAAGGGGTTGGAGATGCTGTGTACAGTGCTTAAATTACTCATTTGTGAAAGTGTTAAGTAGGTGAAAGGCAGTCTCATGAAGCTTGCGTGCTGAGTTAGCTGAGTGAAAGTGTAACGCTCTCTCAGACTGGTGGCATCAACTCCAGACCCTCCAGGGCTGAGGTTAACTCTAAATTCCACTGAGCTGTAATCCTTTACACCATTTTCCATTCATTGACTGACCTATCTGCTGTCCCATTTTCCCACATCACACTTGTGAGTTTGGCCCAGAATTCACACACCCAGAGGGGAGGAAGGAAACTCCACCTGTGAAGCCCAAAGGGACCTTAAAGTACTCAATGGAAAACATCTTGTACATGTGCCTTTCTGTCGCTGCAGGGACAGGCGGTTGCAGCTCCACTAACAAATGTAATGAAGAATCACAGAATCACAGAATGTTAGGAGCTGGAAGGGACCTGGGAAGATCACCTAGTCCAACCCCCCTGACACAGCAGGATTCCCTACACCAGGTCATACAGAAGTGCGTCCAGACAGATTTTGAATCTCTCCAGAAAAGCAGACTCCACAACCTCTCTGGGCAGTCTGTGCCAGTGCTCTGGCACCTCAACTGGGAAAACATTTCTTCTTGTATTCAAAAGGAACCTCCTATGCTACAGTTTACAGCCATTGCCCCTTGTCCTGTCACTGGGCTTCACTGAGGAGAGCCTGAACCCATCCTCCTGACACCCACCCTTCATATATTTATAAGCATAAATGAGGTCATCCCTTAGTCTCCTCTTCTCCAAGCTAAAGAGACCCAGCTTCCTCAGCCTTTCCTCATAAAGAAGAAGTTCCACCTCTTTAATCATTCTTGTGGCTCTGAGCTGGACTCTTTCAGGCAGTTCCCTATCCTTCTTAGACTGAGAAGGAAGACAAGTGATGGTGATGAGCAGAAATTCTTTGTGTTAATCCACAACCATAGTCCTGAGTTCCTCATGTAAAGTCAACTTTGATGGTGTAACATTGATCATCAGCACTGATCACGTACAGGGATGCATATCTCCACCAGTTGCAGTTGGATTGGGTTGGTGCCCAAGAGTGTACCATAAAACATGCAATGTTTTGGGGGTTCTGAGGATGGGGGAGTTTATAGGATATGCTTATTAGTGCCCTTGTTTTGGGAACTATGCTCTATCCATTTTAACTTCCAGAGTTGGCTTCACAGATCAAATGTATTGCCACTACAAATTCCTGGAAAGCAGAGTACTTCTAAAATGTGCTTCAGGTCTTTCTTCCCTGAGCCTTCATTATCTCTTATGGTAGAACTGATAAAGACAACTCTTGCACTGAAGTAACTTCTTCTTCTTTCTGCTCTTAGCCATCTGGTCAAATTCAAAGTAGTATGATGTCAACTTCTCCTACAGAGAAATTTTTACTCCTCACACCATTACCTCTTGATTTCTGCTCCATCTTGCAACCTGTCCAAGCTATGTTCATCCACCTTTGCTTAGGAGGAATATGTTTCTTGGAAGCAAAAACCTTAATTGATGTTACTTAAGTGAACCTACAAAGCTTATCCACATAACAATGTTCACCAAAATTAATCTGAATTAGCTTTTTTAAGTGGATTAATTAAACTATGTTAAACTCCTATGTGGACACCCTTGTTCAAAATTAAAGAGGCTTAATTCAATTTAGCTGAATTAACTTTCAAAGTAAATTAAGCCAAATTGAATTATAGCCATTCTAGTCCACAAAGAGATTTAAATTTATATGTTGAGGACTGTACTTATGTTAATTGAGCAAACAGCTGTAATGAGTTGTTGCTATCTCCCAGTTTTTTATTGCCATCTCATTACCAGAGGTTACTAGTCCTCCTGTCAGAATCAGCAGAAGAGAAGTTATGACTGTACTTATCCACTGAAGTTCAGTCAGATACTATTGAAACCTTTCTTAATTAGTAACTAATACAGCAGACTGCAAACTGAAGCAGTTGAGACAGTTGGACATGTGCTCTATCAGCTCTGCTAGAATGGTGGTTATATCTGATGGTAGAGCGGGATGAAGAGGCAGAGTGGTAGTATCTTAGATCATCACTACATTTCCCAAAACTAACCCATGAGAACCACTGAACCTCTCACAACAACTCTTCAGACAGTTATCATGTAGTAAAACTGTGAGAAGAAGTGACAGAAACATTTTACCCTTTGGTTTTTTCAAATTTGCTTTTCTTTAGGGATGCTCCTTTAGAATATTCTTATGATTGTAATCTTAATCAAATCAATACCTATTAAAAACAGGAAAAAGGGTAAACAAGGCAAACAAGTCAGTTAACCAATTTAGTTTACATAGTCAACAATATAAATTCTGAAGTATTTTTGACTTAATCATTAAGACTTAAACTTGCCTCTCTTGTTCCTTGTCTTCAAAGAACCCTCCCTTGTTATGCCTGTGCACATGCATTCAGAGAAGCCATCTACAAAGTCTATCTCCAGCTTGCCTACAATAAGAGTAGATTATCCATCTTCTAAGGTGGCCTCACCAAAGAGGGAAGGAATGTGAGCAGCCATCACCATACCCAACCAGAAAGTTGCTCTGGAACTAGAAGGTATAGGGCATGTAGGAAGTTGAAGAAAGCCACTTAGATGTATTTTGTAGAAAAATTGTATCTAATTAATGGTAACCCATTTTAGTTTTAATGATTTGGGTCAGATTCTGCCCTCCACAGACCAGGTTGGTTGGTTCTCTTTACTTTTGAACAGGTCCTTTACTGAAAAACTGTCTTTGATAGAATGATTTCATAGAATCATAGAGGTTACTCAAATCCTTGTCCAACATGATCTTGAACACTTCCAGTGATGGGGTATCCACCAGTTCTCTGGACAACTTGTGATTCCTGATGATCAGAGGAACCTCCTGTGTTTCAGTGTGTGTCCATGGCCTTTGGTCCTGACACTGGGCACCACTGAAAAGGCGCTGACTTTGTCTTCTTTGTAATCTCCCTTTAGGTATTTATACAGATTGATAAGATCCCCCTGAGTCTTATTGTCTCTAGACATGGCTTAAAACCTCTCCAGAGAGCATGCTAACATTTAAACACCCTGAGCAATTACAGGTCAGACCCGTTCTCGAGCTTGAACTGAGCCATTTGAGAGGTAGTTACTGAAAACATGGAACTGTTAGAAAAATACATTTGGTAGCAGAAAGTTCTTTTTCAGGGTGGAATTAACTGAAAAAGGTTATCAAGCTCTAGAAGAGGCTTCCCAGGGAATTGGTGGAGTCACTGTCCCTGGAGGGGTTTAAAAGATGTTTAGATGTGGTGTTGAGGGACATGGTTTAGTGGAGACCTAGCAGTGCCAGGTTAATGGTTGGACTTGATGATCTGAAAGGTTTCTGAACCAAAATGTTTCTATGATTCTAATTCCTTCAGTAAATCAAACATTGAACATTATGTAGTTCTGAGGAAAGAAATGTACAGTTCTGTTTTCCTATACAGTAAATTGGAACCATTTTCTCCCAGTCTGTCTGAACTCAGTTTCATTGCACCACAAGTTGACTTACAGAGTGATCCAAAACCCAATTATGTCATCAAGGGTAAGATTTGCATCTCTTTAGACAGGTAGAAGTTAGACACCTGATCTAAGCTAGTTACCCTCAGCTCCCATCAGAGTCAATGGAGGGAAACCTTCTGAGGAAGATTCATTCTATTTGTCTTAGGATACATGAATCACCTTAAGAGGAGTTTGTTGCTCTTCACTGACTATAAATGGAGCCATAGGGTGGCAGATTCAGGTTTAAGCAAGTAGCTTGCAGACATTTAACTTAGGGCACATTCGTTTCACCCTGGGAAGTTTATATTTTACTCCTCTGAGCTGCAGACCTGATCTTACATACCTCCAGTAGCTCCAGTTATTCCTTGCTAGACACTTCAAATGTGGAAACTCAGTCTTAGCCTTTATACTGAAATGTTTTGTCATGAAAATAGCAGCTGCTTACAAGTAAAACATTTTTTAGGCCCAAGAATTGAGCATGATTTTAATTATTGTCTTAATTTCATATTGTTTTTTTCCCATTCCCTCACCCTTCTGTATATGATCTTGTACTGTCTCCTCCTTCTGTCTCTTTGGGCAAGCTGTTGCATGTTCTGAGGGGGCAGCAGGCTGTTTTCTCCTCAGAATAAGCAAAGAAGTGATTTAAACTCACTTTCCCATGGTAAGGGCACTGTTGGTTATCTCTCCTTTCCTCAACTGCCAGCTTCCACAACACTTGTCAGAACATCATGTTTTTCAGACATTTATCCTCTCAGTCAAAAGTAACTAAAACTGGCCAATGTGCCTGAAAATTATCTGAAGAAGGAAGAAGAAGAGGCACACATAGTGATCCAGTGCATAGGATCTGGTGCTCTCACCACCAGGGTCTGGGTTTGATTCCTGGCTAAGGAAGCTTTGTTGTGACCTACTCTGGGGAATCCTGCTCTGACAGGGGGTTGGACTAGATGATTTTTTGAGATCCCTTCCACCCCCTGACATTTTGTGGTTCTGTGATTCTGTGATAATGATGAGCAGGACATATTCCCTTCAAATCAGACATTATATAGTTCATTGCCACTTAGAAATCAGGTGAAGGTTCTAGTATAGATGTTTTAAATGTTCTTACAGAAGCAAGAAAGACTCTTTTTTTCTTTTTTTTCCTCTCTTGCATGGATGATACCAGTTCCCTCAACAAAAACACAAAGCTAGAAAGCATTGACTTGGTGTACTGGCAAAATGGCATTCCCAGGTTTTCTGCTTTCTCTTCAGCCCTATTCTGTGGGTCAGTTATCTTGGCACTGGTACTTTTGACCCACAGAGCTTTTGAGTTGGTGGGTTTTTTTCCCCTGGAAATGCCTTAGTTTGTTATGCCCTGAAACACAAAGCATTAACAACCTTTTAGAGAGTGCCAACACATGGTGGATGTAGCTACCTGCTCTGTTTTCCATAAAATGGGTGTTAATAGGCTCTAGAGGGGTCCCTCAGTAAAGAAACAGAGGAGTTCAGGCATTTATTGACTAGCTTGTATCTCGTAGAAGTATTCAAAGTGGAGCACAGGAGATGTGGAGAAAAGCCACACAAATGAGAAGCTACTAATGAAGTGTTTTTACAGTTGGAGTTCAATGTGTGAGCTTGTAAAAGCTGATTAACTGCTATTGTGTTTTCATCTAACTGGTCTGATAATTTGTCGGTTAAATGACTCAGCTGAGAAACCAGTGAGTGTCCTTGGAAACATGCTGGTGCAAGAGTTAAAGCCTCAAATCCACACAGAGGGGGCAGGTTTATATTGTGGATCTATGATACACTTCTGTGTTAATAGGTTAAAGAAAGAAGTGGCTGAGAAGTCATATTTTGCTCTTACAGGGCTCTCTGAACCTATTTGAGTCCTTAAAATTGAAATCTTCTTTGGACTTTTTTCTTAGTAAATGCAATTAACTGGTTTGTTCTCTTCCCTTTCTTTCTTGACTTCATAGTTCTCTCTTTTTCTCTTTCTTTCTCTCTCTGTCCCTCTGGGGTTTTTTTCCAC
Organism: Galbula dea; assembly: GCA_013399015.1. NCBI lineage: Eukaryota > Metazoa > Chordata > Aves > Piciformes > Galbulidae > Galbula > Galbula dea. Next base: position 202,561 of record VWZX01000240.1, on the reverse strand, counting down.
CTTCTTTAAAGAACTCTGTTTAGAAGAGTATATTCTGGCCTTGATTGACAATTAACCAAAACAGTTAACTATCACACCAGAGTAGCAACAATATAATAGAGGAGACTTGAAAAAGCAGGTAGGAAAAACTGGAAGCCTCACTCTTCAGAAGAAATTTACTGGAAATCTAGTGGAAGATGGATAGGAAAAGATGTGGAAGTTTGTGTTTATTATGCTTTTGTGCTCTATTTTCTCAAGAAGTCTGCCCTTGTTCCCACTTCTGAATTCAAAGACAGCCTCTTTAAGATTTTAAAGCCTGTTGGCTAACATAAGAACTGTGAATATTATGGCCTTGCTGCAGATGTATGTCTCTGAACCTACAGGTCCTTGCAAATCTTACTGATTTTAGTCTGACAATGGTCTTGACTGTAGGTAAAAGTGAGTTAGATCTTGGTGGTAAAGATGTACTGTGTTTAAAGTGTTAAGGAACAACAAGTCTGTGTGTTAGACATCCTAAAAAGGTTTGGGTGTAGTAACCTCATATTTACCAAACTGAATAAGTCAGACTGTTAAAAGATAGACTGAGTGAAAACCTCATTTCAAAAAATAAAAGCATGTAAAAACTTGAGGGTCTTTTCGGAAAATAAATGTTGTAGTGAAAAAAACCACTCCCATAATAGTTTGACTGCAGGGTCCTGCTGGGGTTTGTAGCTTCAGGATTTTTTTATATCTTCCTTCAGAATGGTTTGGATTTCCCAGTCACATTGAATGTCTCATGGTGCTCTAGGATGTAAGACCCCAGGCCATACCCACTGCCCCGTATTTTGAGAGAAGTCCCTGTGTAGCACAGGTCATACAGACAACAAAGGCATCCAAAATCCCAAGGGGCACTACAACAATGTTTCTCAGTCAAAATAAGCTGATTGTCATCCCCCTTTTGACTTACAACCTAAATATTTAGCTTTATTCTTTTCTCCAATTTCCAGCAAATTCTACTAAGAAAAAGATTCTCTGAAGAAGTCACACAGCCATAGGATAACCATGTTAACTTACACACTACTTACTCATCTTTAGCTTCTCCACCATAGATCTGTTACAAAGTCATTAAATTCCAAGCCCATGGCATTTCATGAAATCTCTCTGTCCCAGGTGCAGACTTCTGAGTTTGCCTTTTCTAGATTTCTTGAAGTTCTCATCAGCTCATCCTTTCATTTTAATCCCTTCTCAGTGTCAGTCTTGCTCTCCAGCATCTCCACATTGAAGAATCACATCCTTTTCTAGTGTACAAGAATTGGGAAAAAATGTCAAGAATTAAAAGGAAATAAAATGTCACACACACAGAGAAACAAACCAAAGTGTGAAACAACTGAGCCAGCAGAGAAAAACATCACAAGACTGACTGTAAATTAAAGACAGACAAATCAAAAATCAAAGAGCAGTATGATTTTTGAGCATCGGAATAAGCAACCATTAGGCCAAATTGTCTCTCAGTATGAACTCCTTTAGCCAAACAGATATTACTGGTACAGACACAGGGAATAGTGGATGAAATGCACTGGGCTGTAGTATACAGGATGAGAAACTGAATTATCTAATGGACTATCCCAGGTTAAAGCTTTTGAATTTATGAATAATGCCTGGGATAAATTTGTTGCTGAAACGATACAGATGTCTATAATGATCCCTGCTCAGTCTAATGTGGAGCTGTTTTTCTTGCCAAATGTAACCACATAATGTTTCCAGCAAAATGGGCACTGAGGCACATATCATTCCAGGAATTTTTTGTTCTGACAGGATTGATAATATAATATGTTGCGTTAAATTCAATAACATGGCTGTAGATGCATAACAAGGTTGGTAGACAGATATCATACTTAGCCCTGTGATTTATTTCCTATGTACACATATACCATATAAACCATACAGACAGGAAAAATACCAAACAAAGTAAGGATTTAAAGAGAGGGGGGAAAGCCCTCATAAGTTAACAATTACTTCAACCAGTAATTCCTAGGCTCTACATGGGAGCTCTCTGTCAGCAGACGGGAGAAACACCTGTTATCCAAGGCAGCATTCAGCCTAGTTTATGACCATAATTTCTCATCCTCCCATCCATGTATCTCTGTAAAGAGACTGTCCTGCTAGGACCAACAGGTCCTTCCCTGTGGAGTTGCCCCCAAGCCAGTTAGACCACAGTACACATAGATGCAAAGAGTTAATTTATACCATGTATACTGTAACAGCCCTTCCCTCTAGTATATCTATGCTCTCCTCAGTCTGGGGTCACCCATAGACTTGATGACAATATGTTCTGTCTTCTAGGGTGTATTAGAAGGGGTGTGGTTAGTAGGTCAAGAGAAGTTCTTCTCCCCCTTTACTCTACCCTGGTGAGGTCACATCTGGAATATTGTGTCCAGTTCTGGGCCCCTCAGTTGAAGAAGCATAGGGAACTGCTGGAAAGAGTCCAGCACAGAGCCACAAAGATGATTAAAGAGGTGGAACTTCTTTATGAAGAAAGGCTGAGGGAGCTGGGTCTCTTTAGCTTGGAGAAGAGGAGACTAAGGGATGACCTCATTTATGCTTATAAATATATGAAGGGTGGGTGTCAGGAGGATGGGGTCAGGCTCTTCTCAGTGAAGCCCAGTGACAGGACAAGGGGCAATGGCTGTAAGCTGAAGCATAGGAGGTTCCTTTTGAATACAAGAAGAAATGTTTTCCCAGTTGAGGTGCCAGAGCACTGGCACAGACTGCCTAGAGAGGCTGGAGAGTCTCCTTCTCTGGAGATACTCAAAACCTGTCTGGACGCGCTTCTGTGTGACCTGGTGTAGGGAATCCTGCTGTGTCAGGGGGGTTGGACTAGGTGGTCTTTCAAGGTCCTTTCCAACTCCTAACATCCTGTGATTCTATGATTCTGTTTCTGTGATCTGTGAGGAGGGTTGGACTAGGTGATCTGTTGAGGTCCCTTCCAAATCCTAACAATATCTCCGTGTGTGTGTGTGTGTGTGTGAGAGAGATAAAGATCCTGCAATAGATCTCCAGGTGGAGTATCAACTGTTCAGTACCACTTTTTCAGCCTTATCTACCCAGTTTCTCACTCATCTAATCATCCACCTACAATATGGTCCAGAACCATACAGCAACCTACAGCAAATTTTCACATTCTACCCAATATTTAGTATTTTATTTGAAGAGTAACTGTACAGGAATGCAAAAGTAACCTGTTTTTTACAGTTCTTGGACTAATTGCACCATTCCCTCTCATATTCAAATGATTTTTCTTAAGTCATATCTACACAAAATGTTTTTCCTGATGCAAACAGAGTGTATTTTTACAGTTCAAATGGCTTGTTCTGGTTTTAGCCTCAGATAATTCCTAGAAGAAGCCTAGGAGGTTTCAGGATTTTAGGTTTCTAGGATTTCACCTAGTTGCCACAGAGCCTTCAAATTTATCAAGAAGGTAATTATTGCCCCAATATTATTGTGTTCTACAAGAGAAATTCTGTGCCCCTAAAAGCCAGAGCAGTCAGCCACTCATGTCAGGTGTTGTGTGAGGGTTATAAGCCATGCTGTAAATATAATAATAAGAAGAAGATGTAAAATCTTCATTGATTCCTGCTTTTGCAGCTATTAATTTAAATCTAAAAAAAAAAGGTCCTGAAACAAGCACCACCACCAGACACTTAAGAGTGAGAAAGAAAGACAGAGAGGGAGAGAGAAAAAGCTGGCTTCATGCAGGGCCTTTTTGCTTACAGCTATGAGACAGTGCTGCACTTTCTCCTAATAACCTTGACCTGCTTTTCCTGGCTCAGCAGTAGCATCTGTGTCACATCGGCTTAGCATCTGTTTATCAATCTAACAGCACAAACCTGATTCCTGCTCCTATTCTCTTTAGTGCTTCCAATATTTAAAATGACTGAATTAAACCAGCAAAAATTCAGGAAGCCTGAGACTTAGGCATGGGAACAGCTCTATGGGAAGAAAAGAAAGGGAAAAAAGTAGGGAAGGGGAAAACCATATGCAGGAGTTCCATTTACTGAGTCTCAATGGATTTAAAGGAGAAATTTGTAATGAATAATCACTACTAAAATCTCTTGTGCAGAATTCAGGGCCACAGGCTTTCACAACAGAGAAGGTAGAAGCATCTTATACTTTTCCATGGGTCTTAAGAAGAGACAAGGCAAGTACAATGAGGAAATAAATTACAATTTGCCTGCAGTCTCTGCCCCTAGGTAAAAAAAGCAAAACACCAGTGAATAGGATTTACTGCATGTCTTTAATAAGCAGGGTGAAAGATGTCGGGAACTTCCCAGGCTTGTCCCTGTGGTTTGTTTCTCCCTTTTTGCTACCACTGCTATGCTTTTTCCATTTTTGTGTTGTTTCTGAGCCTAAGGAGAGTTCTGAATTCGAGGCACTTTTCAATATTTACTGCTGACCTGAGAAGACATGGATTATCATGGAATCATACAAGCATTTTGGTTGGAAGAAGCAACTATGACTATCAAGCCCAACCATTAACCAACACTACCTAGTCCTTACTAAACCATGTGCCTAAGCACCACATCTACATGTCTTTTAAGTCCCTCCAGGGATAGTGACTCCACTACTTCCCTGGGCAGCCTGTTCCAGGGTTTGACAAACCTTTTGGTTAAGAATTTTAACAAATATCCAAAGTAAGCATCCTCTGGCACAAAGTGAGGCCATTTCCTCTTTTCTTATTGCTTGTCACTTGGGAGAAAAGACTGACCTCCACCTTAATCCAACCTGGAGAAATTCTCTGATTTGCTGGAATTTGCTTCATGAGTTCAAGGTAGTCTATTCCTAAGTAAAGGTCTTGTGAGTAGTCAGTGCTTAAAACATAGAATAATAAAACAAATACCCCAAAATTAATAAGAGCACACACTGTCTGCCATATCAATACAAAGAAGCAGGAATAATTTGCCTCCTATTCAAAAGAAAGATTTTTTTCCAACATCACAGAGATCACTGAGTCCATTAATACTGCACTGGAAAATTTATTTGGTATGGATTTGGACAGGTATTACACTCAGAGGTACATTGGGCATCCACCTACTGAAGCATCTTAAATTATTCTATGGAGATCTCCCATACTTGCTTGCCCTGAGAACTCAGGGATCAAAGGACAAAAGCTGGCACTGGTGTGGCTGAATGTCAGTGGCATGGAAAAGGTCCTTTTACAGTAACATATAAACACATCATTATTTATCCTTCCTTCATAATGTATTAATGGAGAGTTTGGGCTACATCTCCAGTAATGCAAGTCAAGCTGCTCCACCAGATTTTTTCTCTGTGTCTATGACTTGGTGATTGCAAATAAGGGGGGGAAATAGATGGAAAGAAGGAACTCATTGCAGTTACACAAACTACCAGCTATCAAAACCATATGACTAGATCTCAGTGTGAGGTAAAAACATGATTTACAGGCTAATTCACTGCTCAGGCCACCTCCAGTGAACTTAGATTAGTCAAGAGATGAGTTTGAAAGAGAAAACATATGTAAACGATTGCTGAACCTCCAAAGAAGGGAACCTTCCACAGGGAAGCAAAGGATAACATTTTGGACTACAGATCTGTGAGAGCAGACAGCTAACTTAGTTATTCCAGAGTTCTTCCTAACATAATGGGCCACATAGTTTGGCTATGATATGAACTTGAAATCTGAGCCACTTGTACCTTTTTATTTTTAACAGCTTATTACTTGCCTTTTGTCTGAAAACTGTGCCAGAAACTCACAGAAAACCTCAGCAAGTGTCATTTGAGGTTGTAGGATTTCTCCTGCCTTTCACACAGGAGAGCTTTATCACCCCAGGATTACTCAGATTTTTTCCCTAGCTCGTTTATTTCAAAGGTTGGGCTTGATTGGCATCAGTAGCTGTCCAGGCTTCACTTTAAGAATCTTCATGCCTCAGGCTGAAGGCTGAAAGCTCAGGAGGTGAACAACAGGTTGGGTTTGAGATCTGGCTCTGAGGGAAACCTGGACTCTATCACAGGATTACATTTATATATGAAATAGGATCAAGTTTTAAGAACATGATAACTGATCTCAAGAATACAGCTAACTTTTACCTAGGAAGCTTTTTGGAGCAGCTGAGAGAGAGTTAAACCAAGAGTAAAGTCAGCAGGAAGATGTGGAAAAGACTGACTTGAGATATATGGAAATTTATTCCACTGTTAAAAACTCAAGAGTATAAACAAAGTGTGTGACAATATACAAAACCAGTCTACATAATTTATTTTTTTAAATACCTGTAGATGCAACCTATGTGAAGTGTATAAGTGCAATATTACTGCAATATAAGTGAAATTTAGGATAGCTGTCATCAATAGTATATCAAAGTCTTTGGTTATAACTTGTTTAGGAGAGAGCAAATGGACAAGAGAAGGTATTATGGACCCATAATGGGGACTCTCTGACTGAAGACATCTCTTCTTCTAAATGCATAAGGAGATGAGGTTCACACAGCAGTCCCATATGTCTCATCTGACCATTAGTGTCCGTGTCCACCAATAGCTTATGAAATCCTTAGCTATCGTAAATCAAAGAACCATAGAATGGTTTGGGTTGGGAAGGACCATAAAGATCACCTAGTTCTAACCTCCCTGCCATGGACAGGGACATCTTCAACTAGATCAAGTTGCTCAAAGTCCCATCCAACCTGACCTTGAACTCTTCCAGATATGGGGCATCCACAACTTCTCTGGGCAACCTGTTCCAGTTCCCCATCACATTCACAGTACAGAGTTTCTTCCTGGTATCTAATCTAAATCTTTTCTCTTTTAGTTTTTATCTGTTACAAGAAAGCTTGTCTCCTCCTGGCTGTGAAATCAGCCACTGAGAATATGACCAGATCAAGCCAAATTCAGCAAATAGTAATTGAGCAGCAAGACAAGCTGAAGAACAACAAGGATCAGGTTCTGAGACACAGCTGGGATTGATATATGGGAGGGTAGTGCCCTGAGGAGAAATCAGAGATATTACCATGGGGCCACATGGGATGTTGAACCATGGTCTTTGAGATATAGTTATCTCAGGTAAGGGCTTCATGGGTTCTGTTTCATTTAGAATAGTTTTGGTTTGATATTACTGAAAGTTTAGAAATACAGGATCTCAACTGACTAGTGATGGTGCAAATGTGTTATGCCTGCATATGTATATCTGCTGTCTGGCAGAGGTATTTGAGAAAGCAGGAGATGTCACAGATCAGTGAATCAAACAGTCTGAGTTACTCCCTGAGCAACTATCCATAATGGAAAAAAACAGAAGAAAATATCTTTTTAATGGGGGACTTCAATTTGGGAGGCATATGCAGCCAGCAGTAAATTTCCCCTTAAATTTAAGAAAAAGATAAAGATGAATTAATTATGGGCTGGCAGTTGGTGGTAGCCTAGGGACCAACTGTTAGTTATTATTAGATTGCACTCCATACAGACAGAGGACAGGACAAACCAATAATAAATACAGTTTACTCTCCAAAATAATTCATTCCTCAAAACTGGGAAATTAGAATGAGATTTAATAAGCAAGGGGGGGAAAAAAATCAAGAAAATGAGAATGAACATTGGGAATTTTTTTAAAGGAGTTTATGAAGCTCTGAGTCCAACTTTGAACAAAAGTAAAACTTTGTTCAAAGGCAAAGGAAATGCACTAATTAGAAATGAGAATGCAACATGTGACAAGGGGAAAGAAAGGGACCTTAACACACACAGCAATATAAATTAAACATTATAAAGTGTAGAAAATGGATAAGAGAAGCTAAAGACATCAAAGGAAACCCCATGCTTAGTAAGATTAATGACAATGAACTTAATTTTTAGCAATAATTAGCAACAAACTAAATCCTACAAATAGCATAAGACCATTTAGTAATGGAAACTGCAAAACTGTTTAAAGCATACAGTGGAGGGTCAGGTCTCCATACGGTTCTGTTTATCTAATAAGGCTTGAACAATTTGCATCTTCAAAGAACTTATACACTGAGGAGTGCTCTATATCCTGTCATTTTAAAAGTCATTATTAAATTACTTTTATGGCAGCTTTTCTAGCATTTTTTCCTAGGGTCAACTTCAAAGTAATCAGGCTACCCTTCTTGTCAGTTCATTTATCTCTAGTTTTAAGGATACTGGTATGGTACCAGCATATTTTCCTTTTCTAGAGTCTCTTTGTTATGTCAAGATTATTAAAAATTAGCATCAGTGATCAACTGTGTGATTCTGTGATGAGATTACAAGTCCATTTGATAGACTGTGTAGGTAACCTAATATATCTGAAGGCATTTACCATTGTTACCACATATTATAACACATACCCCCCCCCAAAAAAAAGCCCACTCTGAACTTTAAGGGGATTCCATAAGAAGAAACCAAACATTCAGAGGAACAAAAAATGGACAATAAATCAGCAAATGAGTAGAAGAGCATAAAATGACAGGATCAAGCAACCAGGCAGAATAACATTTCTATCTTGATAACCCAAGATCAAACTAAAGATATATCAACACTGTTGTATGGAAACATGCAAACAGAAAAATGAGGTCATGTCTACAGAGTGGTGTTTATATCCTGGGAAGCAGGGGATGTGAAAAGGACCTAGAATGATGCTGAAACAAGGACAAGGACTTTGGCAAAATATTTAGGCAAATAGAAGCTATTGAGCACCAGAGAGTGAGAAAAGGTTGAGCACAACAGTCTCTGAGATACTAAAACTTAGTTTGGGTGACCTAATAGACCCTTCTGGACTAAAATGTGAAGGTTGATGGGACTTATTTAGTCTGAATGGATTTGTCTATTCCCTGATGAACACTCCAGGATGTTATTGCTGAACGTAGTGAGATATATAGTGTTTCATAGCTACATGGGTTTTCTAAGCTAGAAGGAACCATTATAGTCTGACCTCATGTTTAATGGGGCCATTCCAGTTATTTTGCAGCCTGTGGCCCAAAACATGTTGTTGTACTTGCTAAGAAGATCATGAACATGCCATTCAGGAAATCTGAAACTAACTTTTGGTCTCTTAAGCAAACAAATTAATCAGAATCTCACAAATGAAGATTAAATAACTCAAAAAAATGCTTCCTCTCTACCTCAGTTGATGTGGACAACTGCCAAACCTCCAGCTCTCTCTATAGAATGGACTAGCCCTGGGTAATATAAATTATAATGCAAATTATTCTGGTGTTTCACAACAGTTTTTAACCAAATGGTTCTTATACCAAATCAAAACCTTTTGCAGAACCAAAGTAGATTGATCCAGTGCTAAAATGGGATCTTATCTGACTAGTTTAGTCCTGTACCTTTAGCTACCCTTTAGTTTAGTCCAACAAAACTTTAAATGATTTTTGAACTTTCCTAGCAGCATCCATATTCTCCATATGGATGTTAGTGGATGCTTTGCAGGAGGATCTTTTTTACCCCAATGAACATGCAACATCACCTGCATTTCTTCTTAGACAAACACAGCCACACACATATGCACACGAAAAATAAGAACTTCTTATGAAGAATCAAAGGCACAGATCACTGGTTTTGCATTGTTTTCTGAATGACATATTTTATCTAGGGTAATACAGTGAGTAAAACATTAACTTCCAAGGATAGCTTCAGAGTTCAGAACAGTCTTTTCCAGTCTAATTTGTGTTTGGTCCAAGAAAATAGTTTTATAAAAGCATCTGTTCTGACTGCATGTTTGAATAGTTTCAAATGCTTGATGTCACCAAGGACTTTACCTATTCATGGCATAAATTAGGGTATCTCCAGAGAGTATTTGAGCATTATTCAAATCTGCATCATTATGTTTGTACAACAAAGAACTTATTCTAATGACAAGGAAAGTGTGGTTTGAAGGAATGTCCTAGATAGCATTATTTTACTTGTGCTCTTGACACCAAAGAGTGGCTTATTCAGGAACTACTAAGCTTGCTCTTCACCATCTGGAGATTTACCCAGGCAGAAGAAATTCCCAAGGGGATGGTTAAACTGGTTTTCCAAGCAAAACAGCCTCAGCAAAGACCAACATCTGGCCAAAGTATCCTGTCAGGGACCTAGGCTCATTGTGCATAATAAACATGGCTCACTGTTATTCTTGCTTTATTTTCTTCTGTCACTTGAAATCATAAGGGGGAAAAAAAAAGCAGAGGGAAGACAGAAATGATATAGTAAAAAATGCCAGTGTTTTCAGAAATTGTGAATTTTAATGGCCTAAATTTCTTTCAGAAACACACCAGAGCACCATTTTCTAAAAGACCTGTGACTTCCATCTAGAGCCCCTAGTGAATGTTCATGATGCTGTTGTGTCATGTCTCACTGGCAAACCACAGCACACCATAAACACTGTGATCCCCTCTCAGTCTGTTCTTCTCCAATCCCAGGGCTCTCAGCCTTTCTTCTTCCCAGAGGTGCTCCAGTCTCCTCAGCACCTTTGCATTCTCTACTGAACTCTCTGCAGTAGTTCCTTGGTTCTCTTGAACTGGGGAGCCCAGAACTGGACACATATTCCAGATATGGCCTCAGTAGGGCAGAGCACAGGGGGAGGAGAATGTCTCTCCACCTGCTGCCCACACTCTTTCTAGTGCAGCCCAGCAGACCACTGGCCTTCTTGGCCATGAGGGCACATTGGTGGCTCGTGGTGAACTTGTTGTTTACCAGGACCCACAGGTCCTTCTCCACACCCCTGGTTAGCATACTATCAATATCTCATTCTTTGTCCATGAATCTGCTGCATTGCTTTTTTACTAGTCCTTTTTGCCTAACTCCCTTAAATCAATCTTCATTGAGGTTATTTCCATGGTGTAATACCATAAAAGTGAAAAATTCTGTCTAAGTACCATCTTGATTGTCTTTTGTACCTTGACCTTGATTTCAACAACCTTACCAACCTTTCTGCACTCTCTCAACAAGGTTCCTTTCACTTCTTCATCAGTCTGTTCATTGTGAAAAATTCTTATATGTTTCTAATGCTTTGTGTTAGATGTATCTTCTGTTATGTCTTTGCAGTATGACTAGAGAGGCTCATGCATTTTCTTTATAATCATTTCTGGGTTTTCTTATTTCTAAAAATAGAATATCATGTACAAAAATAGGATTTGTCCCCTTTTTGTTTCTAATAACCCCATATTGGGGAAATACCTGGGCTTTTCTTTGTCCTGTAATGGGGTATTTATTCCTCTGAGACACTGGTCAGCTAGGAGAATATTTATGTGGCAATAAAAAACTTCAACAGAGGTTGTTTGGATCTAATAGTCTCAGGTATTTCAACACATCTTTGCTTGTCATGTGTCATGCTGAATTACATCGTGGCCTGCATGTGACAGCAGCACATAATGTGACCCATGTAATATAGTTTGAAATGTAATGTTGTGGGAAGGGGGGAGGAAAGGAAAAAACCACTATTTTGTGCTGGATAAAAGCTGTGGGTTCAGAAAGAAAGCAACCTCAAATTGTTGGGGAACTGGAGAAGATTAAATGATAGCTCAGCAACAAGCCTGCAAAGAAATCTGCAGTAATAGGTTAATACCTGTAACTTATTACATTAATATTAATAACTTTTATTAATATTTTTCCTTTTTACAGCACAGTTCCTTTTTTGTCTGAGTCATCAAATCACTACTAAATGTTAATTTATCAATTCACACTTGGCAAATTATAAATGGTTTCTAATTAAATATAAATATGAAAAGGTAAATAAACATTCAGAGAGATTAAATGGCTGTCTGGGACACAGAAGCAGAGCCATAGAGAGAAATCAGTTGTCCTGATTCTCAGGACAGAGCTTTACACAGAATCACAGAATCCTATCATGGTAGAAGCTGGAAGAGACCTCTGGGGATCATCTAGTCCTATCCTCCCTGCTAAAGCAGGATCACCTAGAACAGGATGCACAGGATCACATCCAGGCAGGTTTGGAATCTCTCCAGAGAAGGAAACTCCATAGATTTTCTGTGCTGCCTGGTCCAGTGCCCTGAAACCCTTACAGCAATGAAGTTTCTCTCCTGTTTAGAGAGAACCTCCTTCTGCCCATTGCCCTTTTTATTATTGCTGGGCACCACTGGAAAGAGTCTGTCCCCATCCTTTTGCCTTCTGTCCTTTAGATATTGATAAACATTGAGAAGATCCCTTCTCTGTGTTCTCTTCTCCATGCTAAACAGCCCCAGGACTCTCAGCCTTTCCTTCTCTCAGAGACGCTCCAGTCTCCTGAGCATCCTTCACTTCATTCTCTCCAGTAGTTCCTTATCTCTCCTGAATTGACAAGCCCAGAACTGGACCCAGTACTCCAAATGTGGCCTCACTAGGACAGAATAGGGGGGAAGGAGAATCTCCCTTGACCTGCGGGTCATACTCTTCTTAATACACCTGGATTAACTGAGCTGGACAGTTTTAAAGTGCTTTTTGGTAAAATGTTTTTCCACCAGTCATGCACTTACAGTAGTATATCCTGGCTTCAGAAAAGACTTGCTTCTTTACTGCATAGGGTGGTGGCTATATCAGGGAGGAAAAGAGAGAGAGGGTGTGACACATTTCTATTTGGGGTAAATGAATTAAAAAGTCCTTCTGTTCTTACAGAGGATCTGATTCTCTAGGGAAATGATGCTAGTTGTCTAGGGGTGGAGGGGGTAGGAGCGAAAGAAAAAAGAAAACCTGTTTTTTTCTGGCAGAAATGGTAAAATTTCACCCTTCAGCAATTTGGTGAAAAGTGATAACTGTGGACACTTCTCAGCCTGGGTAGCACAGCAAAAGGCTGCACCATGTGAACTAGCAGATGCAAGGAGAGAGAGAGAGAGAGAGAGGAAAAGATTGCACTTTAAAACTGTGCACCAGGCTGTCCAGCTCTGTTAACCAACTAATCCACTCTGCAGTCCTTCCTGGTTGCACAAGGCTGGGGTCTCTAATTTTGGAGACTCCATATCTTAAACTGCTTGAAGCCACTGTATCAAGAAAGTAGTAACCACTTCCAAAATCATCAGTGGCTTGTTAGGGAAAGACAAGACTGTAAACAATGTTTACTTCCCCATTTAGCTCATCTCAGTTCTTCAGCTGGGAAGGCTGCTTTTGGCAATGTGCTTCAGTGAGAATCACCCCAGAATGTAAATGATGTAACAGGAACAACAGGGTTAACATTCAGGAATAGAGTAACATCAGATATGGATGAACTTAAATGTCCATTTGAATGATCTTTGGTCTATAAGTAGGGAACCTTTGTCATAGAATGCAGCAGGAAGCTACAAAAGTGCCTAGGTATAATGCTCATAAGTGTCTAGTGCTGTTTGAGATGCCTCGAGGCACCTGAGACAGCCATATAAGTCACACAGATACATCCCAAGATCTATAGGAGACCAATATCTCCTTGATCTGGCAGCTGGAAGCCAGGTGGAAAACCTAGATTACCTCTGCTGACACTGAAGGCTTAAGTTTAGAAATGTAAGTTCAGCCCTGTGTTTCTCTTTGGTGACTCTAAAGGGAATTGGAGGAAACTGGTTCCAATATAGACACTTATGGCTCTATTCATTCACTCACATGTGGGCATCTTGTGCCATCTGAGACCTCACAGGTTTGCCCCCTGGCCTCCAGATGCCACTCCAGAAGGCTGCTGGTTTCCATCAGGACTATGTCATATCTGTCAGTGTTGTGCAGATGTCCTGGATACCCAGAAGTACCTCAAATGGTATGAGAAGTCTATGATAAGGCAACTGAATTCCTTTACTGTAATAGGTTTCAGCTTCAGATTTAAACAAAGCTGCAGATATAGTTATTAGACACAGGCTTCTGGTGACATTTGAGATGCTTAAACATTCCTGAGACATCTGCACAACATTGGCAGATGTGACAGAAGCCTTACAGGAGACCCACGAGGTCTGGAGCAGAAACTGGAGGCCAAATGGAAAAGCTTACAGTGCCAGAGGTGGCACAACTTGTGTAGGGAATGGGGTCTTTTCCCAAGTCAAGATAGCCAACAGTCTGGCTGACCATCCAGGTGATCAGATGGAGATGTCTACTCCAAGATCAGATTGCTACCTGTCCAAGCTCTGTGGGCTGTATTGATAAAATCTCCTTTGACTTAATGGGAACTTCAGCACACAGCTTGTGCAGAAACTAAATCCTAACTCAGTGTTTGTTGGATGAATCTCACCCTTAGAGTTTAGAGGAAGGAGTAAGCATCTCTTTTGTACTAGGAATAGATTCTTCTGAAAAAGTTTTCATCATAAAGTTCTCACTATTTCCACTGGTCTCTCATACATAAATAATATGGGAAGAGATAACATGTCTTTCTAGTTCAGCTTAGACCTGGACTTCTTCCTAAGACTTCTGTTGCAGATTCAGCTAGTAACACTTTAAAAGAGTCTTAAGTCTTTGTCAGTAATTTTCTAGTAGATACTGTATATCACACTTCATGCTCCTGTAGTTAATGTTAACAAGTCAGGTAGTTCTTTAGTGTTTCTACAATAGATTGAAAGTGTTGTTTTGGGAGAAGAGGTGTGAAGAGTAGTGTAGACATACTCCAAAGCCCAGTAAAATATTATTTTCCCCAGGAGTTAAGAAAATGTCATGTTCTGTTGAACTTCAAGGATTTTGAAAGCTTTTTGCCTCTGCCCTTAACAGGCAGGATGTTTGCTTCTATGCTTCTGCAAAGGGTAAACATGGAGCAGAATTGAGATTAGTTTAACTTCCTAATCAAATAACTAACTTTGCTGAAGATATTGTTTTATTATTATTATTTTCTTTTTTTATAATTTGGAAAATATTGGCTACTACCTCAGAGGTGTTTCTGCCTTACCTCAAATTCTCACTCTGTCTTTACCTTGTCCTGACATTACATGAAAAACATCAGGAGGCAACCCAACCTGTGGTAGAAGGGTCATGGTGTAACTGGACATGAAGGCTTTTGGGATTTGTAGGCAGGTGATGTACATGGGAAATTTGGTCTCAAGGAGCTGAGCTTCAGTAATATCGACACGTGTGTGTTACTAGCTTCACCTTGGAGGCCTAACAACTCCTCTAAGACCTCACTCTGCACATAGGTAGCCAATGGGATTTCAATATTGAATAAAGGAGACACTTTGAAATTCCATCCACTCTGCTTCTTTCTTCCTTTACAGCATTTCAGGGATAACACAACAGCCCAGTAATGCAATAATAACAACAATAATTCTAACAAGCTACGCTTGATTCCACAGCAGCACAGCCTATAAGGGCAATCTTTTCTTTCTTTTAATAATGCTTTTATTGCACAAATTTAACAGAATTATGCCCTAATTAGGGTGGATATTTTTTTTCTTTTATTTGCCACTGGGAGGAAATACAGCAGATGAAGCTGTTTGAGAGTGCATGGTTCATACAGCTGTATTAAATGCTTCCAACTGCTGTCTTTATGGTTGTTAACAAGTCAGGACCAGACATGCATGCATTTTCTGAGTGCCTTTGAGGATGGCATGGATTATACTTGTATTTTTATTAGAGCTGCTCAGCTCATTCACTGAGAAATAATGGCTGACCATGCTTTCAGAACTGTCATCTATAAGTCAACGAGAAATAAATGGATCCCTAAAGAGAGACAAATCACACTGCATATGACTTGGGGTCTAAAAGTTGTCTGTATCTAGTCTAGACCACTTATACTTCCTTTGGAATCAATGAAGGAAAATAAGGCATTCCTAGAGGGGTTCTTTTCTCTCTAAAGAGATGTGTAGAGTAGGTCACCAAATGGACTCTCAGAAGATCCCTATTTCTTTCCATCAATTTTAAAGAGAGCCTGAGGTGAATATTTCACAGATAGAAATCTCATTTTCAGACATATAAGTTTAGGTGAGCTGAATCCTACACAAAAAGCTTAATTCTTTCAGGACATAGACTAAAGTTGAACAAATTCAGTGGGAAGACACACAAAAGGCAACCAAGTCAGTCTTCCAACCTTACTCCTTCTTCATCTTCTTCCTCCTCCCTACCTACAGACTGAGTTGTTCATTTCTGTCTGCTGTAATCAGTGCTTGCATAGTTATACCCACAGAGATCAGGTTGCAAGCTGGCAGCATGGGAGTCTGGATCTGGAATTCCTTTGGCCTTGTGATATTTTGAATGCCAAGTGTGAAACAGGTGCTTGATTTTCATAAAATCATGATCACACATGTTAACCCACACCAAAGCAAATGAAGCAAAACCAAAGACCTCTAAAGTAACCAGTTTTCAAATATAGATTTTCAAAAGCCATAGCTTATATCATCATCTCATGTCATAGGTGTAAATCCAGAATAACTTGAATAGTTCCATTAACAAAAGAGGCTCTTTGACTGCTGGCAAATCCAATAGACCAGATTCAGGCTACTGATTACTGGTAAGTCTCAATAAAGTTTTAAATACTCAGATGTTTTATCCTAATTTCCAAACCACAGCTCAGCAAGCAATTTACACTGAAAAGATAGTTTGATTTTTTTCTCTCTTTCAATAGATTGCCCAGCAACAGGACTTTATACATCATCCTCAGCAAATGTTTATAACACCTTGAGATCATTGCAGCACAAAACAATCTCAAAAAGATCCCCAACAGGAACAAAATTCAGTTTAGAAATTGTCAAGTGTTTTACATTTTCATTCTTAGTTATGGCTGATATAATAAGAACAAGAGATCCTAACAAGATCAGCTAGTTAATATCAGTTCTTAGATTCCCTGTTTTGCCTGGGAAGTTTTTCCTTCTTGTTCCTTGAGGAGTGTCCAGCTCTCAGGGGAAGCAAGTAGGGCTATTCACCCTGGAAAGAAGTTTAAATTGACAAAGCTTAAAAAAAAATCACAAATGTAAATTGTTTATTATCTTTGAAATAAGAGAGGTTTTTGTTAGAACTGGCAGATTAGCAATAACCAACCATCCTTTTTTTTTTTCACTTTTCTTACAGAATTTGTTCAGTGAGTGTCAGTAGGATGGGGTCAGGCTCTTCTCAGTGAAGCCCAGTGACAAGACAAGGGGCAATGGCTGTAAGCTGAAGCACAGGAAGTTCCATGTGAATACATGAAGAAATGTTTTCCCAGTTGAGGTGCCAGAGCACTGGAACAGACTGCCAGAGAGGCTGGGGAGTCTCTTTCTATGGAGATACTCAAAACCTGTCTGGACACTTTTCTGTGTGACCTGGTCTAGGGAAACCTGCTGTGTCAGGGGGGTTGGACTAGGTGATCTTTCAAGGTTCCTTCCAACACCTAACATTCTGAGATTCTGTGAAGTTGATTTTATGGGAACTGAGGAGAATCAGAACTCCATCTGCTTAATGGGAAGAACAGAAAAAACCCCAAATCTACATGAAAAAAACTGCTCACCAATTCCTTGTACAGTTCATTTAAACCAAAGAAGAATGTTCTTTTGGCATTGCATTTAATCTGTAAGGCTTTGACTTCAATTCCCATCTCTGCCCTATAATTTCTGTGTGATTTGCTTAAAACGTTTACTTTCCCTGTATTTTTGATTTTTAGTATTTACGGTGAGAAAATAATAGTTCTTTTCCTCATGAGGGGTTGTATAACTCATTATTGTTTGATAGATGTCTTCTGGGGAAGTTTCAAGTAGAATCATTTCATCTCTTGAGGCCAAAATGACCTCCCCAGGTCCCTCTTGGCCCAATTTTCTAAGCCTCTGTGATTGCTTTTTAGATGCTACAGTAATAGGGAACATATGATGACCTAGACAGATACTTTCAAATGTCTCAACCAACAGAGCATCTGTGGTTACCTCTGGGAGACTCTTTCACAAATGATCTAACAGACACTTAAGAAGTTTGTCTAGATTTCCAACCTCATTTTCCCTTTGCTCAATTTCATCTCATTGCCCCTAGATATGAATCTGTGAGCCACCCTCAACATTCCCTCTCCCTCCTCACTGCACACATCCTTCAAATGCTCACAGAACTGCAAACATCTTCTCTCAACACAGTTGGGGACAGCAGGGAAGAGGAGCAGATGAACACCTCTTTTGAGTCCCCAAGCCCTCAGGAAGAGAGTACATTGCCTGCAGAGATGCCCATGTGGATTGTCTACATTAGAGCAGTGAGCACCTGAGGAGAAACCCACCTGGTGAGTGAGCTTGCTTTCATTTTTTTGAAGAAAAAAAACATCAAATAGTGTTTGCCTTACAATCTTAATTCAAGCACTTAATTAAAGCCAACAGAGGATTCAAAAGTGAGGAGAAAAATTAGAGCAACAACTTTTTAATTATGCTGTAGGCATTTTCTCTCTTACTTATTCTTTCTCCAAAAATCAAACAACTCCTCCTCTAAATACACATTTAGGCAAAGGTGATAGCATTTCACAGAATGTTAGGAGTTGGAAGGGACCTCGAAAGATCATCTAGTCCAACCCCAACTGCCAGAGCAGGAAAGCCTACAGCACCCAGTACTGATAGGCAGTCTCCCATCCAAGTACCAGCCCCAGGGCTCCCAGCCTTTCCTTCTCCCAGAGATGCTCCAGTCCCCTCAGCATCTTCCTAGCCTCTGTTGGACTCTCTCCAGTAGTTCCTTGTCTTTCTTAAATTGGGAGCCCAGAATTGGACACAATATTCCAGATATAGCCTCACTAGGGCAGAGCAGAGGGAGCGGAGAACCTCCCTCAACCTGCTGACCACACTCTTCTTCATGTACCTGAATTAACTGAGCTGGACAGCCTGGTGTACAGTGTTTAAGTGCCTTTTTGACCACAAGAGTACATTAGTGTCTGATGGTGAACTACTTGTCCACCAGGACTCTTAGGTCCTTTTCTGCAGAGCTGCCTTCCAGCAGGTCATCCCTTAATCTGTAGTTTTGCATCTCCTGGGCAATGCTACAGCATGGTTTGTAAGTAAGTCAGGACAGTCCCAGAAAAATCCAGTTTTTATTTGGAGAAAATTTCATCAAGCCTGAGATGTTAAAAGAAAAATAATAATAGTTATCTGTAAAGTCACATGGACCAATTTATCCTTTTCTGATTTATTTTGTTTAATTTCTTTTAAAAGAGAGGATAGCCCAAAGCAGCCCCAGTTGGAATTGTTCCTATCTGTTCAATAAGCCACCTCTCTGACATTTCACAAAGCACTTTGGTTTAGCTCCTCAGCTGTAAAAATCCTCTCTCTTATCTATTATCCAAATGGTGGATGGGAGGTAGACTAAGTTCTCATGGTGTCCCTCATCACCACATCTTTTATGTCTTTTCAATCACTCCAAGGTGACTCCATCACTTCCCTGAACAGCCTGTTTCAGAGACTGGCTACATGGACCTTATCCTGCAACTTCAACACCTTTGACTGTCTGTTAGCTGCTTCCTCATTCTCATTAGCACACCAGAAATGTGTAGGGAGTGTAATAGGAATATCCTGGACAGTTGCCTTTCTTTTTTATGTTCTTTTTTATGTCATTAAAATGACAAATATGGAGCACCTATCAAAACAGCATGGTAATTTGCAGTTTTTAATGTGACAAATGCATTGAGAACAAGGAGACAGTTCATAAAATGTTCAGCCTAGCTCTTAAAAATGATCAGATTCCTTCTGAGAAATTTGAAAAATTTCATTTTTTGTAATGTTCATATCTAAATTAATTTAATGGCATGAAGTCATTCCCAGAGTTGACATATAAGACAGGGACAAGTTCTATCTCGTGGGTGTGATTCACATAAATATCTGAGACTGATAGAATTCTATTCTCAGCCAAATGAGCTGTAAAAATCTGTATATTTTTGAAACTTCCATTTGAATGTGCTCTTTCACATACCAGCCTACCTAGCTGCTGCTTATATGGGCCCAATTATTATCTGGCTTTAGCCACCAATGAATTTATTCTCTTGGTAGACTTGTGACCATGCAAGCAAATATTTTTTTCTCTTCTTAACCCATACACACCAGAACTGGCTAAAGAAAGGTATAGACCTGTCTGCTTTTGAGACTGATGCCCTTATTTAATCACAGAAGATGGGAAGCAACTAGAACCATCTTTCATTTTCCCAAATATTATACTTATTGGGTGCTTAGGACCAAAGAATATCACAGTTCCTTGCCCTCACCTTCTCATTCAGTCTTTGGCTTTATAGATGGGCATGCCAGAAAGGGGCCCTCACATTCCCAATTGTCCAGAAGATAACTCAAGTAAAAATGTTTATTTATTCCATACACACAAGTTAGACATCAACCTCCTCCTCCTCCTCCAGCCTGACTTTTTTTTTTCTTTTTAAATCATCTTCAGTAAATAAATTATGGAGAGCTTTGCAATAAGATTAACTTGGGAACAGCTCTTAGAAGAGAATATCTCTTTTCCTGCTCACCCTTTATCTGACTGACAATCATAATAGTTTGGGAAGTGAAAAGGTAGGATTACCAATGCTGAAAAGTAAGAAAGTGCCTGTCTCACTAATCTGAAAGTATTTGGATTATTATGTGGATTACTTCTGTAAACTTGTGTACACTGAGCTGGCAACGGCACTGCGTGTTTATACCTGAGGCAAAGGAATAAAATCACAGTTATAAGCAAGCATCCACACTGCTGTAGGAACCACAGGGTGAATTGGAGTCAGTTGGAATCAGAGAGGTACCCTGCACAGTGAAAAAAAAAAAAAAAAATAAAAAATATAGACTCTTAGCTGCCTAACAACCAGAACCACACAAAAGAAACAAATAAGACAGTACATCTCCAAATTGAAAACTGAAGACAATGAGATAGATCTTCCTCTGGCTTGTGCTGGTGTTATTTATGAGGAGATAAAGTTAGACTGGAAAATCTCTGACTCTCACAGCCTGGCTGAGGTCTCAACATTTCCCCTTGTCTACTGGAGACTGTGTGGAAAATTATCTCTGATTAGGGTTTGAACTCTGACAGTCAGGAAAAAAAGAAAGAAAAAAAAGGGTTGCCAATTTCCTTTAGAAAAAAAAGATACCTACATCATAAGCTATGAGCAATGCACACATGATTCTCCTGAAATTGTGAGCCTGAACTAGGCTTTGGCCATACATAAATCTTGGCATTTAGTGACATGGTTTGGTGGTGACTTGGCAGTTCTGGGTTAATGGTTGGACTCAATGACCTTAAAGGTGCTTTTCAACTTAAACAATCCTGTGATTTTCTGAATCACCTTTCTTTCTCTTTTTTATCTCTTTTGTTTTTGTTTTGCCAATTGCCTTAGCTACATTATCAATCAATCTTCATTTCTTTCTTTTTCCCACTGCTGTCTTTGATATTCCCATGCTCTTTTACCACTTCTTTCAAGGTTTTCCTCTTATGGAAAGCAATTTTGTATAGGATCTCTAGGCATTCATCCTTTCTTCTGCTTCAAGGTAAACTTCTCACTCTCTCTGGAAAAAATTGACCCATGGGATGCTACTGTCTCATGGTTGCTCTGCTGTATCTTTCAGTAACCCTCAGTGATTTCCCTCCTTCACCTGTGTGTTTTCAATCTCTTCACAAACACATTCCCAATCACTCTCATTAATATCCTCCTGTTCCCTACAGCTTTTCACAGCTGTCCCCAGGAAGAAACAAAACAAACAAAGAAAGGAAAGCAAATTTCCAGACAGATTTAACTTTACCTCTAGGATTTCCCTACATTTATAATCTTAGAAAAGACATGCAAACACACTTCACCTACTTTTTGATATCTATGTTGCACTTCCAAGTTCTTTGCTGTAGATTCCCTTTCCTTTCAATGGGAGAAAAGAATTTTAAGGGTGTCATACCTCTGACCCACTTTCTAAGGAGGAAAATACTCCCACACCAGTGGTCTCTTTCTGCTGCTATTGCAAAGGGTCTAAACAGCCAGTTCTAACACAGACATCTGCAGTGTAGATATCTACCTTGCATACATCTACATCTAGTCAGATGAATGCCAACTCAAATGAATAGACATGAGCCACTGCTCTCTTCAAATATCCCAAGCAACTAACAAGGCAAATTCTTTTTTGCCTTACAGTCCTACCCCAATGTAAGACTCCTGGCAAGCCAAAACAAATCCTCTTTTCTAAGATCAACTTTGATTAAAAAAAAAAAAGCAAAGGCTAAGTTTTACTGAGATATAGCAAGAAACTTGGCATAGTTTATAGCATTTTAACCTTATTGCTTTGACTCCAACCATGCTGAACACATTATGAACCACTACAACTCAAGAGAATTGCTGTCACATCACTTACCTGCAGGTTAAGGTGATAATATAAAGAGGTAAAGGAGAGTCAGTAAATCTTCTACATCTGAATTGTAACTGGAGAAGCTCCAATGCTCACAGTGTTCCCAAGTGCAAATTCATGGTTTTCCTGGGCTGCAGCAGCAAACTCTGGGCCAGCTGTGAGAGGACTTCTACTGAACACAGCCAGCCCAAGTGCATCTGGTTTCAACCTACTCTTCTTTACATTTACATTTTAGCTTTGACTATTTTTTTCTTTTCCTGAAAATAGGCTGAAGTTCTAGCAATATCCTTGGAGAAATACCTTGCCTGAAAGAAACATTTGATTAAAATTACAGTGGAAAACAAACAACCCTAGTTGCTGCCATGTCTCCCTGAAATCCCTCTTCTGCTATTAAGCAAGTGTCTCAGTTCAGCAAAGAAAGGGAAGATTAGGATTTTTGTTGGTTGTGTGGGAGTTTTTTAGTATTACTACTTAAATTTGGTTTATGTCTCTGGAATTAGCCAGACAAATAGTTTTCCCATCTCACCACTTTGTGGAGGAGGTGTAGAGTGGGACACAGGCAATCTGCTTTGCTCAACAGTTCTGTCACTGCCTGGAGAGTATGTTATGTATTGGAGCTTCACATTGGTTACTTTTGCCCTAAACTACTGAAACTATGACAAGTAATTGCTTCAGTTGTCTGCTCTATTGTCTCTATTGCTTTCTGGTTTGAACCATATTTTCATGTTTATCACCTTTCCTGAGTTGAAACATCTCACTTGCATGCCTTAGCTCTGTGGCTAGATACCAAATTTTGGATTCATCTTACCAAAACTAGCCCCTCAGTCCTCTGCAGGGCTGCTCTTCCAACTCCTAATATTCTGTGATTCTTCATCCCTTCATCCCCTGGGCTGGATTGATACTGGGGTTGCCCAAACCCACATGCAGGACAAGAGGGTGTTACAGTACAGAAAAAGTTGTACTAGGGCACAGATTCTTTTATCTTGGTGATCTGCTGTGAAAGGAATTCAGGACAACTGACTCAGAAATAAACATGTATGTTGCAAAGCTAAGTGAGATTAATTCCACTGCTGGCATATCCCATTCTCTGCTCTGCCTGTCAACAGAACTGTATTATTTCATTTTTCCTTTTCCCTCTGACCAGTCTTTCAGGTCATGTCCTTGGTACAAAAAAAACAGAGGAAGTAATACTCTTTTTTTAAATACTTTTTTTTTTTGCCTTAGCTAAATTCCTCTTTGACCTGCAGTCTGTTGAAAAGAAGGAAAAATAAAACACAAAAAAAAACCCAATAAAAAACCCCAAACAAACAAACAAACAAAAACAACACCAAAACAAAACAGCTTGGTTTAACCACAGTAATCAGCATGGTTTGAAGAAAGCAAGCATGACCAGGGAAGGTAGGAGGGCTTCAGCTGCTTTTTGATTTGTTTTATGCCAAGATCATCATCCTGCAATCAGTTAGTAACATCATTTTTATAATGCCTCATATTTCACCCTTAATTATTTCACATTTTCTTTCATCTGACTGAAATAAAACCTGGAACAATTTACTTCAGCAGGGTAAAGCCTGGTAGGAAGAGTACACTATAAATACAGTCTAGAAAGATATAGCTGTTGCCTTTATTTGACAACCTAACTGTTCCCCAAGCACTCATCCACCAGCCTTATAAAAGGAAATGTAGTTACAGAGGTCCAAATTCACCGTTAGCTTAAGTGTGTGCAATTCCACTGGAGTCAACACAATTGTATCTGTTTACTTTCATGGTGAACTGGGACCCAGACCTTTACTGAAGTAAAAGAAGGTCAGTCAAACATACAGGCAAGAGACCAACTTCTTGTTTAAATGGAAGCTGTGGCTTTGCTTTACAGAAGTAAAGTGTTAAAATAATGAGGTTGAATACCTTTAAGTTAGCATGCAATATTTACCAGAAAAGACAAAATGAGTCTGATACAAATGATTCTTTATTACATTTATGTATAAATCCCTCTGAAGATATTAGGTGTTGTTGGTAGAACAAAACCTAACCTGGCTCTTGAAAACAACACAATTTGTCTTGCAGTTACTCCGTTGTCTTTAGGAAGCTTGTATCTACAGCTTTGCCTCACCAATCATACCCAAGGCAGTCAGAGTCTCAGCACATAGACAGAAAAAAGGATGAATCCCATCAGCTGGGCATAACATGGTCTCATAGTTACTGGGTCTCATTTACTCATATTATTATGCTGTTTAGGAGCACAATGGGACTTCAGCTAGGATTCCTATTGTCTAAGTTGAATATATAGCTAGGAAACTATTTTAAAGAGCTGGTTTAAAGACTCACTTTCTAGTCAGTGGAGACTGAATAATTAGTAAAAGTGATTACCATCCTGCTAGCAATTCTCCACAGCAAAGAGATTTGTGTGTTGCCTGTAGCACAAATGGAAGAAGACATGCATGCAGGAGGACTTTGGAGGGCAGTACAGGAGGTGACCCATGGAGTCAAGAGAAAGCCACCAATGACCAATAACAACAATGATAAATACAGTACAAAGGAAACTTACAGCAGTTAACCTACAACAATGGTATTCAGTATCTCTCCCACATTTCTGGATCTCAACCTAAGACATCAGAAGGTGCTACATGAAACAAATGCCAATTGTGTAACACAAGAAAAAAATAAGGACAAAACCAAAACTACAATGACAATGAGACTTTCAGAATATGTCTAACTGATCCTAATTTAGCAACAGAAATTATTGTGTCAAGACTGAATAAAGTGGATAGAATTGTTTCCAAAGTTAGGTGGCTGGAGATACTAGTTTACACAGGGTAGTAAGACCACTAATCCCAGTTACCATGATCATATGAAAGTAATGATGACAACAGACAGATCTTACCTAATTTTGAGAACATACATAATCTTGGTGTCCTTTGCAAAGATGCCTTTCTTCTTTGCAGACTTTCAGTCAGCAGAATTGAGACAGAAGTGATGGATCTATATCCTCCCTGCTCAGGTTAGTCTTTCAGCCATTACACCATATAACTTCTTTATTCCAAACTTTCTTCATACAGGCTTATCTTGATACACAGAGTTCAATATTAGTGTTTCATGGTTTAAGTTGTTGGCTTTACCCTTTATCTTTCTAAAGAAATACATCATCAGCATCTATAGTAGTAAATAAAAGGGGACAGGAACAGCTATTTACCTTGAATCCAGCTGGTACCATGTAGCTTGTTTCCATCTTTAAACTCTCTTACATCTATATAGGTTGCTGCATGCAACCTCTCTGGTGGGAACGGCCCCTGTACTGTTCTTGACCCAAGAGCCCTGGAGAAGAACCAACTGGCCTAAGCTGTGAATAAACCAAGCATGAAAACCTGTCATTTTAGCACTTTAAGACAGAGGTTTCTGCTGAGAGGCAAAGTGTTGCTATTTTATTGTAGCTTTCACTTGCAAAGATGGAGATGCAATATGCAAAACTAGGCAGATAAAAGAGGGCTGGACAGGACCTCAGGAGATCATTTAGTCCACCTTCCCCAAGGCAGCAGCTTCTCTATCAAGCTGTTTATGACATATGTTTGTTTAACCTACTCTTAAAACCTTCCAAAGATGGAGATTCCACCATCTCCTCAGGCAGAGCTAGCCTGCACTTAGAAAGTTTACCTAATGATTAACCTAAATCATCCTTGCTACTGTTTAAGCCCTTTGCTTTCCATCCTGTCCCCAGTGGACATGGACAAAGGGTTATTTTCTTCATCCTTGTAGCAAAATTTTCCTTAGCTGCAGTCTGTTGTCCTCTCCCACTTGTTTTCTTTGCTCATAAAATTAATAACAACCCTAAAATAAGAGTATAAAATATTTAATATATAAAATAATTCCACAGTCATTATATTAAATCTGGTACCATACTGAACCTGCTTTAGCATGGGGGTTGGACTAGATGATCCTCAGAGGTCCCTTCCAGCCCCCACCATGGTGTGATTCTGTGATATTAAACATGCTATTTGTAGGGATAAAGACTTTATATGTGGGATTTTGCAGCTCTCTGCTTGTTTCAAATGCATTATTTTTTTAGTTTTCATTTGGGAGAAGGATTGTTTGAGTCATGAGGACTGCTTTTAAAATATTCAGGTCAATCTGTCTTTTCCTCTAACCCTCAAAGGGTTAAGTCCCTGGCTGACAATTCCCTTTGCAAGCCAGATCCTTCCTTACAAGTAGAATCCTTACAAGAGGCCATATTTCATTTTTTAACTGGAGCATATCTAATGATCCAGGGGAAAGCCCTGTCTCGTAACATTTGATCTAGCCTCAGACAAGAAGAGCAAGGTGGCATCAGCCTCTTCCTATTTAGTCATGAGCCAAGGAACTGCACCAGTATACAAGTGACACGCAGAACACATGCATCAAAGTAGCAGCTCAATCTGTACTGCAAATAACACTCTTTCACGTCTCAGCATGGTTGCTGGCCCTGAGCTGTAGTTCCAGTAATTGACATAGTCGCCCAATGCTAGCAAACAAACTCAGAAACTATTCTCATTAGACATCCCCCTGGTTTGCTGCTCTGTTATTGTAAAACCCAAACACTGAGCTTCCTACCAGCGTGGCTCTGGTTTTAATTAGTTCTGATGGCACTGGGCGACGCGCCAAGGCAAAAAAATGAACTTCCTGTGATTGAGGCTTGTTGCTCAGTATGTTGCTTCCTCCACACAGAGTTTGTTTTCACAACATTTTCTGAAAAGGAGCTACTGACAGAAGTAAGTTTTTACTGCTTTTGATTTCTTTCTTTTTTCCTTTTTATATATTTTGTTTTAAATTTTGCCTTCCATGCCTATAAAAGGCAGCTCAAAGTCAAGGATCCTTAAAGTTACTGTGTCATTATTTTGCCTGTGTGTGACTTGGATGATTAAAGACATCCTAGGAGATTAAATTTTTTTAATAGAATAAGCACAGGCTCCTGTTAAAAAATTTAAGACCAAGGACTTTTTAGTGTTTTAAATAGATTAATTTGGGTATGTTCGGGCATGGCGTGGGGAGGGACTCGACACTTATGTTCAACAGCATAAGTTGTCACAGTGTGAGTAGGAGTGAGTGAAATGGCAGATGAAGGTGATTCAAAAGAATAATTACTGTCTGCATGTGGGGGATGTGATGAGGTATTCAATGTCTTAGCAGTCTCCTTCATTTCTTCTTATGAAGCTTCTCAAGTTAACTTCTTATCAAGCAAGGCTCAGGCACAGGCTCACAGAGTCACAGCATGGTAGGAGTTGGAAGAGACCTTGGGGGACCATCTAGTCCAGCTTTCCTCTAAACCAGCTTCACCTAGAGCAGCTTGCAGAGAATCCAGACAGGTTTGGAATCTCTCCGTAAAAGGGAAACTCCAGAGCCTCTCTGGGCACCCTAGTCCAGTGCTCTGCCACTCTCAAAGGAAAGAAGTTTTTCCTCATGTTCAGAGGGAATGCCCTATGTTCCAGTTTGTGCCCATTCTCCCTTGTCCTGTTGCTGGACGTCACTGAAAAGAGTCTGGTCCCATTCTCTTGCCCTCTGCCCTTTAAATATTGCTAATAACTGAGAAGATTCCCTCTCAGGGTGTTCTTCTCCAGGCTAAACAGCCACAATGTCTCTCAATATCTCTCAGTCAGAGAGATATTCTTTTTCCCCTCAGCATCTTTGTAGCCTCCACTGGACTGTCCCCAGGAGTTCCTTGTCTTTCTTGACCTGGGGAACCCAGAACTGGACACAGTACTCCAGATGTGGCCTCACAGTAGGTGGGGAGGAGAACCTCTTTTGACCTGCTAGCCACACTTTCCTTAATGTATTTCAGAATGTTATTGGTCTTCTTGGCCACAGGGCCACATTGCTGGCTCATAGTTAACTTGTTGTCCATCAGGTCCTTCTCTGTGGAGCTGCTTTCCAGTGCAACAAAGTGATTTTGTTCAAGTGAGTGTCTGTAAGTAGGATTCACACCCAGACAACTCCATTTAGATGCCTAAGAAGTGCATGTCTGCGTTTGTGCTATCTCTGATTTGAGTCAGAGCCACAGAAGATCCATTGATACTCTCAGTGGCATCCAGAGAGTAGCTGACCTGACCAAACGGAAGTAGCTGTTTCTGGTGTGAGTTGAACTGCTTACACTTTCTTTGACTTGTATGGACAGGATCTCCATTAATTACAATGATAGCTTAGACAACTAGAGCTAACAGATCTAAATTTTAGATTCCTAACTACAGACATATCTAATAGTAGTCATCTGCCTTCAGGTGTGTGGAACTGCTCTCTAGGCTCCCATTGACAACACAGATGAAGGGCTTGATTTAGCCACCCACACACAGGTATGCAGTGCTATCTGAGACGCCTCTAGGTCTCATCTCACATCCAGCTGCCTGTATAAAAGAGCACAGATCTCCTGTAAGTCCAGTGTCCTATCTGTCAATCCCACACAGATGTCTCACAGGCCCTTGGATGTCTCAGACAGCAGCAAAAAACCTATGTTGAGTCAAACTGAATTGAATTTTTGTTGACACTAATGAGAGCTTAGGCATCAAGTACACATACCAATTCCCACACTGTAATCACCAAAACTTGGCAGCTGAACCAGGGGATGAATCTCTCCTGCCATGTGACTTTCCCTGAATGGATGCTATCCTGTTTGATACACAGTTAAGGTTCTCACATCTAAATCTCTGCTTTTTAAATTTCATTTTAAAAGATGGTTTGGATGAAAAGGGATAAACTCAGCCTGAAAGCTTCTGGACACAGTTTGTATGGTTGAATGCAAGCTGTGACAACCTACTTACCTTTGCTCAACTACTTTGTGGCAGTCTTATTTCTACTTAAAATAAAAGATCTATCCAATTTAACTATGTCTGTCAAGCCAAATAAAAACCAGAAACACTGTTTCCATTTGTCATTGTGTTTCTCCAACCCAAAACATTCTATGAATCTATGATTCTATGGCTGATTCTATGATTCCATTCAAGACTCAGCCATACTGGAATTTCTCTGTAGTATTTTTTGAAGAAAGCCAAGCACTTCTCAACAAAAGCAACCCATGAAATCACACTGATGATTTTCTGATTAAAATCTGATGCCTTTTTGTCCCTTCTTTTCCTTTCCCTTCCCAACCCTTGGCTCCTTTCCCTACAAGAATTTCATAGAAAGACTCTTTCAAATCACCTTCTTTCTGTTCTTCAAGGGCTTTGTTGAAAGATCTTGTCTTCTCAATGGTATTTTATGTGCTTAATCCAAAAAAACCCACGTAATTCTCTCAGTCTCTTTGACATCTCTTTTTTCCCAATGGCTTTACACATCAAGTAACAGGAGCTATACCTGTTGGCTTATTTAACAAGGCTGCCCCTGACTGAACAGTGTATCAGAGCCTAGCCTTTAAAACCTATGCATTTATATTTAGCATACTCATTTGAAGACAAGGTAAGTCACAATCTTCAGTGCTGAAATTCCAAAGCAGGCACTGGAATTACACAAGGGATTAATTTGATTCTGTATTTAGATTAAGGGTACTCACATAAATACTGAATTAGAGCTGATGTCAATCTCTTATGCTAATTGCTAGCTAGACCCTGTACAAAGACAGGCTTTGCTTGGACCACTTCTGGAAGATTGCTATCTATCTACTAGGGAGAGATTTACACATTTGCTTTCCATTAACATTAATAGGAGCTGTCCACATAAATCACTCATCACCAGTTAGAAAAGATAAAGTTCTACTAAGTTCAGGGAACACAGGCTTTGCCAATTGAAAAAAAATCTATTAATAATAAAAAACCTACAATGTAAATATCTGACATCTGAACTATGTAGTAACACTGTGATATGAAAGAAAGTCTATGAAGTGTTTGCTTCAAGGGGAAGCAATGCTTGGCTATTTCTAAGCCTTATATAAAAAACTCATATAACTTCTCTGGTGCTGGTAAAAACATAAATAAAGCAAATAGCTACAGAGGAAGAAGAAGCAGCAGGACCACAGTAATTTCATTTGTTATCTTTATTGTCCTTCATATTTTTTGCAAGATAATGACAGTTCCAATAAAACACCTTGTTACACATGCAGAGGGGACAGGGATTTCTAGAAATAATATAAAACCCAGCTCTTAGCTATTCCAGATGTAAGTGGGCATCAGACCATTTAGGCTTAAGAAGTTGAAGGTGTCCAGATGCAATGCTTGCTGCTTTGCTCCTTGTTGCTGTTCTTTATGAAATTGATGTAATTTACCTCATTAGGTCAGGAAAACACTTAGATCATTGGCCAGGACTCCCTGGTCCTTGGCACTGGGCCAGCCTTGATTATGATCTCTGTAACTGTACAATATGATGATATATATATATATAAAAGAAAAATAAAATTGTTTTTCCCTTTCTGGTGATGTAAATTTGGATTGAGTCTAGTGAGATTATGATAAAGTAAGAGAAGAAGCAGAAGAGCCAAGTTTCATCCATCACATTGCCATCATTTAATCCTCTGTGTAGCACTGAGTACTGTTTTTTAAAGGAAAGCTATAAATGGGTTGCCAAAAGTCTTATCTCTGTTTCAGCATACATAGACAAATCTGTTGTTTTGTGGTTCCTTCTACACTTAAGACAGACCTGAAGATTAATTAAGATTCATCAGTACAACATTGTGCTATCACCTATTAGAAAGCAAACTTGATGGCAATATTATGTTTTGCAGCTGTCTAATCACTTGACACTACTGAAACTAGCAAAGTGAACATTGTGTGCCTGTGATGCATGACAGAGGGGTTTAATTTCTCTTCAGAATCTACTATTTTGTCTGAATTGAAATAGATCATAAGAATATTTCTAATAAAAATATATTTTTTGAGTTTCACAGGTGAGTGTTTAACTATATTTTTTTCTCTTTTTTTTCTAATTCATTTCTTACAGGGGACACACTTTTGGCTTTCTGATGACACAGTGCTCTGTACCATTAAGCACATTTTATTTAACTTCAAATCATCCCAGATAAGTTCCTGCCATGACCCCAAGAACTTGTGGTAAAGCTTGAATGTCTTCTTAGGAAAGACAAACAGCCTTAAAGAAATAAAATCTGCAGAATCAACTGCCTCCCTTGGAAAGTTATCCTGATGGATTCAGTGAGATCCTTGGCTAAAAAGATGAGGTTTCAATTTATCCAGCCATAAGATCACTGTGTTGTATGCCTCTCTGTCTTTCCTATGTTAAAAAACCTTCCACTCTGTCATGCAACCTCCTTTGATAGGTAAATCTGATTGTTCATTAGCTGATGCACTTCATTTGGAGTTTGGCCAGGGTTTTACCGCTGGCTTTGATTATTAGGTGTAGAGGAACAATTCCTCTCTCTTAAGGAACACTGTGGCAGCCAAAGGCTAGATTGATTTTGGCTGCCACAGAGCAACATCTTATCAGTTTATCCAGTGCCTGATAAGCTTGGATTCACACTCAAAACTCAGTCCAAATATCCATTGAATTTATATAGGAAGTTGTTTGGAAAAAAAAAAAAGATAGTAGTAATTTAGAAAAACTTTGACACCTGCATAAATGGATGGGCAGAGTGGGAATGAAGTGTTGCACTTGGCAGTGAAATGAGAAAAAAAGAGAATGGAAACTAGTAAAATGCTTAGATATTGTGACTTGCAACATCATACTTCGAATAAGCTGCTGAATTATATTCATTACCTTTTTAAGGTTGTTTGAGATCCTCATATAGAGGATGTATCACTTGTTTCTTCCCCATGACAAGGAAATAAAGATAGACCAGCAGGCAGGCAGACAGGTAGATACTAAATATATCTTTGTGGTCTCATTTATAATGACAGTACCATAAAGGGGTTCCTAGCACAGTAGCAGTGTGCAGAGCCCTACATATAGTTTACACAGCTAAAAAAAAGAGGTACACAAGTCATGGTGTGAATGCAAAGAACATGAAACTATTCCTCATCTAGGCAGAAGTATAAGAATGGGTTTCTGGTGATAATGTTTTAATGAGGAAGCTTTATTTGTTACAGACAGAGGTTACTCTGACGGTGCACAAGAGGATCCAGTGGAACAAAAATATTAAAAATAAGGATTAGGATGAACCTTCTCAAGAAGAAGAGGCTGACATTGAAAAAGAAAGAATTGTTCCTGTGAGAGCTAAGAAAAACAATAGACAGATCCTTTAGTAAAAGTGTAGCATTGTTATTTTACATCTTTCAACCAACAGCACTGAGATCCTTCCTAAAAAAATTACCCAAGCCCTCCAAAAAATGATTGCCTGGTTACATCTCTATAGAGGCAGACAGATGTGGTGAAAGGAGAGCCACTGGGATAGAAGGAGAAAATCAAAAAAGGATGGAAATGGCTGATTCTTTCTTTGTGACATATTTTCTCTCTCATCCTTGCATATTTGCATTAAAGTGATTGTGAATAATGTACATTTGACCAGTGCTGTCTGCGGAACTAATGCCTATTAAAGTGATGGGAAGTAGCATATGTTGTGCCTTGGGCAGAGAAAGTCCAATCACCCCCACTGTGTGCAAGTCTCCAACTAAAATGCAGGACAGCCTGGGTTTTATCCTAAATGAACCCAGCAGGGAGAAACAGGACATAGTCCCTCATTCCACATTTAAGCTTCTAAACTGAGGTTTAAAGAGTTAGATTCAGAAAAAGGGGAACTGTAACATCCATCATTTAATTTACACTTGGCCCTAATGTTAATTTATCTTTTACTGGTGCTGTTCATACAAAGGAAAGAAGTAAGGCAAGGGGAAGTGGACATGTATTCAGTTGTTTCAAGAACTGTGATGCATTTGCTTTATTGGTACCAAAG
>VWZX01000240.1:115031-169658 GCA_013399015.1 Galbula dea | reverse complement strand
GAAAAGAAAAAAAAGGATGGGGGGGGGGGGGGGGGGGGAAAGGAAAAAAAAAGAAAGGGAAAAAAAACCACCTCCATTCCTCTGTTCCTGTTATTCTTTCACATTTTCTGCCAGTGCATGATTTTTGTCAGTAATTGCAAAATGGTTTGGGTTTGTTTGGTTTCACTTTTATGTTCCTGCACTGTACTAGAAATGCTCTGCTGTTTGAACAGCCTGTAAAGCTTTTTGAGTCCTGTTACATAATCTTCCCAACGACCTCCAGCATCAAGTTCAGATCTAAAGCTGTCTTTCTTCTACCTGTGTGAACTTGATAGCTAGGGAAAAAAAAAAAGGGGGGGGGGGGAAACCCAGGCAATTACAGAACTGTATGAAAATAACAAATTCAGCTGAACTAAGGAAGTAAAACTTGCCGAATTGTCATGTTTAGATCTGTAGCAACAAATTTTTCTTCATTACCTTAAGCATTACAAAAAGGAGAGGGGGCAGGAGGTAGAAGGGAAAGGAGATAAAGCCATTTTCTTTTTTCCTTTTTTTTTATATATGGTATTCATAGGAGGAATTTATTTCCATTTTCAGTGAAATAAATCTGTCTTAAATAGAACTGTATCTCTTAGTGATGTGGAAAAACATTTGCTGCCAATGTAAATCAGAAGCAACTGCAGTGAAATGAATGGATTGGCACAGGATCCTAATTACAGTTGTGCAAGTTCTGAATATCCCATAGATCTGGGATTAGTGCACGGAAGAGAGATTGAAATTTCTTCTTTTTTCAGCATAAAGGTAAACTATATAGTTAATTTAATTTGTAATCTTGCTAGCGGATTATTAACATGCCTGAAACATTAATTATTGCTTGGTGAGAGTTTCAGAGTTAATACCTGCAATTATCTCTTCATAGAGCCTAAACTAGAAGTTCTGACACCAGCTAGAGTCAAACTCTGTATTAGTGCTAGCACTGAAATTCAGATCCAAATTTGTAGTCTGAAATTCAATTACATCCCAGATCAAAATCCAAAGAAATGAGCTGCTCATTTGCACTCTGCTCAGTTAGTGACTGTAGATGGGAAATATCCCCATTTTTTCCTGTTTATTGCTGATGCTATTTAACTTTAAAAGGTAATGGGTAAATAGAAAAAAGAAAAGAAGTATTGCTGAGATAATCACAAGAGGCTATTCCCATTAACAGAGCTTAAATTATATGATTAGAGTTCCATTATTTTCCTCACTGTTGCCTAGGAAATCTAGACTGTGTTTGGAGGAATCATTTTAGCTTTTATTTCCTCCTTTTTCTTATCTTCCCTGAATAATTCCTTAATACCAGCAATAATAAAAGCACTATTAAATACTCTGAGACCTCAGCTGGATTCCACCACAGCAAGCATCCTACATCCATACACTGTGGCTTTAAACCACCCTAAGCACACAGAGCCACAAAAATTGGCAGCCTCACCCAAGGCCAGGCAGTTTTGTCCCTCCCTTGCTGTTAGCACTTGGGACTATGGAACCACAACGTGAGCTTGATCTCCAACCTATCTTGCTAAAGAGGAAGAGGAGAAAGAGAAAAACAAATTTCAGGCAAATCATTTAGATGACTGCTCATTTATTGTTCTAGCTCAAACCAGAACCACCTCAGAGCTGTCTTACGTGGTTAAACTCCTGTCCCTTTATGAAGTCAATGAGACTTTCACCTTTAACTTCAGGTGTGCTACAAGTTCTTTCCCATGCACTTTTTATACAGGCACTGATATGCTTCTGAAGAAAGGTATCTCTTCTGTGACAAACTATGAGTTGATGGAGCTCATGGCTTGGCTTTATACTAGAAGGAAATTCTGTCCAGTGGTAGCTCTTTTCCCTGTGAGAATATTGTACCTCACTGCTTAAAAAGCTTTATAACTAAATGTATGACTAAATAGACTCAGTGATGCTAGTAGGCCAGTCAAAAAATAACTCTTTCAGAGATGGATGGACAGATGTCTGTACATCTTAGAATCACAGAATCACAGAACCATTAAGGCTGGAAAAGACCTTTAAGATCGTCAAGTCCAACTGTAAACTTATCGGCACCATGCAACAAAGCCATGTCACTATACAACATCTACATGTTTTTTAACACCTCCAGGGACAGTGATTCCACAGCTGCCCTGGGCAGCCTGTTCCAAAGTTTAACAACTCTTTCTGTGAAGAAATTTTTCCTCATATCCAGCCTAAACCTCCCGTGGTGCAACTTGAGGCCATTTCCTCTTGTCCTATCACTGATAACCCAGGAGAAGAAACCAACTTCCATCCTGGTACAACCTCCTTTCAGGTAGTTGTGGACATTGATAAGAGCTCCTCTGAGCCTCCTCTTTTTCAGACTAAACAACCCCTCAGCCTGTCCTCCTAAGACTCATTCTCCAGACCTCTCAATAGCTTTGTTGCTCTTCTCTGGACACACTCCAGCACTTCTATGTCTTTCTTGTAGTGACGGGCCCAAAACTAAACACAATATCCAAGGAGTGGCCTCACCAGTGCCAAGTACAGGGGGACTATTACTGCTCTAGTCCTGCTGGCCACACTACTTTTGATATAGGCTGGGATGCTGTTGGCCTTCTTGGCCTCACTTTTTGGGTCTTTTTTTTATATATTGCTAATTTCAAAATGCATGTGTGAGTGGATATGTTTGGCAAAGAAATTACAAGCAGCTACCACCGAGCACAGCTGTTCATTGTCATCATTGGTAGCAACAAATATCATCAGTCCAAAGCAAGATCACTCCTCTAAGGGAAAAGTATATTTAGCTATCATTCAAAATCCTCTGCCTGATATCTTTGATAATTCAGTAACTCACTGTTTTGCCAGTGGGGCTGATGGAAGTTTCTTTGTTGTGATGGATGCATTTGCCATTACTCACCATACCAGTTCTCCCCTCTCCTCCAGCTGTTTTACTCTGGTACAATATCCAAAACCCATGAATCTTGCAGTATCCTAGCAGCCCTCTCTGTAACATTCCAGCTTGACAAAATTAGAGCTAATAATTCAAACAAGCTAAAACATCAAATGGGAAAGAGTCAAAGGAGACTTTTCATTAGCAGCATTGACTATTGGGAAACCTGGGAGATAAATGGTGATCCAGTAATCATCCTTGTCAAATCAGAAAGTGTCAATGTATTGATTGCATCATTATAATTGAATTAATTACAGTTGTAGCTCTCTAGATATTTAACTTACTGCTTGATATTAGGGCTTGTTTCTCTTGCCAAAGAGATGAGGTTATGTTTCAAGGCTCTCAGAAGTTTGGTTTGTTTGGATTTTTTTTTTGTCAATATGAATTGCACATTTTGCAAAAGGATGTTGACCTGGAAAATTAATTTCTGCTTACCCATGCAAACAGATATGACATCTCTGCAAATTTCCAGTCTGCCAGCTCCTTCTGAGATATTGTGGTGAACCATAGCTAGAAGAAAAAGGGCTTTGCATCTATTTTATTGGAATCAGAATGACAATATATTCCACAAGGTGATGGATTCTAATGACTGCATTTGTGATATGCTTGTTGGTAAGCAAGGAACTGAACTAGGAAAGCCAACTTAGTTTACATGATCTAGCAGATTGTTACAGCTTTATAGAAAAATGAATTTCAATCATCTAGATATCAAGCTTCAACATCCTGATTAGAGGTATATATAGAGTAATTACAAAATCTAGTTGGCTTTCTAATTTTAGCTTGCTACCTAAGATCATTGTGTCTGAACATCTCTCACCTAGAGTCAACAGCAACAGGAAAACTAGTAGTACACTGCATTAAATGTAACATTTCAGAACAGAAGCTCCATGTGAGATGCAGGGTTTGAGAGTTGTTATTGCCATTGTTTCAGTGAATGTTGTTTTGATTTACCTTGTTAGTCTTGTTACATTTAACAGAGATGATGTCTGATTTTTTTGTATCACCTCATCACTCATTCATTTCCAAGTGCCCACATATATGGAAATACTGGCACAGGACATATTTTCTAAGTTCTTCCAGGAAAATAACTGCAGATGCAACCAGTTTGGATGCCTCAATAGACAGGGCAGCATGTTATTCAGTAAACTGCTTTCTCTTTCTATGAAGTTATGCAGCAACAGCTATGTTATCTTGTTCATATTTAAAGCTAATGTATTTTCTACCTTTACCTTAGAAAGTGTCCTCACAATAGATCTGGAGTAAATAGGATGAAAACTGATATTGGATCATATATGCTGGTACATTGGAGCAGCCCACAAAGTCATGGTCATGTAGTTTGATAGCAGGGTGAGCAGAGGTTGGGGAAAAAAAACAACAAAACCAAAAAAACCCCACACCATATATGCATAACTCACTGACCTCACCAAGGGACATGTTTCTGCTTCCTGATGACTACCTCTTGAAAAAGGCACATCAAAATGATTTCATCACAAAAGCCAGAGACACAACATCAGAACTGATGCTGTGTTGAATCAGAAGATAGTGTGCAACAGGAGCTGAATAAAGGCACTTGTTAGCTATATGGAATTTATATCTACAACTTGCATTAGAAAAGGGCATTGTGTGTTCTGAAGGAATAGTATGGCAGACACTTCTGAATCCAGATCTTTACAGTAACACCTCCCATCACTTCCATCAATCTCTTAATATCTCTGGTATTTCTCTTTTTTATAATATGGTACAACTTGTATAATAATAATAATTACCTCAGAAGAAAGATATGAAGCTTAATTAAATAAAGGCTGATTATCAGAAACTCAGAGCATGTGCAGAGTCTGTTTGCTATAGCTTTTCTGCTGTTAAGCTTTTCTGCAGATGAATCCTGGGCTGTAAAAGAAGTGATATGAATCATCTGTATCAAAAGAAATATGACTCATTCAAGGCAGCACCATCCAACATCACAAATGAGGCATTATTTTGATAATGAGAGATTTATAGAGGAGACACAGGGAGAAGGATCTCCTGGTTCTTTTAACCCAACCCCTGTTCTAGGCCCCTACACAATCTCCTTAAAAATGTACGTAATCTTCACTTGCACATCTCGGCTGAAAAGGACTAGCCAGCAATTCGTAGAAGATAGAAAGCAGATGAGCCTCAGTCATTTTTACACCTAAATTCAAACCAGATTTCATCAAGTTCCTATCATGTTCTTTTACTGCTGTTTGCAAGCAGAGTCTGGAGGTGGAAATGCCAAAGCATCCCAAAGAGAGGCAGCGTTTGTGATTGGATGAGAAGCAGATGCTGGAAAAAATCTCTGAAGAGATGATCTTCTCACAGAAATATCAGACCTTTTTTGCTCAATTCAAGTCCAAGACTTCATCAAACAGGTGTCTGCAGCCTCCACTCCAAAAGAGCTCAGTTTATATCTCTTCTGTCATGTCCAACAGCCTAATAGTCATTTCATAGAATCATATAATCATTAAAGTTGGAAAAGATCTCCAATATCATCAAGTCCAACCATCAACCCAACATCACCATTCTATTAAACCATGTTGCAAAGTGCCAAGTGTACACATTTTTTTAACACCTCCAGGAACAGTGACTCCACCACTTCCCTGGGACATCTGTTCCAATGCTTGAGATATCCTTGAGCACCCTAAAGGGATCATGATCAATTCATAGGTCACTGACTCCAAACCTCAATGTACCTTGATTTTACCTGCCCAACCAAAGATAGGTTGAGACCCATAGTTTAAGTAGTGGTGTTCAACATTTCTTTGAAAATAATGACCTTTTCATTACAGAATCACAGAAGATTAAGGGTTGGAAGGAACCTCTGGAGATCATCCAGTCCAACCCCCCTGTCAGAGCAGGTTCACCTACAGCATGTCACACAGGATGGCATCCAGGTGAGTGTGGAATGTCACCAGAGATGGATACTCCACCACTTTCCTTAGAATAATTTCCTGAATTTCCTTAGATTTTAATTGTCTTACCTGCCCTCAACAACATCTACTTGTGAAGATAACTACACTGAAGAAAGTCCAACCACTGTGGTGAGAAGTCATACACAATTATTATAAATCAAACATGATCAAATAGAGAAATCCATTGTATTGCCTCATTTGAAAGAATGGAAACCATAGGTGAGATTCATCTCACCTGAGTATGTTTAAAGTCTGGATGACTTTACTAATTTTCTTAAGGGTACAGCAGCCACCAGCAGTAATAACTACAAATTCCCTAACTAAGAGACAAAAATAGGCACTTCCAGAAAGTCATTCAACTCAGCTATGTTAAATTCTTATTTTTAAATCTATTTATCTCAGGAATTACCTATCTTCTCCACTACATACAAAGGGAATCCAGAACAATCTCCTTAACTAGACTTCTAACTCATAGATGTCTAAATTCCACCTCGAAAAAAACACTGAGGCATAATTTAACATTTTAAACTCTAACCAGAAAGCTGGCTGCAAATATCTTCTAGCAAATATTTGCAATAAGATTTTTGTTCATTAAAATCATTTTTTTTGTAAGAAACAAAAAAGCAATTTTAAGAATAAATGCATTCCATTTTCCATTTTATGGGTCTACGAGGAGCTAGCAGAACGTAACGTTTTGACTAAAGAGGGTTTTTAAGGGCAATCAAACCAAATGGATATTAAATGAGGATACTGTAAACACATTCATAAAATATTACTTCTTTCTACATGTGCACTATCTTTGTTGTTGGCATATACCTGAGTATTAGCATTTTTGCCTCTAACTCTTACACAATCTCAGACTGCTTTATAGTGATTAATTAATTAATTATAGCTCAAACTCATTCTCTTGGCTAGAAAACTACCTGATGGGTTCCCTGAGGCACAGAGTCCCTTATGGTTAGAGAACAAGTGGGTGGAAAAATTAAATCTTTTTGCCACCTGCTTTACCCCCAAGAAGACACTTACATAGTGCACCACAGGGCTCAGGCTACAATTTCTCACCTCAACCTGTTTGACCAGTTACCTGTGGATATCTGAGCCTGCATCTCACCATAGTTGCTGATGGAAGGGTTTATGAAATGAAGAGCAGCTTCACACTCCCCCAAGCACATGGTTTAAAAATAAATAGATACTGCACTCCCATTTATTAAAACCAAAAGGAATTTGGAGAAATTGCTTTAAGAAATTTCATTTCTTAAAGATCTGTAAGTTTTGTTGGAGTGAGGTGAAGGTCAGTGTGTTCTCCCAAGTAACAAGAGATAGGACATGGAATGGCCCCAGGTTGTGACAGAGAAGGTTTAGGCTGGACCTTAGGAAAAATTTCTTCCCTGAAAGGGTTGTCAAGTCCTGGAACAGGCTGCCCATTGGAGTTACCATCCCAGCTGACTACACCTGAAAAGATATGTAGGTGTGGTGAAGAGGGACATGGTTTAGTGGTGGACTTGGTATTGCTGGATTAACATTTGGACTTGATGGTCTTCAAGGTCTTTTCCAATTAAAATGGTTTTATGATTCTATTATTCTGTTTCTCAATAGATTTGAGGTACTCACATTTCTGGAGCACACACAGAGCTCATCTCACTAACACATATTAATGGTTGCACTAATCACACTTAAGCCTGCATTAGGCACCTGGACCAAACCAGTTACCTGGATTCTTTGTATGAGTTAAAATACAAAAGAGGCATGAACCTCCAGACAGTGATTAAATCAGTCCTAAAATAGGATGGTAATTGATTAACCAGGACTACAGGTCTAATCTATAGACAACCAATGTGAAGTGAGCTTAATCCCTCCTTAAAGAGTCAGCTACTGATATGATGTAAGTCTTAGCCAAATTAAATCAATCTCTTTTAGTACCAAGTCAACCAGATCACTTGTTTAAGCACAAATAAACATCTCCAGTAACAACAAAAATCTAATGTGAAAATTACCAATATAAACACTCATTTTGATAAAAAAATTTAATCCCTGTTTTCTAAGGTTGTTCGGCTTAAACCAAACAGCCAGCTAACCTCTGAACCAACACTGGGAAGTTTCCATTCCAATGAGAGCTTTAGGAAAGCATGCCAACAACCTACACTCTATCCCCAGTTGGCAGGAGGTTGGCAAGGATACAAAAAAACATGTTAACAATGATGCTTTTTTTCTCTATATACAGTAAACCTTATGTGTATCAACACACTTGTTTAAACAGCTTTTTGAATCTGACTCACAATCTTCATGAATACATAAAAAGTTCCAGATGTTAAAATGTCCCAGATCGTGCATTTTAACCAACTTTGTTCTGCATCTGTAGCCTGACATGCAAAGGGGGCATATTAATTAGAATTACTGGCATACTTACTGCTTCAATTTTCCTGCTTCCTACTGAGTGGTATTTGCTATGGAATGACTACTCTTTGTGCTATTTATTCCTAGCACAGTGCTCTTGGGATCCTAGTTGCTTTGTAAATTCCTTTTTTATCAGTAGCTGGAGAGTTATAGAATCATAGAATCATTTTGGTTGGAAGAGACCTCTAAGGTCCAGTTGGTGTGACCAGTCATGAGTGCTGTTCTCCAGGGTTCAGTGCTGGGGCTGCTTCTGTTCAACATCTTTGTTGATGACTTGGATGAGGGAATAGAGTGCATCCTTAGTAAGCTTGCAGATGCACAGGTCTGTCACAGGTGCAGTTCACCATTGAAGTGTCCATTGCAAAGACCTTTGCACTGGTGCAAAGTCACTGTTTACTTTAACTCTTACCCATCATTAAATTTAAGACTCAGAATCCCCTGTAGCCATTTGTTTTTATTAACAATGAGCATGTGTGCACTGCCAGAAAATCCAAGGCCAAAGAGAAATAGACTGCAGAATGTTAGAGCTTCAGAGAAAGCCTGTTTGGAGCAAGATATCCTGAGTGATATGCATGGGAATTATCATAAAGTCTTAGTGGAGCTTAAATAACAGCTTTTGTGACTGTTTCTGAGCTTACTTGCATTGATATTATACCAATGCCACTTGGCTGATTTCAGTTTAGTCACTCCTGAATACAAATAAAAAGTTTAGGTGAATTTTTCTGGAGTGCTCTCATTATTCTGTTTTTAAAAATTATGAAGCCCTTAACTTCAGGTCCATAAGGGTTTGATGGAGCCTGTGCTCCTCTACACTTAGATCAAGATCTTAGAACTCTATCCAGATCATTTACTACAAACACCTAAAACAGGCATTATGAAAAGCAGGAGGTACTCAGTCAACAAGATAATCCAAACAATGAAATTTAAGCTATCTGGCAAGTCAGCAGGTACCATCAGGACTGATAAAGAGCTCCCCAGGGATTATATGCATGTTTTACCCTATGACTTTTCAGTGCACATTGTAAACATGATGACAGCAGCAGGAATCTTCCATGTTGTGGGTGCTCCATCCCTGGCAGTGTTCAAGCCCAAGCTGGATATGTCCCTGGCAAACCTGGTCTAAAGGGTGGCATCCCTGCCCATGGCAGAGGGGTTGGAACTAGATGATCTTTAAAGCCCCTTTCAACTTGCACCATTCTCTGATTCTGATTCTATGATCCCAGTGTACAAGCCAGCTACAGAGCTTTTTTCCCTCTTGTTCCCTTGACTCCATGAATTTTACATTTCTCCCTGCAGAACAGCCTATGCTTGGTGATGGGAATGGAGGGTAAGTCCCTATCTCCTTCCTTTCTCTCTTTTGTACCAAAACTCAGGCTATAAAAGAGGTCTTTATGTGGAAGATGACTCCTGGGCAGGGGGATCAACATCTTCTTCAGAGCCATGATGTTCTAGCTGAAATCACTCTGGCAGAGTTAGAAACAGTCTGTGCAAGTCCAGTTTTTTGGGACCTGACATCACAAACAAGGGCTGGCTCAGCAGAGACACACACAACTCTGGCTATCAATTACAGATAAAAGAGAGGTGGGCAGTGGGTAAGTAGTAGGAGCTACACAAACTTGAGTACAACTTTTGGTGCCTGCCATTTTGGGGGGTAAATAGTGGGACAAAATCACCTACATTTGGCCTCTTAATTTGAATTTCCTCTTTATTAGGTTAACATTAAATATAAGTATCTTCTGATGCCTTCTCTGTGTTCCACTGACAGTGTTGGCTACTTCCCACAGTAGGACATTTAATACTTGGAGGGTCTATAGGAGCCTGCATGTGAAAGAAACATTTAAGTGCCTTAACTGAATCCCAACATCTTTATCTCTGAATGATTCTTTATGTATCTGAATGCTTGGTTTAACCTTGCACTGAATTGTAGGCAGTGTCTAAATATAGGCATAGGATTTAGGTATTATCCAAGTGGTGGGAATGTGGCTTCATGCCCCATGAATTTGGCTAATAGTGGCAGAGAAAGGACAGATGAAGGACAGATGATGTAGAATACTATGGCAACATAATTAATGCTTAAAGACTGCAGGTATACAGAAGCTTGAGTAGCTCAAAGCCTTTGGCTTTCTAATGTTTAGATTAGCAATCTAACCTAATGCGTCTCAAACATTAAAGCAATTTATTTGGATTGGAGATATTAACCTGAAAGCACAGGAAGAGTGAATTCACTTCACCTACCTTTAGCCATCAGAAAGTTAGACATCTGTCTACACTATTTAATCAGTTCCTCTTATAGTTAGTGAAGAAAGACACAAACCTCTTTAAATGGCCTGATCCATCCCAGCATAAGTGAGATGGAATACTCTCTGGAGGATCCTGTCTGCTTCCATTGACTACTGAGAGATGATCAACAGCTCAGACAACTAGCTTAGATTAGGTACCTACAGTCTAGACATTTACCATTACATGGGACTAATCCACCCCCCAGATAGCCATTGTCTTTAGAAATCCCATGAGTGTTGTTGCAGCAACAAATACTGCTTTTTCATATTCAGGCTTCCTAGAAGCAACTTTTTGATTTGCCAGTGCATCCTTTTCTTCAACAATTCATTGACATTCTCCTCTTCCCCTGTTTAAACATATGCATATGTATATGCATATGCATATACATAGTATACATATGAACTAATTGTATCTGCAGATGTAATGCAGCATGCATGTATTTTATGGAATTTGTTAGTGTTTGGCTTCTTATGGTGGATGCCCCATCCCTGGAAATATTCCAGGTCAGGTTAGAGAGGGCTCTGAGGAACCTGATCTAGTTTTCCTGCTTGCAGCAGGATGGTTGGACTAGATGACCTCTTAAAGGTCTCTTCCAACTCTAACCATTCTGTGATTCTATGAACAGAAAACTAAGAAATCTGGAAAAATCTCCAAGATATTGAATCTAAACTCTATGCATGGTGTGTTTTTTGTGTTAACTATTGACCATGGGAAACTTCTGGAACTTAAAAGCCTTACCAAACTATTATTTATTTTATATGCTTAAGAGTTATTTTAAAACCACAGTCTCCCAGGTGCTGTACTTAGCTTGTCCTGGGATACTTAGGTCTTGCCAACATTCGAACCTGTCTCATCATTTCTTCCAAACTTAGTCAGCTGAGGTTTTTAAAGTTCACACTTGAAATGAATCTCTTGTGTGTTGTCTTATAAATGTCCTAATATATAGCTTGTGGTTCTGCCAGTGACTGTCAGCTGCACTGCTTTTTCAGCATTTGACAAAGAATAGAAAGCAGACAACACATATACAGCCTGTTTATATTGTAATACTATCAGATGGACTTCTTTGCAGGAAAATAAATTAACAGATAAATAGCTTGCTTGGATACTAAACAGATTAGCCCTTCATGCCATTTAAAAGAAGAAAACTACTTTGTAACAGGAAAATTATTTTTATATCTCCTATCTCACCTGCTGCATTTCCCTTCCATTCTAC
This sequence comes from Galbula dea, assembly GCA_013399015.1. Lineage (NCBI taxonomy): Eukaryota > Metazoa > Chordata > Aves > Piciformes > Galbulidae > Galbula > Galbula dea. Next base: position 157,921 of record VWZX01000240.1, on the reverse strand, counting down.
TGATAATTTCAACATACTTTTTATGAAGAGCAATTCCAGACCCCATTATTGTTCCAAGCTCTGACATTCACATAGGAAATGAAAAACTGCCCTAACCTTCCTTCCTGCTCATAAAGTCCTGGAAGAGGTGGATAAGACCACAGAATCTTTTGACTTAGGGTAGAATTTTTTTTTCTGTATTTGCATAAATCCCCCAGGCAGGCAGGAAGAAACAATATTTCAAACCCAATCCCAAATATTTCATTTGGAGCGGTTATCTCATAATTACAGAGCTGCTGCCAATTAGCAAAAGGAGAAACCTGTAGAATAATTTTGTGCTGTTAGACATGAAGGAAAGGATGGGACTGATGGGCTTTAACATGTATTGTATGTAGATATATAGTCCTAAACTAAAGTGGGCAGTCCCATGGAGTGACCAGTGATTTCTTTGCCTGGAGGGTGCACATAGCTTGTACACATCCATCGAAACACCTTTTCCTCGTGAAGATGTTTTCTGTTGTGGGACAACCATTGCTGCCACAGTGATTTAATAGAACAATGCAATGTTATAGGCAACCTGAAGCACAGACTTTATTCATCCACCAAAAAATGCACAGAGAATTTAGAGAGAATATATTTACCCTTGGCAGAGAATTAATAGCCACATGCAGAACTTCCATGGAAGCCTGAAGACTGTGGAGAAAAAGAAAAAGCCTTTCCTTTAACACCACCCTGAAACACAGTGTCTGCAATAGCAGACACCCAAAATGTCATGTGAGTCTAGAATAGAGAGAGATGAAGAGGATTACCTTTGGGTCATCTGTGGTTCCTATGGAGAAACTTTCTCTTAAAACACCTCAGACTTCCCATTCCCTCACCAGCAGATCGAACTTTGTGATTTAAGGTCATTGCTACCTCATATTTTATTATTGAAGGGTTCCAATCCTCTTATTTGCTCCTCTGCACACATGCTACTTAGGTTTGTAGAACTGATAAAAGCACAGGCCACTCAAGCCTTTTACAGGTGAGCACATGAGGCCACGGTAAGGAGAGGATGGGGCAGGGAGCAAAACAGAAGAACTCTTACTCCTTCATAATATATTTACTATTTGTGAACCAGACATGTCCTGTGATAGCTCTCTAAATAAAAAACCTCTCTGCATTTCTTGCAAGTAAAAAATTGAATGGGATTCTTGGTTGGTTGGTTGTTGTTGTTGTTGGTTGGTTTGGGTTTGTTTTGGTTTTGTCACTCAGATCCTTACCCTGTATACGAAGTCAGGGTTACTTTGAAAAAGTGACTACTGGCCTTTTGCCCAAGCAAAAGCATAAAGGATTATTTGAGCCAGTATGAAAGTTCTACTCATCACTTCTCAGGCTCAGGGATGAGGAAGACACCTCTAAAAGCATAGCTATCTATAGCAGGTTACAGGTGGAGCTGCTATAAACATGGGATGTTTTCAGTCTTCTGTGTCTCACTAACAGCTTCAGTGCAGACTCCTTAAAGGCATGTTCCTATACCCTGTGCATGTTAGCACATGGGCTTTAGCTTTTCATGGAGATTCAGTGTCAGATGGATGAGCAAATGTAACCTTCAGTGTCACCCCAAGGCCAGCCCGAATGAGCAATATAAATTATCAACTGTTACTGTACAAGATTCCTAATGTAGAAGAAATACCATGTCACCACTGCTTGACAGTCAAATCACTTATGTCCCAGTCCCAGAGTGCTTGAAATGAGCTAGATCTCCAGATGTAGTTGGATAAGAGATGGAGAAACTCTGTAGTTTCTTGGATCCTGCACTGGCTATAACTAAACAGCCCTGCAATGGGCTGAGTACAAATGTGATGACTGCAAATGTGTCAGAGAAAGAGGATAAGACTCCTGGCCATTAGCCTTCCCTTCTCCCTTAATTAAGAAAATCCACCTATGTGTGTTTCTAGCCCCACCTATGTTGGGGGTTTCTGCCTACTGATTCACTGGCCCTGAGTGTTTTGTAATACAAATTTGACTTGGTGTCCTGGTTTGAGTTAGAGCAGAACTAATTTTGTTTAGTGATTTTGCTTGTCAGCTCAGTCTCTTCTCAGTGATTGCACTTTCTGGAGTTAACAGCATGTTTTTGTAGACAGTATCTGCTTCTAACAGTGATAACACTTGATGTTTGTAGTCAATACCAAGGACTGGTGTGCAGATCAAGGTCACTGTTAAATCTTGTATGCTATATTGGGGTTCAGAGTAAAAAGCCACACCTGTTGGGAGAAGCAGACAGAACAGGTGACCCTAAACTGACCAACAAAGGATTCCATTCCATGTATGTCATCTTAAGGATAAAGCTGAGGGATCATAAGGGTCAAGTTGTCTTCTTCAATGGCCAATGTCCCTTCTGCCTTGAATCCATGTGTTCCTAAATCCAGTTCCAGAATTCAGCTCCTGAAACTGGTTCCTATCTGCTGCTGAGTCCAGTCTGGGGCATCCCTAGTGCCTGCCACAGCATCAGTGGTGACAGTGACGTAATTGCCACCAGGGAGTTGGCTTTGATACTGGTTTGTGTACATTTGTATATAATTCATTTTATTGTTATTATTTTCATTAAAGCTGGGTTTGTTTGCTTTTCCAATCCATAAGTTTCTCTCTCTTATTCCATTTCTCTTCCCTTTGGGAATGGAGAGAGATTAATACAGAGTGTTGGTCACTCATTCAGTGGCCAGTTCAGCCCTAACACTCAGTTCCTTCCAAAAATGTCTCTTTTTCTATATAGATTCTGTGAGAAAAGTTATTTACATTTGACAATAATAAAATCACATCCTGCAAAGGGATCCCATGACATACTGATTCTGACCTATCCCAAATGTCAAGGGTGGATCCTCTCCTATGGAAATTTAAGGAACATGTTGTGTTGCTTTAAGAGGACAGCAATGGGAATCAATTACTTTACAGTGGACAGCACTGAAGAAATTAAGGCCAGGCCCTGAAATCAATTAGAATTTTGCTACTGATAGAAATGCAAGCTGAATCAGACTTCATAACTATTTCTCTGAGTATTTTAATAGTCAACTCTGTGCTTTTATAATGTCCGTACTTAAATGGTTTATTCAGTTAACAACATCCTTTCTCCTTCATTTATGTTACAAATAAACAGAAATTGTGGAGCTGATGCCTAAAAAGGACCAAAAAAAAAACGAGTAATATTTGCTACTGTAGCAACTAAAAAGTAGGATTCACCTCTGGCCTTGCATTGATTAAGGATAAATTGGGTTCAGTAATTTTTATTGCACTCACTATAAAACAGACCACACACTAGTTTCTCTTAGAAATGTTTCATCAGGGCTTTAGAAACATTTGCATGGCTCCTAGGACCTGCAGCACCTTAGGATGTTCAGAAGGTATCTACTCAAGAGGATCACCACTTTCTCTCCTGATCTTTTCAGAAGAAAAACCACAATTACTGGTACAATTATAAAGAGGTGGATACTGGAGGCATTGTCTGCTGCTGGCCTGCCACCAGAAGGTGTGATATTGTCTGCTTCTGCATCAAAGTCACCCAAATGAAGAATAATCTGCCACATATGGATACTGATATGACTAGATTGTGCTATTTGGGCCTTGTGCCAAGTAAGAACGGCCTGATAGCTCCAAGCTGTCTGCTGTAGAGGATGGACTTATAACTCCTTATGTTAGAAGCATCATTTATTGGGGTCTTTTTTTTTCTTGCCTTTTTTTTTTGGTTTTCCTTTTTTCTTTTTTTTTTTTTTGATGTCTAGGAAGGATCACAAGAATGGACACAAACTGACATCATCTTTCTTGTGAACTTTTCCAATGTCTTTTCCACACCTCCAAGCAAAATGGCAGTTGGTTAAATGTCATCCTGCTTTTTTTAAATAGAAAAATATGAAAGCAAAGAAAAAATTAAGTGGAAGGACAAAAAAAGGAAGAGCAGTGAAAATGATGATATTAAAATATTGATAATTAACAAACAAAAAATAATTAACAAACAAGATTAGGAAGTTACTAGGATGACTTGGTGGGTGAAAAGCTGGGTGTGAGCTCACAATGTGCATTTGCAGCCCAAAAGCCAAATATATCCTAGGCTGCATACAAAGCAGCATGGCCAGCAGGTCAAGGGAGGGGATTCTTCCCCTCTGCTCTGCCCCAGTGAGACCTCACCTAGAGTACTGTGTCCAGCTCTGGAGTCCTCAGCACAGGAAAGACATGGACCTGTTGGAGCAGGTCCAGAGGAAGCCACAGCCTCTGCGGTGAGGACAGGCTTAGAGAGTAGGAGTTGTTCAGCCTGGAAAAGAGAAGGCTCCAGGGAGACCTTCTTGAAGCCTTGCAGGGCTTAAAGTGGCCTGGAAGAAAGATGAGGACAGACTTTTTAGCAAGGCCTGTTGTTACAGGACAAGGGATGATGGTTTGAAACTGAACAAGGGGAGAGACACAAGCATAGGCTGCCCAGAGAGGTGGCAGAAGCCCTATCCTTGGAAATATTCCAGGTCAGATTGGACAGGGCTTTGAACAATTTGATCTAGTTGCAGATGTCTCCACTCACATCATGAAAGATGACCTTTAATTATCCCTTCCAACCCAAAGCATTCTATGTGACTCTGTGTTTCTATGTCTCAGCCAAAAGAAGGTCTATAAATACAACGCATGGTTTCAAACCATGGGTCATGTCCAGCCTGTGAAAAACTTGTGTTTCAGCCTGCAGCTTAACCTGTGAGATTTGAGGGAAGAAGGGAATCCTGTCCCTGTGTCTACTGTGGCTGCCAAAAGCTTCTGCTGCAGTTTACACCTCCAGAGACCATGGGGAAAAAACACCTCACAAATTTTCAGTTGGTGAGTGCACCATGAAGGCCTCTCCCTGTCTCGCTGCCACCATTCACACCCAGAGTTATGGTATCTAATAACCTTTCGCCTGGCCTGAGAAAAGCCTGGCCAGTTCCTCTATTTTCCCTGTAATAAGAAAGAGCAGAAGAAACTTTGCAGTTTATGGACACAATCATCTCATTAAAGCTTCACTGTGGCTTCCAGAAGTTTTAATAAACCAGCTGGTTAATCACAATAATATCCCTCCCCCCTTCACTTTATGGAAAGATCCTGCCGTCAGGAAATATAAAACTCTCAACACGTTGACCACAGCGAGGATTACAGCCTCATGCAGTGACACTTTTCCAACTGCAGATCTTGTGTGCTGCACAAACCTCAAACAACCTCATAAACAAGTCTGAAGCAGACCTAACGCCAGGCTTGCCAAGGAGAACATCAAGAGTGATTCTGTTAATGAGGTCTGGCTGGAGCTGAAACACCTCTCCTAAGTGTGTTATTTTTAATCAAGTCATTTCCAACAGGAATCTTTATACAAGTGTGCAGTGATTCATTCCTTAAAATTTGCACTTGAAGGTCCCAGTCCTGGGCCACTGATGTCACTGAAAGCTTTAGCAGTGATGGATAGGTGTTGAATCAGCCACCACAGGCTTGATGCTCAATGACTTAACACCCACAGATCAGACTAGGATCCGTATGTCCTTAGACTCTCATACCTCTGAGAGAAGACTGGAAGCACAATCCAAGAGCTCACCTCTACATCAAATAAGGAAGTTAATAACAAATCAGAGCCTTATTCTTGCATTGTATCACAACTCTCCTGAGCTAGGTTAACATACCACCTGCCTGAGGCTCACAAGTGTGGTGTTCCTGAGCACCCTGAGGGGCCCAGTCAGATCATTTTTGTTACAGTTCTCATCATTTTATCGGACCAGCTCCAACAGGTTTGTGTCTTTCTTGTGCTGAGGACTCCAGAGCTGGACACAGCACTGCAGGTGACATGTCACTGGAGCAGAGCATAGCAGAGGCAGAATCCCTTCCATCAACCTGCTGGCCACATTGTTTTGGATGCAGCCAGAGATATGATTGGCTTCTGGGCTCTGAGTGCACATTGTCAACTCATGTCCAGATTTTCATCCATATTATATGTGGCCTCTTGATTCATTAAGTGTATCACTAAGCATAAAAAGGAACTGATAGCATCTCATTTGAATCCTTTTGGTTCCTCTCTAGCCTATCTAGTTACTCATGTTAGGATGGCCAAAGCCAGCCACTGAAACAAACTCTATCCATGTAGAGGGAACCTCTGCAACTTAAACAGGTGTCAACAATGTAGGCAAGTGAAGTCTAGTAAGATTAACTTCAGTCCCTTAATAAACAAGTAGAATATGGCTCTCTATACCCATTTATGTTTATAATAAATGAGGGATAAAGCAGCTGTTCCAGCAGAGCTGAGAAAAGATTTCATTTTTACCTCACTCCCATGCCATGTCTCTACTCACTGAGCCACATTGTTTCTCTAAAGGTTTTCTACTCCTGGAAATTTACTGTTTCTGGATAATGGTTCCCAGGTAGTTGTTTAATTAAAGCCCCCATGTAGCCAATTTTATTCCAGAATTCTGGAATAGCTATTCTGGTAAATTTTGAAGTGTCAAGGAGCCCTAAGGCATGTGAAGAGAAGTGTGTGCCTGTCTCAATGAGAAGCTGTTAAAAGGAAGGTCCAAATAATAGGAAATTTGTGTATATTGGTTAATGGCACTGAGAGTATTGCTGGTAGCATCATTTTAAATCATTCTGGCACACAAACAACTAGAGCTGCACAACTAGTTTGGAGGGGAAAAGGAGGATTGAATTAATTCAAGTTCTTTTTAGATTCACACATGGTCTTCCAGGTTAGAATTTAGTCATTATTTGAATTCACATCCCAAGTAATTTCTTTGAGGCATCTTGGTCTGAAGTCTATGAGCTGTTCACTGTACATGTTTCATATATGAAAATGAAGCTGGACTAATTAGTTTTAATTAGATGCATAGTTTATGATGTGTTAGCTCTTTGCCTTCATTGGATTAATTTAATAATCTGCAAACATGTGTTAGGTGGGAAAAAAAAAGTATTTTCAAATACCTCTGCCACAAATATCCTCTAACAGTCATTGGAAATTCCTTCTTTGTACAAAATTTCCTGTGGTAAACTTACAGACTAAACTATACATAAATTAATACAGTGGAAGCACAAACACAGCAAAAAATTACATGTAAAGTATTTTACTTGATCAAGTGGGCAGTGTGTTATAAACTAGCCCAGCAACATTTACTATCGAGTTCATTAACTGCATCCACTAACTTTGTAGCCCTTGTTCCTGGTACTGAGCACTTATTCATGCATGTTCAGCTACAGTAAAGCCAGAGATTGCTTGTAACTTTGAGGACACCAGCAGAAGGGCTGTCCCAACTACCACTGCAGTTCAGAAAACCCAGGCTGCATTTTGACTACAGCTCCCCTGCTCTCCCCTCACAACAGAAACATGAGCTTTCAGTGGATCTCTTGTGGCCCTACTGCTGCCACCCTGGTTTCTGAGAGTCCTCCAATCATCCACCAGCTGCAGACACACTCAGCCACATTCACCTTCAGCTTCAATCATTCCCTCTTCTCTTTGCTAACATGTACTCACTCAGACACTTTCACATTGGGTTACATACCCAACTTCAGGCATTCACATTCAGTTATGTTCAGAGTGTTACACCCACACTTAATTACAATCACACCCTCACACTCCCCATTCAGTTACACCACCAGTGCTGCCCACCTCCCCCACACACTCAATTATAATGACTTGTGATTAAACCTGCAATTCTGCACCTAGGGTATAATCCTTTGCTGGCATTCACATCCACTTATGCTCACCAGCCTTCACTGGGACACACGTCTGCTCATCACAGTCACGCACGCATGGAAACACCAGATTTCTTCTTTCATCCTGACAGCAGAGTGGGTTTGCTTTGTTTTAGTTTTATTTTCAGCCACACAAAGAGCACCCACTTCTTACCATGGAGTAGAAAGACCTGCTGTTCCCATGGAATGTTGCATTCCCAGAAAATCATCTTGAATCTTTATTCTGTACTTCCTGAAAGATGTGTGCTGGGGTTGGTTTTATTTTGGTACCTAGCAGAAATGAAGATCAAGGTGCCATTTGACAAAATCCTGGGCTCTTGAAACAAAAGACAGTTCCTACCCTAAAGAGATTAGAGCTGTATTTATCTTTCAGCTAGAGAAAAAGATGGAGTTTCTTGTAGAGGAAGATGAAGGTCACTTATTCAGTCCCTTGTTGTAACCATGCAAATGTTATGAAAGCAAATAATTGATATTCCTTAATACATGGCCAACCACTCATCACTGCAGCTATTTGCTGTCCAAGCAGTTCACAGTCATCTGAGTCAATCCCTATGTATAGTCTTTCCTGCATGACTACATGGCCATCGTTTGCAGTTTGGTAACAATGACATCAATTCAGGTTAGGGAATGATGGGATTGAGAGCAGTTCTGTGGAGAAGAACTTGGGGATGAAAAGCTGGACATGAGCTGACAATGTGCACTCAGCCCAGAAACCAGCTGCATCCTAGGCTGCAACCAAAGCAGTGTGGCCAGCAGGTCACGGGAGGGGATTCTTCCCCTCTGCTCCTTCCTGGTCTGACCTCATCTGTGGTGCTGTGTCCACCTCTGGGATCCTCAGCACAGAAGAGACATGGACCTGTGGGAACAGGTCCAGAGGATGTCACAAAAATGATCCAAGGGCTGGAACATCTCTGCTGTGAGGTCAGGCTGAGAGAGTTGGGGTTGTTCAGCCCGGAGAAGAGAAGGCTTCAGGGACACCTTCTTGCAGCCTTTCAGTACTCAGTGGGGACCTGGAAGAAAGATGGGGACAGACTTTTTAGTAGGGTCTGTTGTGACATGAGAAGAGGTGATGGTTTTAAACTGAATGAGGGGAGATTCTGATTAGATATAGGGAATAAATTTTTCACAATGCAGGTGTTGAGACACTAGCCCAGGTTGTCCAGAGAGGTGGTAGATGCCCCATTCCTGAAACCATTTCAGGTCAGGTTGTCTGGGGCTCTGAGCAACTTGATCTAGTTGAAGATATCCCTGCTCACTGCAAGGAGGTTGGACTCCATGATCTTTAAAGGCCCCTTCCAACACAAACTATCATATGATTCTATGTGTTGGTCAAATCCTTCTTCCCCTAAAGTCATCAAAGAGGTTGTTTCAGTGACCATGGACCTATTTTTTTTTCTGATGATGAAACCTACCTCAGAAATATGTGAAACCCAAACAAATGCTAAGAAGAGATGTGGGCTGCTATGGGACTGTTTTCACCAAATACATCTAATTCCAGGAACACCAACAATTACCATGAATGTTAAAGAAACATCAGAAAGAAAAGAGGATAGAAAAAAAAAAGGCTATACATAGCTATTTTAGAGGCATAAACACAGCAAGAGTCATCTGTGCCACCCACACATGTGCACTCATTTTTCCAGTATGTAAAATCCACAGTCAGTCTGAACCAGACTTAAGAGGAAGCTCTGATAATCTGAAATAATTTCTAAAGCAGGTTTTGATTTAGAAAAATAAGGCAAAGCTCTGACTAAGAAGCTAAATTTCCAATTGCATGTTCCTGACAGAGACTTGGACTTAGGGGTTTTTTTTAATCAAGACATAAAATCCCAATGAAATTCACATCAGTTCTTCTAGAAGTAATGACAAGGGGGGAGCAGGGAGGTGGGGAGAGAGAAAAAAAAATAATAACAAAAAAATCATCCAAACATAAAAAGAGCCCTGCAAGATGAGACAAAGCCTATGGATAACTGGATAAGTGCCTGCTGCCACAATAGGATACACATGGCCTGTTCAAAGATGCCTTTGCAGGGAGCCAGGCCACAAATAAAGCAAGACATGTGGTGTGGGGTTGAATAGGCCACTTTTTTATTAAATAAACAATTGATCCAAATCAAGTAACTCTAAATCATTTAGGAGGTCTTTGTTGATTCTGACCAGAACTAATATGTGCAGATAACCTGCACTTGGTCTCAAAATTACCATTCCCTGCACGACTACCACCCATCAAAAATGCCACTTCTGTGTATCTCCAGGAGGCAGGAGAGAAGATGAGAGAGAAGATAGGAAGGGACACAAACAGGAGGAACAATCTCTTTCCATCATCTAAGCATCTTAAGCAGTGTTTGAGTCTGAACAGATACAGATGACAAAGAGGGGAGCCAGTCTCAGTGCTATGGGGATGGCATCCCCATTCTGTGTCTACCACCATGTGTTGTGCCCAGTGTTGCATGCAGGGAGGACTAAAATACCATGACTGCTCCTGCCATAAATCTTGGCAAAGTCAAGAGAAGGGGGGCAGAAAGGTAAGAAAAGCAAAACCTATCCTGCCACTTGCTCACGGAAAGGTTATGAGCCAGATCTTTGCCACAACCTGGTGACATTAAGGATGTTGTTTCTAACAGGAATTATAATGCAACATAAGGAAATCAGTAGGTATTTCACCACAACTGTTGTCATAATCAACAAAGATCAAAAGGGCAACACAGAAAGAATATTTTGATTAAAATCTTGCAAAACTCTTCTGTCTGAAGAGGGTGAGATTAGGGCTAGGCTGCTGTGAATACTCCAGGTTCGCCTGAATGACTATTGTGGCTGCAGGTAAGTGCCTTTGCTCTACTGCTCCTGGATGACTTTTATAAGTCAGAGACCACCTGATCAAAATTTTTCAAAGCTGCTGGTGACTGCTTGCTCCTCATTGGTTTTCAGACCCTCATATTTTAACCACCTTAGAAAAGCAAACCTTTTTGAGAAAGACATGCTAAATGTCACCACTGCCTAGGACAGTCTTATGTATCCCACAAAAATGGAAGCACTCTGGAAAATGAAAGTAGATCCTGATGTAACTGAGATAAGACCTGTGAGTTTCTGCCATGCATAAGGGAAGAATAAGGACAAACAAAGCAAAGATCAGGGTTCAGAACAGTGAAAAGCATGATGGTGACAATAAGAATTACAATTAGATCATTTGTTAGTAACATGGGAAAAAAATTGAATGGTGTCACTGTCTAGGAAGTGTATTCTTCTTTCCAGCCGGTGATAGGTCAGTGCCTAGAGAGAAAAGTGGTGTCAAAATATGAAAAATGTCTTCAGAGTAGTAATTTTCTGGAGACTTGAACCTGATGGACTAGTCTCAGCCCTGAGGGTCCTTCAGGATCTCAGAAGAGTTCCTGTGGCACCACTGGCATCCCAGTGCTCACTTCATTTTCTCTTGTAAGTGTTTTTCTGGATTTGGGGCTAAAATGATCCAGATCTGATGACTGAGAGGGCTCATTTCCTATAGAGGAAAGGAAGGGAGAAAAAGCAAGCAGCACAATCTGTGCCATTATTAAAACCAAAATGATAATTAGGATAGAGCAGAGAGAAGCTTTGCAATAAAGAGATCCCCGCTAAGATTTTGGGGGTAGGACCTCTCAAGCGGCTTGTGGGAAAAGAGTAATAACAGCAACAATAAACACAGGAGCAACAAAAATGTGGGATCCCAGTGCCTGTGCCCACAGTGAGAATAAAAAATGCAAAGCCTGGGCCACCTCGCCTTTAATTTCCTAACTGCTGTTTTGTAAGGCTGTGTCATGCTTCTCAGTTCAAACACGCTTTGGCTCTTTATTATTCATGGGCCTTTTTCTCAGTCAGTGGTGTTGAATAATAAAACAGCCCAGGATCAAATGGGCCAATTCTCCACGCCTGACACCAACTGCTACTGTTCGCTGGGCTCTGCCAAGCGTTGCCTCTGATAATGAGTGGGATTTGGTTAAACAGTAAATTAATGAATAATGAAATATCCAGGTTGATCAGTTAGAGAGCACGCTTGCCTTGCCCCCGGCCAAACGCTCGGGGCAGAAATTACTCTCAAACGGCACTTGCCTGTGTGCTGGGCTGGATAACTATTTTACAGCCTATTGCTTGACAGGATGTTGGGAAGGGGGCGAGGGGAAGGGGAGGGGGAGAGAGGTCGGGGCAGGGCAATCTTCTTATCACCCCTCACCGAGGGGAGAAAGAGCAGATTCGGGGCTCTGGAGACCCCACGATGAGGGGGAGAAAGTTGGAGAGCTTGAAGGAGCTGGGTGTGAGGTTCAGGAAATGTTGATCTTCCTCCCAGGTCTTCCTCTGTCCTCTCCCAGCTTTAGCAGAGGATTACTTCGGTTGTCACTGGGGTTAACCCAACTTTTCTCTCCCCCCATCCCTCCATCACCTGTCAATTCTCGCCTTGCATTAGCCTTGTCCGAGCGTGTTGCTGAGCCTCCTGGCAGTAACCCAGACTGCAGTAAAAGCCTCACGGAGCCGTGTGTCAGGTAGGTTTTTGGTAAATCAAAGAACCCCTGAAAGGCTACCTGCATGGGTTGGAGCAGAGCAAGTAAACAGGCTGACGGAGAGAGCAATGCAGCAAGGAGAAAACAGCCCTGTAGCCTTCATTTTCTGCACCGGGAGAGATAAGTAGCTGTAAAATATTTCCCGCAGGTCAGTAACACAAGCACATGGGTGGACACCAACACATGCACACACATTTCTACAGCTGAAGGAGGGGGGGAAGCTCTGCCTGGCTCCTCACACCCATCCCAGGAGTGCATAACGCCCCAGCCCAGGATGTGTTTTGGGGTAAGGGTGCAGGGGTGAAATCCGCTATAATTTTCACCTTTTAGCCAGAAGTGAAACTCTCTGTAACCAACTCACCCCGTTTGGGTTTTGGTTTAGCTTTTTGTTTTGGTTTTTATTATTATTATATTATTCTTTCCAAACTTCGAAAGCAAGCCTTGACTGCCCAAAGCCAGCCCAAGGAGGGGGGTGCAAGAAGGAGGAGGGGAGAAAAAAACACCTGAAACACCCCAGACAAAAACCACAAAACAAAACCAAAAGCAAACAAACAAAAAAGGAAATAGAAAGGAAGGGGGGATTAAAAAAAAAAACTTCAGCTTCCAAAAATGCGCGTTTACAGGTCCGGGCTGCGTTACTTCAAGCCTAAGTTAAAGTTTAAAGAAACCTTTGAAGCGTAAGGGGGAAGGAGGTCCCTGCTAGCCTCGGCCATCACCTCCCATCCTCCCCCGGCAGCTGCCGGGCGCAGTGAAAAGCTCCAGGCACCGGCTGCAATGGCAAAGTCCCAGGAAAGCAAGGCTGGAGGGGATTTAATGATAGCCTCCTTCGTTTTCTAGGTCTTCCTCAGTCATCTTCCTTGCACAGTGTTCTGTGAGCGTAAGGATGAGCAGCAGCGGGTGAGCAGGAGAAGCTCTGCGACAGGTTAAAGCTGATATTTATTTTCTTCCTCAAACAAAACCATCTCCCATCTCTTCGTTGCCAAATGTTCGTACTAAAATCCAGAAGTTTTCGTTTTAAAATAGCTCACCTCGTTCCTTCCTCCTCGGGTTATCCCACCTTAAAATTGATTTTTAAATCCTGCCTATTTACTCAGAAAACAACCCCAACCAACCAACCAAAAAACCATTTTTTTCTAAAAACGCTTCTTAAGCCCATTTACCGTTCTCTCGCCACCATTCCTTCCTATTGTCACTTGTTTGTGTACTGTAATTCTCTATACATTGCTGGAAGCAGATTCCCTTTTTCCCAGCCAAAACAGGATTCACTTTGCACTGAAATAAAGCAGAGTATAGGGGAGTCTGGGGCTTACTCTCGTCCCAGTCGTTGCTACAGCTTTTGGGAACAACTGCTCTTGCATTTGGGGGCTTTTCATTGTGTTGTTTTGGAGGAGTTTAAATTATTTTCATTTGGGATGGGTGGAAGGTGCTTTGGTGGGTTTGGAGGTGGGGGTTTTTTTGGTGGTTGGTTGGGGTTTTCTTTGGTTTTGGTTTGTTTTTTTTCTTTACAGGGAATAAGAGCTTTCATTAGGTCACTGGGAGTTTTACAGAAGCAAAGTCTCTCAGGTGATGCTCTGTGCACCGAGAGCGAGATAATCTCATTCTAGTGCTGGTTTCAAGAGGCAGAAGATCCCTTCCTGGTACTTTTACAGATTTTTACAAGGGAAATAAATGTCCACAAGCATTTAATTCACCTTGGCGTTTTAAGGGAGTAAAACTATGGATATAATCACAATTGTACACGGTGCTGTTTGTAAATCTCAACACTCATTACTTCATGACAGGGAAATCGAACCACAGGTTTCTGGTCTGAAGGAAACGTTCCTGTGGACCTGAGGAAAGCATCCTTCTCGCATGTACTCAGAAGATGAAGGCTGAGTATTTAATAGTAAGCACCGGCACAGCACCTCCCAGGCTGTTCCACAGTTCCCGGTGGAACCCAGCACAGACCTTCCCTTCCCTTTAAAAACACCTTGCCAAGTCTTAAACCCTTCTCTATGAGTTTGATTTGAGGTGTTTTGAGGGATTTTTGGTACATTTTGGATTTGGTTTGTTTCTTTTCGGTGCTTTTTTTATTTTATTTTAATGGATTGAGGTTGGGGTTTTTTTGAGGGGGGTTTAGTGTTTCTTTCTCGGGCTTTTTTTGGTTGTAGGCATTTTTTCATTTGCCCTATTCAGGGCAGTGAAGTGATGGGGTAAAAGGATTCTTGTCTCTGGATATTTGGACGAGAAGCAGACACGCAAATAAACACATATACCTTTAATTTTACTGTCGTTTGAAGGAAGCTCCAAAGTAATCGCAGTGATTTCGTAATTCCGTGAGATTCTGGGGTGGGTAATTTTTCCCTCTTCATATTAAAGAGAGAGTATAGAGACACTCCCAACTCGAAAATCCACAGGGATTTCCTTCTCCCCCCACCCAAGAAAGAATTCAGAAGCAGAGGGACAGCTTGTGACTTGACATATAACACAGTGTCCTGGTAGAGCTCTGCACACACACATACACACTTCCAGCTACAGGGAAAAATGTGTGTAGATGTCTGTTTATGAGAGAGACAGAGAAAACAAAAGAATTCAGTGAGTACATTGGTACTGGGGGTTATTTAAGACGTCTGACTAGTTCCATCATAGGGACACCAGATGTTATTTATGAAGTCTCGTCTAAATGTGAGCCATACCATGCAGGTGGGGAGGGAAAATGGGGGGGGGGAGTGAGGAGGAAGGGGGGGAAAAAATGGAAGAAAGAAAAGAAAGGGGTTCAGCCTAAAGGGATGAAAGATAAAAATTATATTTATGGCTATATAAATCAAGCTGAAGTTCTGTAATGGAAACTAGAACTACCTAGAGTTTAAAAAAGAGACTGGGGCAAAGCAGTAGAGATGGAGAGAAGGTCCCCGCTGGTGATGAGTGGGAAAGCAGATTATAACATCAGACCGGTAGGGAGGGAAAGTTCCGATGAGCTGGAGTACCGCTGCTATTCATCTGTTTCTAACCTTAGCTGGGGGAGAAGCTAGAAGAGAAGCTAGGTGATAGATAGATAGACAGATGAAAGACAAGACAGACAGATATACCAAGACAAAGAAAAAGAAAAAGCGAAAGCGAAGGAAGGAGAGAAAGGAAGAAAGAAAGGAAGGAAGGAAGGAAGGAAGGAAAAGAAAGAGGAACTGGATTAATATGATCTTGGCTTATTTAAGACCTTTAGGAAAATGCAGTGGAGCAGAGATGATGAACAGTAATATTCCTTCTCTCCTGACACTACACCTCCAGAGCTCTGTGTGGAAGCTCATCCCCAGCACTGCTGTCCACGAGTGGGGGGCAGAAGAGGGGGACGGTAGGAGTCCCCGGCCCGGGGCACAGTCAGGGTTTAGCGGCAGCCTCCTGGGGCATCTAGGTGAACCTTCTGATAAACATACACATAGGTGTGCTTTGAATTTGCAAACCTTGACACAGTCACCTGGAGCATGGGAAACTCGGGCTGAACCTTTCCTCTCCTTGTCGGGTTCCGTTTAAAGGGAGCTCTCGGTTCCCACAACCGGGTGCTTCTGCTGAGTTATAAAAGGACTTTTCCTTGTATTTCTTTTTTTAATCCCCTTTATAGACAACTGTTGAACAGTTGCTGGACAACAGAGAAACTTCCTGATTTTCCCTCCTCTTTCCCCAGACAACCCCCCAAGACAAGGAGCTGAGAGAGATGTTTTGAAAGGTTTCATGCAAAACATTTGCTCTGCTAAAAATAATATCATTGGTGAGATGAAAACAAAAGAAAAACCAAACAAACTTAGAAAACATAGCATGCAGCCTGGCTCTTGGAAATCCGCTCCAGGGCCGCTGGTCTTTCCAGCGCTCCCTGCCCGCGGGCACCCTCCACCCCACACCTGGGTCAAAAGGGCTGGGTAGGGGAGGTTTAAGGGGTCCCCACTCCTCGCCCTCTTAAGCCCTGGTAAAAAGGAGGAAAGAGGAGTGGGGATGGGATTCCCTTATCTCTATTAATTGTAGCTCAGCTGCTTCCCCCACATTCACCTCGTTTCCCCCTGCTCGGACCCCAGGAGATGCTGCTCCCATCCCGTCTGGTCCCATCCCGCCCCCGACACCCGCTCCCTCCATCCCGGGCTCCCCAAACTTGCTCCAGGCGTTTTTGCCATCACACCACGGAGAAAAAGTAGGTCACGGCTGAGTCCAAGCCTGGATGAAGCCGAGGTGGCCCAGCCTCGAAAGCTTCTCCATAAAACAGACTTTGGGGTAGTTGTTTACAATTATCTTTTGGGAGTTTTTGGTTGTTTGTTTTTTTTTTTTTTTTTAATTATGACGATGATGATTTATTTTGGACACCTTGGGAGATCAGCTGAATAGGCTCCTGTAGTCCAAAGCTGGAAGGAGAGGGAGAAGGAAGGTAGTTTGGGAGGTGGAGGTGGGGATGGATTTATTTTTTTGCTTTTCCCCCATCCTCCTTCCCAAAGAAATATTAAGTTGCAAAACCAGATCCACATCTCCTGTTACGGCTCCTGCATCTCCTTGTCCGCGCTCTACAAACCAACAGGTAAACTGCAACCCAGACAAGTCTTCAGAGCGGGTATTTAACCGAAATAGTTCCCCGCAGTAAAAGTGATGCTTTAAACCGGTTTCCACCCTCGGGGTTCCTAGTCTGAGCACACGTGTGTGTTTGTTACTTTGACAGACCTTTCAGCCTCTGATTTACACGCAAAAAAACCCCAAAGCCAAAACCAACAACCAAACCAAAACCCCACAAACCCATGTTTTCTATAATAATAGTAAAAATAAAAATAATATAATAATAATAATCCTGAGGACCTAATCTGCTCCCCTTACTCTTTCCCCCAAGGGCAGGGTAAACCCCGAGTCACTCCGGAGTGGCTCTGGATTAGCCCCACCGATCCAGATCTCCCCTCAGCTGTCCTTCAAGAGGGTCTATTTCAAGCCGAAATAAAGCCAATTTGGATGTGGACAGGGGAGAAAGAAGTTTGTTTGGGTTAAATATTTCTTTTTGCTAATTACTGGTGCTGCCACTGTAGATTTAAAGGTAGAAATTACTTGTGAATATGAACATAGTTCCTGATCTGTATATAAAAGTATATATATATATATATACACACACATACACCCACGTATACATAAGTGAAGCACACAATAGCACAGAGGGGGAAGGAACCTTTCCTTCTATTGAAGGTTTACATAACATTTCCTTTTAATGGCTAAGACTTCGAAAAGAAAAAGAAGATTTCCTCTTAATTCAACTGGTAAAAGCAAAATGAAACGAAAGCTCACGTTAACATGACATGAGATTTATTATAGGTCTGCTTAGAATGAAAGAGGTAAGAGTGGTAAAAATATGGACACTTTTTGAGTCAGACAGAAATAAAATACCAACATTTCTGAGAAGCAATATTTATTGTCTTTTTTTTTTTTTTTTTTCCTTAAATGTAGAGACATGTCCTGAATTTCCCCAAAGCCTAGACTGGGAAAATAAAGACTTCTTGGCATTATAAGTAAATCCGTCTGCAGAATCAAAGCAGCACCAACATTCAAAAAAAAAAAGAAAAAAAGAAAGAAAATGAAGAGGAAAATACAACAAAACACAACAATCTCTTCTTTTTTTATTCTTATTATTTATGTAAATCAGGTCATCACTGGACAAGAAACCAATTTCTACCCATTACCATAACAGCTTGTCTATAAAGAACAGAAAAGATTCAAGTAGGATACTATCTAGTCAAGCGGGATTTTTTTTTGTCCGTTTTATTTTTTCTTTTTTTGTTCGTGTTTTTTTCCTTTTTTTTTTCTTACTTTTTTGTTTTTAAATTCCCCCACCCATTCACAGAGGTATAGATTCACAGATAAATAACCCAAAAACTACTTGCTCGCCATATTTACACATTCCTGTTAAATTAAGCATAAATAAATATATACAAACTCAATACTGAATGCCTCTCCGCAGTTCTTCTCAGGAAGAGTCGATAAACTGATATTTCTCACTGCATGGTCAGACTTTTCAAGAAGAGGAGGTGAAAGGGATAGTTTGGGGCATAAAAGGAGAACTTTCAATTTTTTTTTCTTTCATCTTTCCAGTTTCTCATTCGGTTTTTCAGAGCTTTATATTTGTTTGGGGTTTTTTTTTTATTTTATTTTTTTTTAATCTGCTTCTCTCTGGCACACAGTGTTTCGTCTCTGTCGACGAGTTCAGGCGTTTTGCCAGTGTGTTTGGGCATATTGTCTTTGATTTTTTTCCCCTTTTGTATAAGAAAATAGACTATTTGTAAAAAGCCTACGGTCTTTCTCCCACAGGGAAGCCGGAGGGGAGGGCGAGTTTGACCGCATCGATCTGGCAATGCTTAACGGCAGCTGAAACGAGCACCAAATTCTCCAGGAAATGTATTAAAACAGAACCAAACAGATCTGTGTGATAAAACCAGCCAGAAAGAGATGAGCAGGGGAAGGGAATAAGCCCTTTGGGCACAGCTAAAGGTCTTAAAACCATCTTCCCCCCTTCCTCCTTCTCAGCCCCAAATGTATATTTGGGGATTTTGAAGGAGGTTGGTCTGGGATGCAGAGGGACTTGAAACAGCTTCTCACAGAGAATTGCTATTAGGTGGGACAAGACCCGACCCGATTTTAAAGAGATCATCGGGTTGTAAAAGGATTCCCATAAAATTGGCTTCTTGTTTCCTTCACACTTTGTGTGAATAACAACCAGGAACAACAAAAAAACAAACAAAGAGATTTAGGGAGTGTAAGAAAGCAAAGATCTTTCCAACAGAAAAGAGAGAATTGTTATTAAAGGAAAAAAAAATAGAAAGACTAAGAATGAAATAAAATTTACAGCAACCCACCTGTTTGGTTTGAAAATAAACTTTTCCCAGTGTCTCCTCAAACTTTTCCCTTGAGTTAAAAAGCAAAGCTGCTGTGTTAATCCTCCTGTTTATTGATTTATGATCCCAAGGAAACCAAATCTTTTAATAACTTAATTATCAGATCAACATATGAGGTGCCCCCGCCGACACAAGTAGTCAGGCTGGGAAAGTGCAGGGGAGCAAGAAAATGCCTTCCAGCAGGAGGCTGAGCTTAGTTTTCAGGGGACCTCAGTCCTCAGCAATGATAAGAGCCATCAAGAAACAGATTTCCCTCTGGGACCAGCATTAGGCTGGGGGAAGAGCAGAGATGGATATACACCTATGCCATGTTTTTTCCCTCTTTGCTTTTACATCAGAAACCTCATGGATTTTGTCTCCCTACTTTGGGGAGCCAATGGAGACATCCCACCAAGATCAGTGGGAATTTTATGCTTAGCTTTATTTCACCTGAGTGAAGCACAGCCTGGCATTTGCAGTCTGTCTCTTCCATGTAGAAGGCACAAGGGGCAGATCCAAAGTTGCCAGGAGTCAACTGAAACTTTTTCCTCAGCCTTCTCAAGGTTTAGGTCCTGGTCCAGGTGACCAAACCTGTGCCTAAGGGAGATTTTAGCAGCAGGATCAGGCCCTCACACATGTATGAGAATGTTTACATATGTGTACAGGTCCTTCCTCAAGAAGTTGTAGGTGGTTCCCTCTCCTCATTAAGTGGTGGTGGGATACTGTCTTCTGCAGTTCAAAGGATCATCCCCAACATCACCCCAAAGATGAGGAAGGATCACCTCAAACATCCCCTATAGCCTTCAGCTGGAAGCTCTGGAGTGGCAGGGAGCAGGTCCCTTCATCCTTGCATGTTGAACTGGGGAGGTGGAAGACTGAGAGCTATCCTAGTGTCTCCCCACACCCACAGGCCCCACTGGGCTGGGTGATGATGACTCCATCATCACTAATGGTGCTGGGCCCATAGGCTCCTCGCAAAGGCTTTTTGCAGAGGTCAGGAAAAACAACCTTCATTCAATACTTTGTGCTCTGCTTCAATAAACAGAATTTTCTTGTCAGGCAAAAAAGGGAGATGTGTTTTCAGGTGGTGCCATTCACTCCTCCCCAGATACACACAAAAGTATCCTATCGCTTTCCTGTGCATCACTGCTGGGGCTTGCCTTGCCCTAGAGCTTGGATTGTATTTCCTCAAGGGGCCTGCTGAAATTGGAGGTGTCTGGCAAAGGGTAGGTTTTGGAGGACCATGCAGTCTGCAGGCTGCCTTTCAATCTAGGAGTCCCCAACATACTGATGGGAGATCCATGAGCTCTACAACATCTGGGGATCCAGACCTCCTCTGGTGACATCCACAGGGCTATGCCAATTACCAAACCCACTGCCAGGGTCAAAGGCTACCTCCTGCTTATCCCAGCAGGCTGCAGAGAAGGCTATCTGCCTCAGTTTCCCCCTTTTCTCACATGACATTCCCCATAGTACTCTATCCCAGAAGAATCAAAGATACATGATTGAAGAGCAGCTCCAAAGGGGTCAGTGCTCCTTGGAACTTCTTGATTCCTGTGTTTCTGTTGCCACGTACATGTCCAACCACAGGCAGGGGGCAAGAGCTGAGACCTTTGCTGGCTGCATGAAGGTTTGAGAAGCAGAGCAGGACCTACCTCAGCTGTAGCCATTTCTCAGAGAGTTAAGGACACTAAGGGTGACAATCAAGAGGCTCATTTGCTTTTTTGTTTTAAGAACATTTTGCCAGGGGATGTTGAGGGTATTGCTGGAATATTTCTCCCTCACCATCCACTTTGGAGGGCGTCTAGAAACTGTACCAAGGCCAAGGCTTCTCTTTTGTGTCTCTCTTTCTCCCTTGCCCTGAGCTGAGGTGTGCCTGCTTGGGTGGGTGGGATTGAGTCCTGCAGCTTTCACAGTGATTCTGTGGGAAGCCTGACCCCACTGGGTTTTTGCCAGTGATTTACCCACCTCTAGTAATTGTTCTCACATAAGCAAAAAGATGTGTTAGTGCAAGAACTCCACCCCACTAAGAAACACATACAGTCACCCCATACCCAGAATCCAAACCGATATTCACATTCTTACACTGCAGCAGTATTTTTACCATAGAAGATGAAGAAATAAATGTAAAAGAAAAAAGAAAGAAATCAGCCTTCCCCTCCACCTCCCCCCACAAATCATATGCATAAGACATCCTGTCACACACCAAACCACCGAGAAAAACATTGGAATTAAGAAGACTTTTCCCCCTACCACAACTTCTTCTAAAGCAAGAGTCACAAGACATTTTTTAAAAGCTTTCTAAGAGAAACAGATTTCCTCAGACTGAGCTCAGAAATTAGGATATTCCCTGGCAAGCCCTCCCCACTCCCATCACGAGGAGTCAGCTCACATGGCAAGCCTTTCCTCCCTGGGTACAAACCCCTAGTGCCAAGCAAGTGCGGTAACATTCAACACAGCTCTTATTTTCTTTGCAACATTATACCTCAATTTCAGCTTATATTTTCTCTTTTTTTTTTTTTATCTCATTCAAATTATTCCCTTTGAGCTTCTTTAAAGAAGTGCACCTACAGAATTCAGGAAACAACTGGCTTTGATTTGAAAAAGCAAAAAATAAAAGAAAAGTATCAGAATATCAGAATTGTGGATTTTTTTTCTCTGTACCTGATATATTGTGTAGGGATCTCTAGTCCTCTTTGAAGAAGCTCATAAGCCAAGCGGGCAAAGCTTTAGGAAACAGAAGAAAATAAAATAGTGCATACTCCTGAGAAAGAATTACATACTCATATCACTCATTTTTTTGTTGTTCTTGTTGTTAACAGTTCTTTAAAAATGGGGGAAGGTATCTCTCACACACACGACTCAAGGAAATTAGGGACTGAAACATTGGTAAAATTAGGAATATGAAAATCCCTAGAGAAAAAGAGGAGATCTCAGAAAATTAAGAACTCAGATAGCGCTGACATTTTACCAGAGCTTACTTTCCAATTTGGCAACCCATGATAGACAAGGCATTTTACCATCAAAAGCAAGTACTACATTACAAAGGTATGTTTGCATGCATGACTATGTGTGGCTGTGCACACATATTTTCTCTAGCTATGGATATATCCATATATATCCACAAACATACATAGGATGCACACGCACCTCTATTGAGTTACGTGTGTGTGGACACACATAGGCACACGCGCGCCCATACACACCTGTAAACGCTGGGAATCGAAACAGGGAGTCTGTCTAGACCAGGAAAAACCACAGAAAAATAAAGTTGGCTAATTAAACTGAGTTATGACCACTCAAAACTTCCCATCTCATGGCATCGAAGGTTAAGATGCTGCCATGAACGCAGCACAGACTAGCTGGTCCTGCTGTCTCCATGAGAGGTCTGTGTGCTCACCTCCCTTCCTTTCCTTGTCTAGACAGAGCCAGGGTGGTGAGATGAGATGGGAAGAGGTTGGGGAGGGGAATGAGGCGATGAAGTTGCTCAGAAAGGAACACTCTGGAAGAGCATTTTAGCTGGGGTGGAGGCAGGACGTTGTTGGAAGAAAATAAAATAAAAATAATAGCAAGACAGACCGTGCAGCTCAAGAAATCAAAGCACTGACACCAAAAATGTTTCTCCAATTTCTTCCAATAAGTTATTCATTTCTTTCTTTTATTATTATTAATTATTACTATATTCCCCTCCCCCTTCCTCCCCCAAATCATTATTTTAAAAATGTGAAAGAACAGAAGTGGGAAAAAAAAAATCCTGGTGGTTGTCTTCACATGTTCCTGGCAAGAGACTCTGAACCACTGGTCTTGCGCCATTGTGCTCCTCTGATCTTAAATTATTGTCTTTCCTTTATTATTATTATTATTAATATTTTATTATTATTATTATTTTGTCCTACCTAATAGAATTCTTCCAAAGCCCAATCCAACATTTTTTAAAGCTAAAATTAAGACGGTTTTGTTTTAAAGGATTATATCTCTCTCATTCTTTTCTCCTTTTATTTCTTTTTTATTATTATTTTTTTACTTTCCTTTCTTATTATTTTTTTTTTCCTCTCTCTCTCTTTCTCTCATTTTCTGTGTTTCTCTTCCTTGTCTCCAGTTTTACTACCTGGTCCTTCGCCAGATGTGTGCCTGTTAGCAGTGTTGTTGTTCAAGAACATCTTGTCCATGCCTTTGAGAGCTTCAGTCAGGTAGTTTTGAAGGGCCGTGAGGGCAGCGCAGATAGCAGGGGCCCCAAAGCCGTGAGTGATGAGGCTGAAGTGAGTCAAGCAGCTCTGAATGCCCGGTTCCAAAATAGGGGTGGGCCTGCTGTTCCCAATGGGCGTCCTGTCCTGGGCCAAGAGATCTGTAAATTCTTTACAAAGTTGCCTGCACAAAAGAAAGAAAGGCAAAGAGAGGAAGAGAGAGAAAAAAAAAAAACAGTGGTTAGGTTCATCCCACATTTCTCCAAGACAAGTGTGGTTGAAGGTTGAAGGAAGGCGCAGGTTCAGGTCAAAGCTGATCACAAGCCCCAGGATGAGACCTCTGCCACATTCCTTTCTACCAACAGTGTGTGGGGACCAGCCATGGTGAGGCAACAGCTCCCTGCTGAGAGCGATATTTTAGGAGAGAGGTTTCTGCAGGTGCAGGATAACACCAGGTCTGGATATATAAATCTCTCCCCCACAGCCATAAGGAAGATTCTGGGGAGGTTTAGGTCAGATAGTAGGAAACAATTCTTTCCCAAAAGGGTTGTTGGAGCACAGGGAAGTGGTGGAGTTACCATTTCTGAGGGGTTTTAAAAAATGTGTAGATGTGGTGCTGAGAGACACGGTTTAATAATGGACTTGGCAGAGCTGGGTTAATGGTTGTATTTAATAATTCAACGATCTTAAAGTTCTCTTCCAACCAAGATGATTCTGTGATTCTGAAACACTGTAGAAAACTAGACCTGCTTAGTGGCTCCAGAAATAACCAGGCTGAAAGGGAGGTGCACCATAGGTTTGCCAACCACCCATCTTCCTGGAAGCCTGACCCACTAAGAACTACTGAGTGATACAGGAGAGATGGTTCAGGGAAGGACCAAACTGGAGTCTCCTCTGACATCGCTCAGGCTGGGCCACCTTGTTGAGAAAAGATCAGGACTTTGGGACTCCATGCTGGTTTAGTTATTACATGAGGAGCAAAGCTAGTGTTTCCTATTTTATTTTGGGGAGTGACAACCCAATTAACACATCCGAGTTGACATCTAGCTCTTGTTTGCTTGTCTCTACCTTTGAAAAATCAGATTTCATTTTTTCTAATCAATTCCTCCTCACACATTTTCTTTTGCATTGCTCTAGTCCAAAAAACCTACAAGTCAACAGGTGCCCAGGCAACATAAAAACCCTAGGGTTTGGTGGGGCTCCCAAAGGAATAGTTTCTTTGAGACAGATGTCTACCCAGGGACTGGAGGGAAAAAAGACCAGAATGAATAATAATAATTTTTTAAAAAGAAAGGAAGGAAGGAAGGAAGAAAGAAAGAAAAAGAAGAAACCCTTAAAAAAAGCGTTCTGCTCTCATCCTCTGAAACTCTCTGAAATTCCCAGTGGGTTAAAGGTTCTAGAGGGCTGGGAAAGATAAAGGTCTATTTCTATGTGCATTATCCATTAAGAAAGTGCAAGAGAGGAAACTTTGAATTTGGAGAACAAATAGTAATGAGTCCAACATTTTACATCTTCAAAGAGCAAAGCAAGGTCTGCGAGCAATTAAAGTTCTGGGACATTAATATCTTCTGACCCTGCGGAAAAGGGCAATCAAATTCCAATCGCGTCTGAAAAACATCTGGACAAATTTGAGCAAATGATTTTTCAACCCTCCATATATTTCTTTAAATTACACTGTCATCGGAGGCAAGCCACGTCCCAGAGCATGAAATAAATGAGAGCTCTTAGGGCTGGTGGTTTCTTTTTTTCGTTTGTTTTGTTTGTTTGTTTAGGTTTGTTTTGTTTTGTTAATTTTTTCTCCCCCCTCCCCCCGTTTTTGCTGAATAGATGGAGATGTGTGGAAACACACAGCACCCACCAGCAAGGACCTCAGCAAACTATGAAGCTCCCTGTTAGTAGCCTGGGAGGCACAGACAAGTGCAAATCGTCACACACAGCACATTCAGCAAGGAAGTCCCGAGGGAGAGAGATGGGTTGAGGGGACCAAACCGAGGATCATTAGCAGTACATGGTGGCGGGGATCATTTTCTGGTCTTTAGTTTGATTATTTTCTTTTTTTCTCTGTTTTTTTTTTTTTTTTTTTTTTTTTTTCTCTTTTTTTTTTTTTTTGTTACTATTTTTTATTTTATACTTTTAAGGGTTTTTTTCTTTACAGTTTTTCTTCCCCCCCCCTCCTTTTTTCTTTCTTTTTTCCCCTTTCCCTTTGTTTTCTTTATTCTTTCCTTTTTTTCTTTCTTTTTTTTTTTCTTTTTTAGTTTCTTCTACTAAACGTATGAAAAAAACCCCAACAATTTACAAGCAAACAAACAGCTATGTGTGACCAGCAGAAGGTACAAGTATCCTTCCTCCCCACGAGGCTGTTTTATTTAGAGACGGGAAACTCCGTCTGCTTTCAAAACGAGCTCAGAAAAAAAGGTTTAAAGAGGAAGGGTTTTCTCGAGGAAGGGTTAGTCAACTTGGCACTCACTTTGTGGCAAGCAGCATGTTTTTCCTGGAGTGAAGGTCGCTGGGGTCCGTGTGCTGTCTGTTTAGGTACTCCGAAACAGCTTTGGCTGGGAACTCCGTTTCGCAGATATACCCAAAATCCCGAGCTAAATGAACGGCCTCACCTGGAGGGAAGGAGAGGGATGTTAGCATTCTCTGGGCAGGGGCAGCCCCGAGCTGGGCTGGTTCCGACCCACAGAGGCACCACACTGCTGCCCACCGCTATTTCCGGGAGGGACCAACCTTTTGGGGCTATATTTAGAAACCTTAGAACATCCCTTGCACCTTAAGCACAGACTTCGGGTATAGGTTTTTCCTCCACATCCCTATTTTGGGGGCAGCAGTAAGTTGGTGGGACAGGTTTTCAGCTGATGAGATTTTAAGATGATGAGATTTGTCTTTACCAAGATGTACTTGTGATGATTGTTATGTGCCCATGCAGCTGATTGTGCAGAACTGCGGGGAAAGTACACACACATACATACACACACATACGTACACACACACATATATACTTTCAAATTAACTCGGCCAAGAAAAAGGGAAAGGAAGTTAGCTACATCCCGAAAGACAGAAGAACCCAAACTTCTCTTAAGAGCAGAGAATACACCGGATTATTGGAAAATAGAGTTCAGTAGAAACAAAAAGTCTAACTAAATTATCCAATCAATTATTATCTAGAATTCTACAGGTGTGGATGTAGTCTTAATATTAATGTCAACTCTTCGTGGGACATCAGATACATTCTTGTTTATAGCCACCACACCGAGCACTCGCATCCCTATCGCAATTATCACCACATCTGTAAAATGAGGGAGATTAACCACATTTCCTCCAACTGAAATTATTAATCTGCTTTCTTAACAGACCATCATGCAACAGGAACTCCTCTGTGCCCGGTGGAAAGGAAGGAACCAACGGGGAACATTTTTTTTTTTTTTTTAGTGAAAAACAATAATTATTCTAACTTTAATTCTAATTGTCACTTTTCCTGCCTGCCTGGTTTCAGGTTTCTTGCCTCCAGAGGTTCGTGTCATCCAACTCCTACAACTGATGTACTTCACGCCACAAGAAGACAGTAGCTGCAGAAAGGAGGAAAAGAGGAGGGGAGAAAAAAAAAATCCTCAGACTCTGGGGGTATTCGACCAGATTATAGCTCAGCCCCTCTAGAATAAAGCACTAAACCCTTTAAAGCATCGCCGGAGGGACCAGAGGGAAGATTTCCAACACGAAAACCAGATATGTCTAATAACTCCAGGACCACTTTTTTCTTTTTTCCTTTTTTTTTAAACAAAACAAAACAAAAAACGATCAGGGGGTTGCTTTCCAACGTCATCTTCTATTTTCCAAGGCTTCTCTCTAACCATCACCAAACCGCTTCAGGAAACCGAAGGCACCTGAGGAGCCAGGGGAGTCCCCACAGAGGTCATCGGGTTGCCCTTGTGTACCACCCCGGTAATCCCGGCGGGGGCTGGCCGCGGAGCTGCTACTCTCTCGGGGACAACCACAACACCAAGGCTAAAGCCTGGCTGATGGTAGAAAAGAGGATCAGTCTCCAGCAGGTGCAGCTTCTTCCAAAAGGAGGGAGCTTAAGCGCGGTAAACTATTGATTTGTGAGGAGATAAGGCGAGAGGAAGGTGATGTGCACCTTTCTACACCTTCGACACGGATTTTAGAACAGAATCATAGAATCGTAGAATTCAGATTTTAACATCACTTTCCAACCGCACAGGCTTTGGGATCTCCAGCCAGCTTCAAGGAAGAGCTGATTTTCCTGGAAGAAGGGTACATTGGTTTTTCCCACCCATAGAGGAGGGGGTGAAGATGCACTAACGCCTGTGTTATTAGGCAATTATCACACCCGAAACGCTTCACGTCTCCTATAACGCGACCCTATAGCTGCAACCTCTGTTGTTCTTTGCATGCTCAACATAACCTATATTCGGGTACCAGGAGGAGACGCTTTCTGTCAGCCCCTGTCTTTTTGCAAGTCTGCCTTCAGCTCTGCATGCAGTAAGGTCTTATGGCTCATAAAACTCAACCGAAAGAGTTGGAAAGTTATTATCTAGCACAAACGTTTGTGCATGTCTATATGCAAAATAAATGAGTGGATTATTTATACCCCTCTCGGTGTGTATGTGTAATGCAGGTACATTTAATTCATAATTTCATCCATACTATTCCGGTTATGGTTTGGTTTGGTTATTTTTGAGAAGGGCCAGCTTCTCTTACCATAAACACCTACATATCCTAAACATACTAGTGGCCCTGAAGTTTGCTTTTCTATACGGTCACAACAAATCAAAGAAACCCACCAACCACCAAAATGACATTACTTGACTTGAAATGGGGTGAACCTTCAGTCTTTCTCCCTTCCCTTTCTCCTTTCTCAAGAACATTTTATCTCAACTCTAGCCGCCTTGGGGTAAACCACCCTCTGCCACTTTTCGATTCCTCAGATTTCTTTAAAAAAATTAAAAATAATTTTGTATTTTTTTGGTCCTCATTGAGGGTCCTGGCCATAAAGAAACTCTGGAGGGGCGAATTAGCGGGAGGATGGAGTAGATGTGGAGTTGGAGAACACAGGCTGGAAATTAATAGCAATGTGGAATGGGACTGCCCTGCTGCAGCATACACATACACACGTATGTACACATATATATAAACATACACACATACACACAACCCCATTCTCGACACCAAGAGGGATCAATGGCTCTTCAGCCAGTCACTTCATTTTTGGCGTGGCATCCTTAACTGTGCCGTAACGCATCCTAACCCGTCCTGAATTTCACCTCTGCAGGTTTTTTCCCATCTGATCCCGGAAGTTGCGGGTGAGGTTTTTGGGTTCTGCTTTTAGGTTTGGNGGGGGGGAGGTTTAGGGAGTTTGTTAGTTTTTCTGGAGGGTTTTTTTTCGGTTGGTGAAATGTCAGTCACGAGTTAAGAGCAGGCAGGAGTGTGAAGGGAACTGCGACCCTCTGCTTACCTTCCACCAGGGACGTGAGTAAAGTGACATTTGCAGCCTTACGCCTGCCGGCTGGTAAATTCAAACCGATTTTTTCTAGCCTTTCTCTCAAAGATCTCCCCCCGTTTTTCGATTTGGCTCTAGAATTGTAAAGAAATTAACACCATGATTAACCTGGAAGAAACGTTTGGTTGGTGCAGTCAATGGAGCCTGGGAGAGTTTTCGCTCCACGGTAAGGACTTTGGGGGTGTTGATTTCTGCTGGGTTTTGCTGAGATTTGTTTAATTTCTCTCAGGGGTGGGAGTGGGTATGAACCCACTTTTCTCTGTGTTTTATCCAGGGAAATCAAATATCAGACAGCAATAATTAATGGGCAGGGTCCTGATCTAGAAAGTAAACTGATTCCTACTGTATGACGTTAACTCATATTAAGATGGAGTGAGGAGGTGTGCAAAAAGTGAGAGGAGGAGAATTAAAGCCTGTTATTCCTGGAAAGAGCTAGAATGGGAAGAAAAACAAAGGGAGAGAGAAAAAAATCTGAGAGGCTCGAAGGGAGGATGTGTGTGCCTGTGGATAAATAGAAAAGGAGGAAAATATTTATTAAACCATTTTGTGAGTGTGTCTGAGTGTGTTCCTGTGCGGAAAGGCGATGCTGAGAGGAAGAGCTCACCTGAAGGCAGGGTTCGTTATACAGAGGGAATTGAGTGCCTGAAGGAAGATTTGAGTATCTGTCGAAGGTTACTGATAAGGACAATAAAAGGATGTGAGTGAGCTATAGGTGGGAACTACAGAGCTGCTGTTCAGACACCTATACATATGTAAACCTCCAGGGGTGAAACCTTGCCACCTGAGAAATGAGGGAGTTTTGGCACCGAAGTTCAGAATCTCTCCTAAACATCTCTCAGTTCTTAATTACAATTTGTTTAACAATTAGCCATCGCACTCAGCGAAAGGAAACCAGAAATGACAGTGAAGCCAGGCTGACTTCCCACTATTTTATATCCAAGTAAATAGATAACAAAACTGTAAGAGAGCAGTAGCTTTCTGTATTTCATCTCTTCTGAACCAAAAGCTTGTCAAAAATTTAGATTCAACATAGGAACTGAAGTCAGCAGCAATCAATTATTATGGGCTTGGGCCATCTCCAGAAATCCACTGAAGTTCAAGAATGTTGCCTCTTTACTTCGATAATTGTATTTTCTACAGTGTATCTCTCAGCTGTTCTCTCTGCTACATTGGGAGTTGGACAGGACGAGCAGGCAGGTTAGCATCTGCAAGTACAAACCTCTTCTGCTCTCCCTGGCAAGGATCTCAGCTAAACAATGTTTATAGACATTCACGTGGAACAGCATCTATTTTAGGAGACCCTCATTCCCACGTGTATTTTTGGATGATTGACTGCATGTAGCAGGACTTAGCCTCTCCCTCCTCTCCAGACATGAAGCTGGACCCCCTGATGTCATCACAGATTTTTTTGTGTGGAGAAAATAAAATAAATAAATAATGATGATAAAAATATATATCTATAATAAATAAATAAAAGCTTCATTTTAAAACACCATCGAGTCAATATTGCCCAATTACTTCTACAGAAATTGACAACATATTTTCTCCTCTGAGACCAGCACTTCTAAACATTATATGAAACATGTTCAGGGTCAGTTTATATACATCTATTCTTGTCTTGAAGTTATGCTGTCCTTTCCATTCTGGTATAAACCTCACAGGTAGGAAATGAAGTCTTATCCTCTCTCAACTTTCTTTTGGCTTGAGTGAACTTGCAACTTATACCATACCATGACTTCTTCACTGTGCTGACCAGAGATACAGCCTTAGCTCACCCTTCTTAGAGACAAGTCATATTGACAATTTACAGCCCTTCAGTCACTGTCAAGAAGATATAAACCTTTCCCCCTGATAGCCTTTCCAGTTGACAACCTCAGAGCTTAAATTCTTTTTGATGGTACTTAAATGCACAGTTTCCCATTTGATATGATGGAGTGGCAACCAAGCCTCCAGGTTATGCCTTGCTCCTCATTTTCCTCATTACCAGTAATGTGAATAATTTTGAGATCTTCAGCAAAATCCACCAGGATAGTAGTGGGTAATGTGCACAGATGTTTAACAGCAAAGGCCTCAAGACCAACTGTGAGTAATTCCTCAAGCAACCTTCTCTAGATGAAGCACCAAGTTTCTGACTTTCAAAGCTATCTCTTGATGGCTTTTCTTTAGTCTGGTACTTACCTGCCTTACAGGTTGCTTACTAATCCCCTGCTTATTTCAATATCTTGTGTTACACAATACTAATTGCCTTATCTGTATTGTCATTTAGAGGAGGGAAATCTAGGAAATCCCTAGAAATGCATCAGGTCTTGAAATACACTCAGTTCATCCTGCAACATCTAACTGCAACATGACCATCACGGCATTTTATTTTGTTCTTTTTCTAAGAGAGAAGTGTGAGGAGAAAAGATAGAGTGTGCATATACAAGAGTGAAAATCATCTTGACTCAGTTCCTTCATATGGAGATTCTTTGATAGAAACTGCACAAGGCCACATCTGTCTCTAGTCTCCATATATTCACCTCAATGTATATATATAGCATATTTTCACCTTGTCTTGAACACTACACACACATGTTATGACAACAAGGTCAATGCATATTTACAATCATCTTTACGATTGACCAAATATTTCTGGTGCATGTATGGATGCCCACATATTAGCATGTTCACCCACTTCCCCCAGCCTCTTACCTTCTAAGTACTCCTCCTAGGAGGGATGCATTCAGACACTCTGGAGGAGAAAGGCGTCTTTGAACTTCTCCCACAGTTACTTTATACTTAGAAGTTGAACTAAGCAAAGACAAGCGGCCGGGTACAGAGCAAAACACCTCTCCAGTATTGACTGAAATTCCACCCAGGAAGCCATCTTTATTCATCATCAAAGAAGTAACAGATTTTGGAGGAACTGGAACTGGAGAAAGAAAAAGGGGAGAGAGAAACTGTCAAGCCATGAAGTAGAAGAGGCCAACCACAGTCTCCCTGACATGCACAGAACAGCAAAATGAAAGGGTATTTGGAATCTCTTGCTACCTTCAGCAACCTAAAGGGTGCTGCTCCCCCAACCTCTAGGCACCTGCTCCATGAATGATATGGATGGAGAGAAGGGTGTTGCAGTACAGCCTCTATGCAGGGTTTGATCATTGAGAAATAAAATACATATTGGCAAGCACCTGGCAACTTTCGGGTTTGAGCCTGTGTCAGAGCCCCCCGATGCCTTTTGTACAACGGACAGCGCCTTTCTGGAGGGGAAACAAAAAAGGAATATTTACTCTTTTTTTGCTAATGTTTCCATTACTGCTAAGCTGAGCCAGGAATAAATTCACTACATGAAGGGAGTTGCTGTCTTAAATAAGTATCAAGGCTGGAGGATACAGCAACCAGAAAGACAGCTCTGTTATTGCTTTGTGTTTTTATTAAGTCTGGTTTATGAAATCAAATGAGTCTTTTCCTTCAGAAAAATGAACACCAGAAGAAAAAAAAAAAAGAAAAAGTCTGGTCCAACCATGCCATTCACCACCTTGATCCTACCGTGCTGTTTGTGAAGTAGTAGGAACATTCCTGCCCCTAAAAAAAGGTGATCTCGCTACTGTAACACATATTTAAAAGTAGCTATAGGGGAAAAAAGTAAACATAAAAAATAGAGCAGAACAATAAAGCAAAATTACACAAAATAAAAATATGTTGCTCTGTCCAGGATAAAATGAAATAATTCTTTTCTCTGAGAAACTAGTGAGGTTATTTTAAGACTAACCAAGGGGATTATAAAGAACAAATTCCTATAATAGCAACCAGACACACTCGAAAATAACCAACCAACCAACAATAACAAAAAATGGGTTAAACTAAATATGAGAGCTATTCCCTCATGACATGAATTTTGTTTACAAATGAAACGAAATGGCTCCCTGATAATTGTGTGTAACTGTTATGATTTCCAGCAGGTGCCCTGATCAATCAGCCAATCGCTGGCATTTACAGGGAGCCTTGCTGCATTCTCCCAGTTGTTTCATTTCTGCAAGTAATTGATAACAAACTGTACTTAAGGTATGTTTTATGCAGGAGTTAATAAGAGCTGACAGCTGCTACTGCTGCTTCCTCTCAGAACCTCAGCAACACACCACCTTCCCTCATAGAATATATACCCCGAAATTGGGGGTTTACTAGTGGTGGAGTCCTGGCAGACCAGCAGACATCTTTCAGAGGAGAAGACTAATTGATTACACACCCGCGGAAAGCAGATCCTACTTCACAGCCTCCCCTTTCCACTCAATCAATTGCAAAACCAATTCGGTAAAAATAGGGTTCTATTATGCACATATGCCAGCTATTTGTGTAGTTATAAGACATGTCAGTTAAGTCATAAAAACCCTGTTTATTTGCAACATATCTGGAGAATCAAACCATTAGGGTTGAGGGGATATTTAAGTCATCTGGAGCTGCTAAACAATAAGATCGGGTATCCTAATATATTACCAAGTGCTAACTACTGGGCAATTGCCAATTTTATAACCTCAGTGTATGGAATAGACACAACCGTGTTTCACTGCTTTTATTAGAGATCATTTCCTTCTGCCAGACCAGACCCCCACAATAAAAGCCCTATAACAACTAAAAACCAAAAGGCATGTCGATTTTAGATATACATATTGCTTCATATGCCTTGTATATTGTCTCCAGTATAAACAAATTATTTTGAGTGGCTTTACTTCAGGGAATCAGCCAGTGAAATGGATTCCTGTTTCTCTGTTATTTTGGGTTAGGCACTTTATGCAGCTCATAAAGGAGGTTTCAAATAGTTTGAGAACGGCACAAAAACAGTTATAAAAGCATTCAAGGTGCTCCTGATTTTCTTGTCACTAATAGGAATTTTTTTTGCCATTGATTCTATAGGAAAAGACTCTTTTGGAGTATTGCAAGTAGTACTGGAAGACAAATTCTTTCTCTCTTCCCACCATTGTATATTGATACATTGCTTATTTCTTACACAATGTTCTGCAATGTCATTCAAGTGAAACATCAAGAAAAAGTTTAAAAAGAAAAAAAAAAGGACAAAGAAAAGAAAGACATGAAAGGGGTGCCACCAGACAGATTTTCCTGGCTGGCAGTTTTTACTTCGGACAAACACAGGGACTCTGTAGCTGGAGTACACCTTTGCAGTGGCTATATTTAGTGACCAGTTTATCAGGTCACTGTCCAGTGAACTGAGAAATTAAACAAGAGGCAGCAATTCCACAACCATCTGATCTTAGTCCAAACTCACTAAAGAGAGAGGGACCTGTGCAATGCTTAAATGTACCTCACCTCACCTGCCTTGGCCTTTTGGAGCACTCATTACTTTAGTTAACCTTTGAAATATAGATTTTCATGTGCTCAGTGGTTTCGTGGTTTGGGATTTTTTGGGTTGGTTTGAGTTGGTTTTTTTTCCTTGGAAAATGCTTTTGGGGAGCAGGTTGCCTCCTTTCCCTGCTATGGTAAGAGTTCCTCAGCTTTTCTTCCTTCCACTACCTCCCCAAAAAGGACCATATGAACATATCCATCAGTTGGAATCTAATAACTCTAAACTCATTTTAAAAGCTTACCAGGCGGTGTAAGCATATCTATTGCAATTTCATAGCTTCAGAGAGATGTATTCTATCTAGACTCTATATCTTCTGTAAATTACCTAATGTTGCCTCAAAAAAACATGTTTGCCATGGAATGAATTATCTCTATCTATATCATATCTGTATGTTTATCATAGCTATAGCTTTTCAGATATAGCCCAAATATTACCAGAAAGAATATAATGTGGAGGTTTTAGTGGGTGAAGAAATATAGACACATCCATGTGTGCAGCTGCATGTCAATCCTTGCACATATGTAAATAAACATTTCTAAGTAATCTATATTTAGTATATTCTAGACAATGTTTTCTATACTTCTGAGCAATGTTAACTTTCCCAGTTGGTTAGGGATTGCTATAACTGCTGAAATAATAGAGAATAACACAAAGGTATATATGCAGAGTCCCCATTTCTGCTTTAACTTTATGCCATTTAGTTCTTGTAATACCCAGTAGAGACTGTTCGATTTTCTTTCACTTCCAAACTCTGCTGTATGTGAGCACTGACAAATACATAATGTCCCCTTCCAAAATCTTTGCCTTCTTTTCTTTTTCTTTCTTCCTTTCTTTCTTTCCTTTCTTTCTTTCTTTCTTCTTTTTTATCTCTCTCTCTCTCTCTCTCTCCTCCTGTTGTTACTTCCAGGCTCTTTGTCATTTCTTCCCCTTCCATTTCTCTTCAGCTTATCAATAAACCGGGAAAGCAACAGTAGCCGCTTGATTTGTTAGTAATTATAAGCATACTGTTCCTGCAAACGGGATCTCTAGATGAGTGAGATCGCTTTAAAACGACAGCAGGAAATGGTGGGGAAATGGAGCATGGCGAAGCTCAGCGTGAAGCTTTCAGTTCTTTACATGTTTACAATTTTCTGTGCATATATTAAGTCTTAGGGTTTGGTGAGGTTGGGTTTGGATTTTTTTTAGGTTTGGGGGTTTTGGGTGGTTGTTTGGGTTTTTTTTTTTTTGAGGTTTTTTGTTTGTTGGATTTTGGGAGTTGTTTTGGGGGGGTCTTGTTTGTGATGGTGATTGTCTGTTGGGTTGCCCTCCACAAACGTGTGAAAATGCGCATAAATGCAGAGGCACGAGAGGCAATGGACATCAAAGGGCATTTCAGCAGCACGAAAAATGAACAAATAAACAGATTTATGTCATGCAAATAGCTGAATAACAAGGCTCTAAGCTTTGGATATCGTTGCAATAATCCTGGTGAATAATATGATAGTCGGTCTGTCAATCAAACAAGAAATATTTCTTACATTTTTGACAAACGTCATGGAAAAAGTTATTACTAATCAGCTACCAAACTTCCTTCAAATCTTTTTTTAACTTCCTACTAGGTCTGAAATGACTAAAAAGTTCTTTGTCCATTATAACAACAGGACTTTGTTGTAACAGGCGATTTTGTCTAACTTGGTAGTCAAATCTAGAAAGTCCCTGACAGAGTTCTTAGCTATTGTCACTAAAGGTCCTGGCCCCTATTTTAATTTTAATGGATAAATACAGGTAATGTGTATTCATATCCCTTTTCCTCCTGCCCCTCTCTCCTTCTTCTCTTCCCCCCTCCCTCTTCTCCACAGCAGTCCCTTTTCCCTGACTAAATTTCCAAGTGAAACATATTCCCTCGAAATTGTTTGGCATTCAATTAAAGGTGATCCTAAGGTTCAGTGGTTAATCCAGGGAAAAGCACGAAGCTGAGTGGCAGGGAAGCAACATCTTCCCAGATCTATCACCTGAAAAGCTGAGGCCAGACTGGTTTTCAGTTAATCATTCACCTGGATACTTCCAGAGGAAGTGGGAAGGAATCTCATGCTTCATTGTTAAGAGTTAGGATATCTCCATTCAGATGTTTCTTTAAAATTATAGGAACAATTGAGGGTGCTTGCAAGGAGACAATGAGTTAAGGTGTTAGGGTTAAAATGGCCCTTTCGTGCTAGATCAGATGGGAACCTGCAGACGAGAGTCAGAAACAGCTGAAAGTAAATAAATGCATCAGGATAATTTTAAGGTCACTGCCTGTGCCCCAGAGTCACAAAAAATTAACTCGGGACTCGAGCAAAAATTTGTAGGAGGACAACTGCTTCGCCATAGATGATGCCAAGAAAATTTCAGATGAGCAGCTGACAAGGGGACACGGGGTTTTTATTCCTGACAGACTGAAAACCTTCCCTTCATTTTAGCAGAAAACAAGGGAAAAGAGCTCCAAAAGTGCAGCCGGTAAGCTTTGAAGAGCTGAGTTAAATCTGGTATTAATGCTCTTGATGATTATCATCTTCCTGATGATTTATCTGGCTCCCTCCTTCCCACTTCCACCACCCAAATCTTAATGGAACTAGGAGTTTAACGATGATTTTTTAATGTCTCGTTGGATTTTTAGGCTGTTAATGTACCGCATCCTTCTCATTATTAGTTTATTGATTGTTCATTGACCAGCCCCCTTCAAATCGTATTAACCACCCTCTGCCAGTTCAGATTAGGAGAGTTTAAAAAGCACCTTTCATTATTGCACCACCACCACAGTAGAGTTCAGGCTTGGTAGCTTAATGCTCGCTCTAATGGGGCAGCTAAGAGACGAGGGGCCACGGTCCCTGCCTATTGCATTAATAGCTCAAAGGGGGCTAATACAGAAAATTAGCCTTAAACGAGCTCTGGAGATCACCAAATGAAAGAGCCATTTATCACGCTGGCTACCTTCACTCTACTCGTTTGCTCTCTCTACTGGGAACAACTCATTTCCTCTTAACTAAATTACTTCAGAAATGTCAAGTAAGCTCTGATAGCAAACAGAACAAGAAAGAGGCTTGGCTATATGTAATCTATTGGGCGGGATCGATACGCGAGATAAATCGATAGCCCTGTATGAATCCCTGGATCGTTTCCTTAATATTTTTGGCAGTCCTTTTGCATAGAGAGATAATTCCCTGTGCAGGCCTCAAGATCCTGAAGAAAAAGACACTCCCAGTCTAGATGATATAATTAAGTTTAGCCTTGAATTCCACATGGCACTTTTTTTTTTTTTTTCTCGTTACATTATAATTGAAGCACTTCAGGTACAAAACTAGGTTTTGATGAAATAGACTCCATCTAGACTCCATCCAATCCTCGCTAACAAATTAGTACCTATTGCACAAAATTCAACCAACATCTCTCTATCTGTCTATGCCATCCTCCTTCAGTAAGGACTTACATAGTTTAAATAACTTTCTCTGACTCCAAAGTACATCATCACTTCAATAAACTGCAGGAAACAAAGCGAAATTGATACTGAACCCTTTCTGTGTTGCTCTCATCCTGGTCATACACTGCCACAAATGTGCCTTACTATTTATTACCCATTTCTTTTCCTCTGCACCCAGGAAACTCACTGTGCAAAAAGAAACCAAGCTCACAGTATTCCTTTATGCTGGAAAAGTTTCTAAGAGATCAGCATTACTTCCAAGGAAGAAAATACTCTTCCCACAGTGACTTTAAAACAGCTGCAGACGAATCTCAGGATCTTTTTTAGTCACTCATTTTCCAAAGTACATATGTGTCCTGTTCATCACGGATAAACCCAAAGTATCTCTTCCTATGGCTGCAAATAGGCACATGTAATCCCACCTATATGGGACTGTCTCTTTTCGCGGCAGCTGCTAGACCTGGGGCTCTTACAGTGCCTACATACAACAATCACACCTACATCCATACTTAATAGATATGGTTATTAACATTCATATTTTAGTACTACTCGCTGTCGAACTGTACCACCCAGCATGCACATTAAATATCTGTGCTGTCCTCGTCATCTGGAGGAGGGAGAGACACAGAGAGAAGGAGAGGGGTGGTAAAAAAAAAAGCAACAAACAAACCACAAACTAGGGCTGACAAAGAAACCAAACCAAACCCAAAATTGTGAAAGAAAAACGCGAGCACGAAATAACGTTAGAAAGGAGGCTCTCGACCACAAATCAAGCATCAATTAATCAAACACACCCAAGAGAAAACATCGTCTATGAGGTGTCAAGCAGGGGCGGGGACGGGAGGGGGGGGAGGGGGGGGGGGGGAAAAAATACAACCAGAAGCCATGAGGTTAGAGACCCTAAGCACAAAACGTACTAAACACTCCAAGTGAACCAAAACAGGAGAAACAGGAGAAACATAGATATATTTTTAAGGTAATTAATTTTCTCAAAACCACTTTCGACTTTTCAGCCGCTGGTCATAAATGATACTGCCAAATGGTCTTCAAGCTTTCATCTGTCCTCCCTGAAATAGCTAGAACTTGATCGTGTGTGTGTGAGAGCGCCTGTATATGAGGATTTAAATTAAAAAACAATAAATACACGGAAGGACCTCCTTCTGCCTTGAACACATTTTAAATAAACACCTTCCCTGTTACTTTGCTTTATTATTCTCTCGTAAAGCATTTGTGCACATTTGACAAATAATAACGTACTGGAGATAAGTGCTGTTGATAGCAAGCATAAGGGACAGCATTTTTAAGCCTCATCTCTGGTACTTAAAATTTAATCTAGAAATAGAAACTCCTTAGATAATTAAAGATAGCTTTTTCCCTACATTTGCAGTGCGTGATCTGTTTAATGTCTATCAGCATAACACAACACTAATCGCCCAGCATCTTCCAGTGACTGTCAGAGAAACGCAAAAAAATTAAGCAGCTGCAATACACCCGAAATGAGTTATTGTAATTACATTTAATTAGTTTAATTAGATAATTATTTTGCTTACAGCTGTACAAGAGACTGCAAACATTTGTTAATATCACATTCCCTTTAACAGTATGGGGTGATGCTGCAGTTACACTAAATCATGTGCGCATATGTAGGAAGATGTAAAAAATGGGCATGGGCATGGGGGGGTCCTGGGAGGAAGGGTGGAAAGAAGCGGCTGCCTTTCCATAGGCATTTCTTTCTCTCCCCTTCACGTTTGATGCGCCTGGGAAATGCATTTATGCCCCAAAGGGAATCAACTCCCTTCCCCCATTAAAAGCCGACAGGTCCCCATCAAGGACCATCGGTGGGAAAAAAGGAGGGAGCTCATGGAGACTGCATGTGAGCACGGGTTACTCCAGTAGGGAGCATTCCTGTAATTAAACCCTTTAAAGGACGAGGAAGAAGAGGGATAGAAACTTTTCCTTTCCCATCTTTCCTTTCCCACTCTATCTGCAGATCATCCAACCCACTGCTCACCTCGCTGCCATGGATTCCTGTTTCCCAGAGAAATTCATTGCCCCACAGTAACAAAATAGATCATGAATGTATTGCTACACGGTAAAAGTTTGTCTAGCTTGTTGGAATAATCCATACCTTTTTTAATGACAGACTGGTCCAATAAGTTCATACCGCTGTTATTGGCATCTTCAACTGACTGTGGATATAAAAACATCACTATTCAAATCGACTGGATATTAAAGTATCGCGTACATAAATTATGTCATTCCAAACTGGAGTTGCTGTTATTTCCATTTATATTAATTCACTAGGGGAGGAGGGATTTTTTTTTTTTTTACTATTATTATTATTATTCCCCCAAGTGGACAAGGAAATGAAATTCTTACGAATTATATAGTCTTCTAATTAAAAAAAATAATAAAAAATAGGTGCGAAGCAGATGGGGCGCAATACTAGTTTTGTTTTGTTATCTTATAAAACATAGATATCACACAGACTCCTTTGCATTCGATAAAGCTTTATATTTATTCTCCTGAAAATCTGGCAATTTGGCAACATCTGCAAGATCTATTGCATGACATAAATGAACACGATTAAAGACAACTTAAAATCTCCTCCTCTTTCTTCCCCCTCCCTCCTTTTTGTTTTGTTTGTTGGTGTAACCCTGCTACATCTTAATAATTCAAGGGCCATTTACTTTTTATATATAATAGTTTACATTATGGACTTTTAATTAAAGCCTGAGCAATTCGGAGCACAACTCAACGCCCACATCGCACAGGGTACAAGGAGAAAGAGATTTACAGCTCCCGAGGTTGATTCCACGTCCTAAATTAGTAGGGATGGGGAGGAGGGAGCACACATAAACATCATCAAAGGTATCAACTATTATATTGATTGCTTAGGAAAAGTCTTCTGACTTTTTTT
Organism: Galbula dea; assembly: GCA_013399015.1. Taxonomy (NCBI): domain Eukaryota; kingdom Metazoa; phylum Chordata; class Aves; order Piciformes; family Galbulidae; genus Galbula; species Galbula dea. The sequence goes on along the minus strand of VWZX01000240.1, from coordinate 117,450 downwards.
TCCTTTTTTATTTTTTCTTTCTTCTTTTTGGTTTGTTTTCTTTTTTCCCCCCTCCTTTTCCCCCCTTTTTTCAAGCCTCTTAGGAGCACACCTGTTATTATGGCATTAACTTCTTTAGCTGGGAAGAGAACAAAGACAGGCACAGAGGAACAGGGCAAATGTGGGGTTTCATTTCTCAACACTAAAGTGGGATATAAAAAAAACCCAAACCAACAAATAAACAGACAAACAAACACAGATTACTGCTGAACCAGACCTCGTCACAGCAAAATCATCTCCCAAAGAGAAGAGGAGTCATAAGAGCAATTTAATGAGTAATTATGACAGGTTCCGGTTTAGGGTAAATTCTAGGTTTCAGAGGAAAGGAGGACCTGGGGGTTTGTTAGTGCTATTATTTTATTTTATTTCATTACTATTTAGGGTTCGAGTTTTTCTCGTGGTTATTGCGTATCTGGGGACTTGTCATATTTTTGCCCTGATAAGGAAAACCTCTTTACAGCCAAAGCAATGATTTTTTTGCTCTGTTATTTTAACTTTATCTTTGCTACACCGAGAGGCTGAGCTTATCCGGAGCCAACCCTTATCTCCGACTTTTTCTCTGCTCAGCAGAGACGCTCACGATGGAATATGGTCTAGGAGAAAATTACATCTCCCAAAAAATGTGACGGAACAATATTTTCTATGAGATCTTCCCTTTCATTTCGCTTGAATCCCCACTCTAACGAGCGCGCACACACACACACACACACACACAGAGAGTGGTTCCTGATGTTGTGTGTTTGTGCGTGGCTGTGCCATTCTCTCCTAATCAATAGGCTACATACCTAAAGGGCACAAAATAAAATTACAAAGTCTTTCCCTCAGCAGCTCCCAGAGAGGGGATGATGAGCAAATCCTGCAGCCTTCTGGAGTGCAGCGTGGTGCTCCTGGATTGTACAGGATTGGAGGTAAATATGAAACAACACCTTTCCTTCTCTTTTCTTCTTTTTTTTTTTTTTCTTCCTTCTCTCTCTTTTTTTTTTTTCCTTTCTCACTGTCTTTTTTTTTTCCCTCCTCCTCCTTATCTCACCTTATCTCTGGAGTGGAGGGTGGTGCCCAGGCTTTATGTGTGCGCCTGCACTCCGCTCGCTCCATCAGCAACGTGGGTTAGTTGTTGTAGTTAATGAGAAGACTCCTGTCTGATTTTCTATCTAATTACGCCCTCCTGCTGGGTTTTTGTACAGGATATTCGCTCAGCATGCTGGCAGTTAATAGTCACAGAGAGGATCGTAAAGATTTAATTAGGACTGCATGCGGAAACGTGGAAAAACAACTCAGACTTTTAATTACTAGACTTCTTTAGTTAAAAGTGATACCAGGGGTTACTTTATAAGAGACTTGGGTGTTTTGGTGCAACTTCAGTTGCCGTGTCTCTAGCTAGCGCAGAGGAGCGGGGACGGCAGTGTGAGGGAGGAGGAGGAATGGAGGTGGGTGTGCAGGGAGGGGAAAGGTGATGAGTTTTCAGATATACTTCGGAAATCTAGAGAGGAACATTCCCCTTCCTCCCATCCTCCAATAATCTGAAGCTTCCTGTACGCTGTACGTATACACCTTATTCATCAGCTAGGGATATAGCTGAGGAGAGAAACCCTGAAGGCTGATCTTTTTGTTTTCCTTTAAAGAGTCTAAATAATCCAGATTTCCCCCTGAATATTTTCTTTATCCTATATTTTACTAACAAAATCCTTGTTTTGACTAACCAGGAAAAGAATATCCCCATCAAAACCAACTTTTTTTTTTTCCAGAGTCCTTATTAGATGATGCAAATTTGTTTTCAATAAGTAGATTTTGGCTTCTCTGTTCCCTGTCTGAGGGCTGTAAATCGCAGATTGAAAATTCCTCTCGAAAAGGGCAGCAATGGCAATACAATACGTCCTGTTTACAATAACACAGAACGATCGTGTTACAATCACTTAATTCTAGCCCTGGACAATGGCTCACACATGGCCTGGATCTGGTGTTTATAAAATAACCACTGTTTCTTTCTGTCACGCACTCTCTTTCTCTCTGCCTCATTCCCCCTTGTCAGCCCAACCCCTTCTCATGGCGCGTATTTGATCAGACATGCAGAAGCTAAAGCAAAGAGATTCATCTTTATTCAACTATATACTTTGATACCGATTCAACTTTTTGGACTACTGTAAAAGAAAGAAAGGGAAGAAACCAAACCAAAAAACAGCACCAAAACAAAACAAGCAAACAAACAAACAAACAACCCCCCCAAAAAAAAACCCCAACTCACAACTATTTGAGACTCTTCCTGGAATTTGTCTCTAGTGTTCATGGATATTAAGTGTCTGTCGCCTAAAAAGGAATTCCCGTAGCTAGAATGGATTTATAGAATCTAGAATAAATTCATGTTAAAAATCAGGGTGGAACT
>VWZX01000240.1:104529-115007 GCA_013399015.1 Galbula dea | reverse complement strand
CCCCCCCCCCCCCCCCAGCTTCATCTGTGACTAGTTGGGGGTTAAGAACAGAAAATGCTGAACAGCAGGAGCAAGTTCTGGTCTGCTTTCCCTCCTGCCTGTGCTAACTTGCAGTTGGACACTTCCTCCTTCACGTGTTTCTCCTTGGGATACCTCTTCCCTCCTCCGTCAGCCAAAGTTTTAGGAATAAAGGGCCTGTTTCATTTTTCATGGCCTCAGCACCCCGAAACAAGAATCTCAACCGTGCTGGCCCACAGCCTCTTCTGTCCCGGCCCATTCCATGGCCATCCCCATCCCTATCCCATAGCCAACCCTATCCTCATACCCGGCCCCGGGCGAGTGGGTAGCTCGTGGCCGCGGGGCTCAGCCCTGCGCTCGGAGCCTTCGGGCACAGGAACCTTCAGCGAGTGCTGAAGGGATGCTTTATTGGAAAAGGGGAGGTGAACTGCTTTATTTGAGAGGAGTAGAACTTTTCCTTCTTTCTTTTCATTTCTTTCTTTATTTCTTTCTCTTCTATTCCTTCTTTCTCCCTTATTCTTCCCCTTCCTTTCCCTTTCTTCTTTCTTTCTTTTCCCGTCTTTTCCTTTCTCTCTCCTTTCCTCTTTCTCCCTTTCTTCTCTCTTTCATCTCTTTCCCACTCCTATCCTTCTCTCTCTCTTTTTCAAAAGAACAATACAACTACCAGCTTTTATTTGGGGAAAAGGCATATATCAAAGCACAAACAGCACTTCACGTTCATCGGCTGCAGAGAAATAGGAGAGAGGTTTCCTTTCGGATTCCACAGAGGTAAATCTCTCCTTGACTCTCACGACAGCTTGTCTGAGCCAAGAATGCGAGGGGAGACCTGCGCATCACAGCCGGGGGGCCTGGGGCTGCTCCCATGTCTCAAAACCACCTTGGAAAAACACAGAAATCAGGGACCCGATGGCCACTGTGCAGGAGCAAATCCAGCCAGAAAAACCTTGCTATTTCTAAAGCAACTCGCCCCAGCAAAGCTCCCACGAAGCCCTAAGACAAGCCTCAAGCCAACGCAATACAACCACCCTACAACCCTTATGCTTCTCTGCCTGTGACTCCCATAATGGAAGGACATTCTTATAATAACCTTTTCAGACTCCTCTTTTTTCTTTTTCCTTTTCTGTAACTTTGTAGCCTCGGAGGCTCATCCAGTGGCCCATATCTTTACGTATCCTAAGTCTAAATATACATAAATATATATATATATAAAATATATGATTTATAATTAGTGTTTTAGGGAAAAAAAAGGAATAGAAAGGAACTCTCAAATCCTAGTAAAGCCTAATGCAGAACCTGTTCCCTGGAGGCTTCAGCCTCTGGGGTCCCAACCGGTTTGTCATACTCTGCTGCAGGAAGGTGCAAACCACCCCAGCACCGAAGCTGTTAAAGGTCCTTTCGGTTTTTAGGAAGGAACACGTGATGATGAGTTTCGCGTGGGATGGAAGAAGGCTGGGAATTATTGTGCTTTGAACCCCGTGTAACTCCTTTGTTACCCCAAAGAGGGAACAAAACTATTTAAAATCAGTGCTGCCTTACAAACTATTAAAAATTAAGAAAATAAAGGGGGGTGAGGGGTGAAGTGCCTTCTTCTTGATCACTGATTATTGCTTTGAGTTTGGGGTTTGGTTATATCTTCCCTCCTGGATGAAAAATGTAGTAGTTTGACAGTTTCATCAAAACCCCTGAACTACAGGAAATTGGTTGGTGGGGAGGAAAGAGGTGGGAGAGCTGAGATTGCGTGGGAAATAAGTAGAATTGGAAAAGCCAGGCTTAAACTCTGCCAGGTTTGGGGGGTTTTTTTTGAACACGTGGGATATTTAGAGAAGCGTGTCTTTGGCTTGCCATGGAGGGGAGGGTGCACAAAGCAGAGCCTGTGCGTGACAGCAATGAAATAAATTATTTTAAAAATAAACTAAATAAATAAAGGCAGGGGAGAGGAAGTATCACAGTTTTAATCCCAGTGTGGAAAAGAAAAAAAAAAAAAGATGGATAGTGCTGTAAAACCCTCCCTGCTCATGTATAACCAAGGAATGGGGGCTCCAGCTTACATCTCGCAGGAGAAAGAAAAGAGGAGCCTTACCTGGACCTCCTCCATTCCTGGGTGTCCGATGCCATGCAGGGAAAGGCTGTCCCCCATGCCGGAGTCAAGGCCATGGTGAGCTGAATGCAGAAGGACATCTGGCCTCCTTACTGAGTGGTAGTCCCTCCTGGGGTCCAGTCCCGAGAGCTGGGGCAGGGCAGCCCGAGGCTGTGGCAGCAGTGACCCGGTTTCTGATCCCACCTCTTGCCTCTGCCTCTGTCCCCAGGGATGCTGCTGGGGTTGATGCAAGGGGTTTAGGGAGTAGGGGTCATTGACATGGGAGTAAGGGTCCTGGCTTTGGTGGTAAGGAAGAGGCTGGTAGGGGGGTGGGAAATAAGGCGGCTGGAAATCCGAGGATGGGGTGTGAGAGAGCGGAGGAGCGCTGGAGTAGGGTCCCTGGGAGACGGATCCCAGCTGGGACAGCCTGGAACTGTGGCTGGGCACTCCATCATGCCGGTCCTACAAGAGGAATGAAATAAAGCACAACAACAAAAAAAGAGGACCTTTTTTTTAAAAAAAAAAAAAAAAAAAAAGGACGCAAAAGGGGCGCCAAATGAGCACAAACCCACCCCAAAACAAAATTAAATAAACCAAATGTAAACAGTTGCAAAGAGAGGTTCAGATGTGTCCCTCTTCCCCGTCGCGGGTTAGACACGCTCCAGCCTTTCGCACCCAGATCATGACTATTCCCAAGAATATCAAGAAGGGAGAAGGGGGGGAGGGGATAAGACAGAAATGTGAAATGTCGTAATTAAAAATGTAGGACTGGTGCTCCATGAGCGTCTATGATCGGTGACTTCAGTTCATTGATACGGTTCCCTCTCCAGCAGCCCCCCAAAGAAAACAAAACAAAACAATTAAGAGCCCCCAAGACACCCACCCATCCACAACAACCCATTCCTTGTCCCGCCTAAAGTTCCCAAACATTATTCCTTTTGCTGAAGTCCTGCAACTTGAATTCACCAACCCATCTTCACGTGGAAAAAAAACCCAACCCAAACCAAAACAAACCCCCCAAAATAAGAAAGTTGCACTTCTCAGAGGTCTCCGACGTTAAGAAGTTGTAGGAAAAGAAACTTGGGGAGGAAAAAAAAAAAANAAACTTGGGGAGAAAAAAAAAAAAAAAAAGCAACAAAATAAAAATGATAGGGTGTCGTTGTATAAAAAGAATCCACTCCTTAAAAAAAATAATACAAAAATCAAATAAAATAAAACCGAAACATAGCTATTGAACAAATCCAATCGCTATGATTTCTGAAGAAACTTCCAGTATCTTTTGTCTCCTTTTCCGATATTATATTCCGGAGAATGGGGTGGGGGTTAATTGTAATGAAAAGTCTTTGGGGTGTGTGGGGGGATGTGGTGGGGGGGAAGGGAAGTGTGTGGAGGCTTCAGAGAAAAGGTGGGAGAGGAGTTTGTCCAACTTCATCGCGCTGAAGCTACGAGGCTAAAGTAAACAAGAAAAATATCTATTCCACAAAGTGTAGTTCGAACCCCCACAAGCAACGGCACACATGGTCGGGGTTTTTTTAGTAAAATAGAAAAAAAAAAAAAAAAAAAAAAAAAGGCAAGAAAAAAAGTTGTTTTTTTCCCCTGCTCTCCCCCCAAACTCCCCTAGCTCAAATGGAGAACACACAATGCAAAAAGGGAGAAGCAGCTGCAAGCCTCCTCCAATTATTGTGCTAAATTACCAAGCCAAAGGCATTTAAAAAGAGAGAGAGAGGGAGAGAGAGAGACAACAGATCGAGAGAGAGAGAACATGCAATTCTAGTACAACATGGATCCAAACTCACCATGGCGGAATAGGTGTGGACTAACATCTGGAAATAAAAAAAGTCTTGTAATAGCTAAAAAGAAAATAATAGCGATAATACTAATAATTGGAGGGAAAAAATATCAAGGAGATCTGCAAAGGGACGTGTTGGACACAGGAGAACAGCTTGAGAGATTTCGAAGTCTATCCATCAAAAAAAATAAAAAAAAAAAGACCAATGCCCCCAAAACCGAGCCTGGAAACCTCTATCTACATACAGGATTTACCCCTCCCTTTCTGGGTTCGGGGGTTTTTTTTCTCCTTTTTTTCTCCTTTTTTTTTTTTTTTTTTTTTTTTTTTTCCTTTGAGCTCCCAAATACAATCCTCTTCAACCCAAGGCTAGGCTCAGACTGCTCCGCTACCCCTTCCTCCCTTTCCTTCCCTACACCGCCTCATAATAATTGATATTCATGACTATTAATATTACACGACTACTTTAAAGGGAGAATGCAGGACCAAATGGAGCGTGAAGCTGGCAGCCAGCTCGAGAGCTCCCCTACTATTGTAAATGACGTTCATTCAGTGGAGAATTACTAGATGTAATCAGACGAGGGGGGCTGGCAGAGGCAGAGTTTGGGGAGAGGGAGAGGGGGGGAAAAAGTTTAGCAAGGCAGAGGCATAACTTCAATTAACTCGAGAGGAGGAAGATGAGGAATGTAGACACTGTCGAGCTGGAGCAAGGTAGTCAGATAAAACAATGTTAGAGGTGAAGAAGGAAAAAACATGTATTTCCTTTATTTTTTCTGTTTTTTTTTTCTTTTCTTTCTTTTTTAAAATACATTTAATTATACATTCCTAATACAAGGAATTGATTGACTTCAGTACTTTTGTTCTTCTAGGATTTGTTTTGGGGTTTATTTTGTTTGGTTGGATCTTTTTGGCTTCCTTTTCTTTTCCCCTTTTTAAAAATAAATAATGAGTAAAGAGAGGCTTTTCTAATCCTTTCCTTTTTTTTTTTTTTTTCCCCCCCCAATTTTTAAAGAAACGGAGGAAGAAATGTGCAGTCACTATAATCTATGCGTATGTACATCAGCCCTTCTGGTGCCTGTTACAGACAGTGTTTATTCGCAATAGCCAAGTAAATGCTTGAATTTGAGCTAAGTAGGGGTCCCCTTTTTTTTTTTTCTTAATTCTGTTCCTCCCGCCCGATACGAAAAAAAAAAAAAGCCATATATCTCCCTATTTTCACCCAAATGTGAAACGTATGCAGTGATTTTGAAAGGATAGTAAATGTATAGTTTTGAGGAGAAGCCAGAGGCGATATAAAACCTTTTTGATGTTGCAGGAACCCGTTCAACTGGACTGTCTGCCATTTCTGTTAAAGTTCAACTTAACGTTCCTTCCTAAATAGACTCACACTTCCCAGAGCAGCCGTCCCCGTACACACACACACACATACACACACTCCCGCCCCCCGCCTTTGTTTTAGGACCAGATTCTATTTAAGAGACCCTCCTATCATCATGTTCGTAATTATAAATTGGAAAGAAGAGAGAAATGAGCTTTCTTTTTCTTTTTTTTTTTTTTAAAGATAAATCTAGAAGACTTTAGCGCTTTTTTTTTTTTTTTTTTTTTTTTTTTTTTTTTTCTTTTCTCTCTTTTAAGGCTACGCGTTACAAACTGCCTTGGAGCTCATCCCCGAGCCAGGGGATACCCTGCCAGCAGCCAAATCCCCTCTGAACACGGCTTCTCTCCCACGGCAATCTGGAAACACGAGTGTCCACAAAATGCACAGCGGCTTCAAAATCCCTTTCCAAAGGAGGGTGGGAAAAAGCACCCCCAGATCCCTGATATTTCCTCATCCTCGCTGGCTAGGGAAGGAAGATGTTCTGTCGCCTGCTGCTGTGGGCAGAGGACAATGGCCAGGCTGTGCCTGGGGATGGGGAGGGAAAAGCAGCGAGGGCTCAGCGGGCTGAGAATCGCCGGCGGGACACATGCACACACGGACACGCAGACACGCTCATTCTGCATGCGCTGGCTGATAATTAACCTCACAGCAGCTTTGGGGAGAGGAGACTTTTCTCCTTTTTTTCTACCTTCCGCACTTCCCTCCCTCAATCTATTCTATCCTTCCTCTGGCCATGACAAACTGGAGCTGTGCTCTCCCTCTGCCTATTTCTCTGCTTTTCCAACCTGGAATTTCCCTCTGTAAATGTGAACGTGTTTCCAGAGGGGAGGGATGCGGCCGGGGCGGCCCCGACGGCGCTTCCCCGAGATGCGCTCCCGGACCGTGTCCGCTCCCTGCCCGCTCCCCGTTCCCTGTCCGGCACGCAGCTCAGTACCCAGCCCCTCTGGGCTCCCCCCGGCCCCTGCCCGGTCCAGAGTCCAGTACCCAGCCCTTTACCAGTCCCTGCTCGGTATTCAGCCCCCGCTCGGTACCCAGTTTCTGCCCGGTATCCAGCCCCTGTCCGGTGCTCAGCCCGGTACCCAGACCTAGCTTGGCCTCTGCCCGTCACCCTACCCCGTACCCAGCTCCTACCAGCTACCCAGCCCTGTACTAGGTCTCCACCCGTTATACAGTCCCTGCTTAGCCCCTGCCCGGTACCCAGACCGATAGTCGGTCCCTATTTTGACCTCAGCCCCCTCTCAGTCCCTGCCCGGTACCCAGACCCTATCCTCTTTTCAGCCCGGACCCCAGCCACTGCCCTGTCCCTGCCTGGTCCCCAGCCCGATTCCTATCCAGTCCCCAGCCCGGTGCCCAGCCTTTGCCCGGTACTCAGAGCAGTACTCCGTAGCTGCCCAGTACCCATCCCAGTCCCCAGTCCCTATGCTGTTTTCAGCTCGGTCTCCAGCCCGGTGCTCAGTCTCTACCCGGTGCCAAGCCCATGCCCTGATCCTGCACTATCCCCAGCCCCGTCCCCAGTTCCTATCCGGTGCCCAGCCTCTGCCCTGTACCCAGCTCAGTACCCAGCCCCTCACCCGTCTTCAGCCCGGTATCCGGTCGCTGCCCCATACCCAGTCCCTACCCTGTTCTTAGCGCGGTCCACAGCCCCTGCCTTGCCCCTGATCGGTTCCCTAGCCCGGTCCTCGATCCCTGCCCGATGCCCAGCCCCTGCCCTGCCGCTTCCCCGTAGCTCAGTCCCCGCGCTGGAGCTGGAGCATTTCGTCCTTCTCAAAATCCACTCCCCCACCCCGCGACAGCGGGACAAATGACTCCCCCGAATTAAAAAAATACAATAGTAAGAAAATTAAATTAAACATTAAACCAGAATTTCACAGAGCGTCTTTCCTTCCACAGCCTTTCCCCGTTTCGGAGCACGTTGGTTAACTTAGAAGAACTGCATTCCCGGAGCCCGTTTGGGAAAGATCCGGTTGAGGAAACCCAGTAAGGTTTCGATGTGTTTACGCTGTGATTATTATTACTATTACTTTTTCTGCTGTTTGGCCTCGACAATCCCGTGGAGCTCTGAATAAAGCACACAACTTTCCGTGACCGCGGACTGTGCGGATCTGCCTTTGAGTGTACCCCTTCGGGTGTGTGTGTACTCATGGACCTGCAAGGATGTATGTGCCAGTTAAAGCGAGTATATGTATCCTTGCACATCTTGTCTATTCGTATATAGGTGTAAAAAGTCGTAAAAAACCGTATGCGATTGTGAAAACAAGGAAAAGGGGAAAAAAATCCAAATTCAGGTTGAGCTTAGCTTGGATTTGCAAAATAAAAAATAAAAGAAAGAAAGAAAATAAAGAAATGAATTCAGCCCCTGAACATCACATTGTGTTTCTCTTCTATTTTCAGCTTTTTTTTTTCTCTTGATATTTGTCCATTTTTTAATTGAATTATATTTAATTCGAGGTCTAAACAATCAAATTCTTGTCTTTGAGTTGCCTCATTCCAACCCCCAGATCATTTCTTTGATGTTTTAAATCGCATCAAACAGCGTTTCCATGAAAAAAATAAAAAGAAGGAAAAAAAAGTTTAGGACTTGGCATGCTGAACACAAATATGCAAATAAATAAGCATTTAAGCATTTACTCTTGGTTTCCCCTATCCGTATTTGTGTGTGTTGGTATATGCGTCTCTCTGTCTATATGTATGTGTAGAGCTATATATGTATTATATAGTCATGCCTATATCTATATACTAGATATATATTAAAATATACATATACTTTCTTACTCATAGGCATATTATATACTCACCTCATAGATATCTTCATACTTGACATTTTCAACCAGTTTCCAGAGCATGATGGCAGGCTGTTCTCTAGGAGGTGAGTGCATTCATGTGAAGAGCAGATGTCTGGATTCTCAGTACTTCTCTGTCTGTAATGATCCATCTATAATTGGAAATGGGGGACAGACACCAAATCCGACGTTCCTCTTCCATCGCAACTTATATCTGTTGTCTGAAACAATAGGCTGCAGAAGTCTACCTCAATGGGAGAGTAAAAAACATTATCTGTTACATAGTTACATATATCTACAGACATATATGTGACTATAGATATACACATATACACATATATAGAGACTTAGACTTAAATAAAGGCATATAAAGATATGCACATATACAAGTACACAGACGTGCATATACACATAGATCTCTGAACATAGAACTTTTTCCATGTACAGATATACATAAATTGACACATTTATATATTTAAATTATCTATATTCTTACGTATATAGGCACATGTATACTGCACGTTAGACACTCAAGTAATACATACGAACCTGCTCAATTTACATAGGAGTGTATATAAATGCCTATTTATGTGTTCATTTATACATCTGGCCACAGATATGTGGATATACAGTGATAAAATATATGTTATGTGGTGCATATATCGGCTGTTTTAGTAGAAGTATAGATAGAAAAATAGATAGGTAGATAGATAATAGATGGATAGACAGACAGAATGAAGAAATAAATGCATATTTTCCCATCCTATTTATATTAAGGTAAAAAATAAGTTGACTCTGTACTAGGTGATGCATCATTTACAATGAGATATTATGATTTTCCCCACATGCAGTATGCTTTTATTTACATGTCCAGAAGTTATCCTCTCATAGTCAGCAAACCACCAAACCAACCTCTCATTAAGCACATTCAAGCAAATCTAAAAGGAGGAAATTTAGATCAATGATTTTCATTTGAAAGCCTTACACTTCAGACCTGGACAGTGTATTTTATAACTTGGAAACACACTTTCTCTGGGTAAAAAAGAAAAGAAAAGAAAAGGAAGGAAAAAAGAATTTAGCAAACCCTGCACTACCGATTAGCTACTTTCTGAAAACGATTAAGAAGTGAGTTGGATTTGTGTGCTTCCCGGGTAGCCCTCAGTTTGGAAGGGGAGAGGAGGAGTTGGACCATTTTTAACCTTTTTTTTTTTCTTTCCCCCAGGCAAACCTTCCTTCACATNTTTTTTCCCCTTTTTTTTTTTTTTTTTTTTTTTTTTTTTTTTTTTTTAACACGTTATACCGCTAAGAGGACACCAGTTCTGCAGGCGAGCAGAGCCCATCTCTGCCTTTGAAAGGGAACAATTGAGCTTTGCAGTGGGCTGGTGCACCAGGAGGTGGAGAGAAAAAAAAAAAAAAAAGAAAAACGGAAAAAAAAGAGAGACACAGAGGCAGAGAGGCAGAGAGGAAGAAGGTGTTTCTAAATTCAAGGTCCTGTCTCTGGAAATTTCAAGCTCTGTCTATAAGGTGCCTACAAATCTTTGTTTTTCTCCATGGGATCCTATGGGAAAGCGCATAATGTGCTTTGTACTTTCAAAGGTCCTACAGGTAGAGACATTTTTATATGTATATGATCTCGAAAATGATGAGAACTTCATCAGGAGACACTTCTGGTGGCGTTTGGTTGGCTGGTGGGAAGGGTGGGCTTTGCTTTTTCTCTTCGCTTTGGCCTCAAATTAAAGCAGAAAGCATAAATTCATCTCTTTCCCCCTCAGCCTCTAAAACAAGTCACCCCCCCTACCCCATTTCAAAGTGTACATCTTCTTCCAAAATCTCAGCCCTCAAAAGGTAAGAGAGACATAGCAGCAGATATTATAACAGAGGCTGGACAACAGTGTTGTGGAAGTTGTTAAAGCAGATATGAGGTGGTGTTTGGTTTCTTTTTTATTTGCTTGGGTTTTTTTTTCTCTCTCTCTTCTCAGCATAGTCATTGTTGCACAGAGGAGGAGCAGAGAAGGGCACATCTTCCAATGGGTCAGACAGACCATTTCAACTGAAACAGCAGTGTAAAAAATGCTGAAAAAGGAGAAAGGATGTGTGGTGTTTGCATGAGGANTCTGAATGGTCTTCTTAGAAAAATATCAGGCTCATAAAGGGACAGTTTGCCACCACTTGTGTTAAAGTCTTTCAGTCATATCCTGGAAGGCTGGCACAGGGCAAAGTGAATGTTTCCTGACAGCTAATGCTTTACAATTTTGTGGCACCCTGAATTAAACATGCTCTGTGTGCTGCGGGAGGGGAGAGGAGAAAAAAACCCAAAGCTAAAATAGATTTGACCACCACTAACAGAATGGTATAGACAGTAAATTCTTATTTTCAAGTCCTGTTGTTATTGCATTTCACTTGCAAAATATGGCGAACGTGGGTCAAGTGAACAGTTAT
>VWZX01000240.1:53469-103157 GCA_013399015.1 Galbula dea | reverse complement strand
AAAAAAAAAAAAAAATTCCTTCAATTGCATCTAGTACAGAGCCTCTTTCAGAAATGGATTTTGAGTTCTGCCCTGCCTTTTAATCCTTCTTCGGTCTCGATAATATAGTATACATCCCTCTATAGGCAACTCCCAGCAGATCCGTCGTGTTGGCTAGAGTTGAAAATAAATTCATTTATCTCAGCGCCCTCTGCTGCTCGCTGCAGGCTGTCATGTAAAAGGAGGCTTCTGATCGCTCTTACTGAAAATCCAGGCTTTTTGGACAAGTTTGGTACCATTTTTTTTGCAAAGTAGCTATTTTCTTCTTTTTTTTTTTTTTTCCCCCTGTAGCTTTTCTTCTATATGTTCTCACTTCTATTTCAGAATTATTCACTTTTTAGTAAAATTTATCTGCAGTTTAATTCCCAGAAAAAAAAAATCATGTAAAATTACAGGTATCTGAAAAAGTAGCTTAAAATTTACTGCCTGCTTATTCATGGATTCACAAAAATCATTGATTTGGTGTGAATTTTATATATTTTATTTGTCAACAATAGCAAGACTCATGTCTTAAAATATATCTAACTTCCTATGTTGTCTGCTGATAAATCTAGTTTCCCTGTTATAGCTGCAGACATAACCAGGGTTTTTCATAGAATGGTAGAATAATAAAACCACAGAATCATAGAATGGTTTGGGTTGGAATGGACATTAAAAGATCATCTAGTCCAACTGCCATGCAGCCAGCAGGGACATCTGCAACTAGAACAGGTTGCTTAGACCCCCAAACAACCTGACCTGGAATGGTCCTTCTCTAGACATATTCCAGCATCTCAATGTCTTTACTGTAGTGAGAGGCCCAATACTGAACACACTGATCTGTTTAATAATGACAAAAAATTAGCTCAGATGTTACTCATCTGTCTGTGGTACTCACTTGGCCACCAGTCTTTGATAGAAGGAATCCCAGTTTATGCAGCCCAGAATATGACTGGCTTTCTGAGCTGTGAGTGCACATTACCTGCTCATGCCCAGGTTTTCCCAATCTAGTTCTCCCAAGCCAAGCCTTGCACAGCCTGTAAGCAATTTGGAAAAGGAAGCCCCTCCAAGTGTTGTCAGTGTTGCTATAATGAGGAGAACTCTGGAGCCCAAGTTTAAATCTGCACCCAACTTGCACCTCGGTGTTATATCCCTTTGTACTCCCTTCTTGTTTCACAGAAGGCCTGGATACATGATGTCAACAAGGACCTGGACCTTGAGGCAATGTGATGTGATGCCACACCAAACACCTAGATGCACCTTTGGCATTCCCTCTTCAGAAATGCTCCACATACTCCAAACTCTTTGGAGCAAGAATGGAGACAATCAGATCTCCCAGTTTAGGAATGAAGAGTGTTTCAGGGCCTTTTTTCTCATATTACTATATCTTTATTTTGATCTGATGTAAGTGCTCAACTTAAGACAAGGGTAGTGAACTTCAAACAAGTGCTTGGGTCCCTAAAGCTGAGCACAAAGCCTTCCTCATGTCTTATTGTCCCTTCATATGAGCTTGGACTGCTCCATATTGCTGACTTGTGCCTCCTTGTCTTAGGACCCAAACCTCCTTTTCTTCTCTGAACAGGAAACCTGAGTGTTAGCTTCATGGCTTTCCATGATTGACATGAAAAGCAGAAGTTAGGTGATGCAATGTTAAAACAAAGACTTTATGCACAGTCTACTGCTGGATGATTTGTCCTTTGTAACACAAAAGGGAGTCTGGGGAGTCCCAAGAAGTGCTCTTATAGCTGAGGGCTATTCTTCCTCTCTGTATCCATCTTTTTAAAGTGAATGAATACTTTCTAAAACTGCTTTCTCCTGTAAGCCACATAAAATACACAGAAAAGTTGTTAAAAGTTTTTTCCTTAAAAATTTTAAGCTAAGCATGAAAAGAGATCTTTCAGTTTCTTCAGCTAGGATACTGACACCTACATTTGGAACTGACTTATTCATCTGAATAAAGTATTCTTCTTAATTGTTCCTGTTCCCAAATACAAGCCCCTCTACTTACATGGAGTCACATAATCAAGGACAGGAAACCACTAAAGAGACATCTGAGCTTTATGAAATATTTAATATGACAGAAAGTTAGGAAATTCCATTTTTATTTGTTTAATTTAATCCAGCTATCTTTCTGTTGTTACTAACTGTTTGTATGTGACTTGGCTAAAAAACAAGGTTTAAGTTATATGAAGGAAAACACTCTTCATATTTTAGGACATAGCCTGTAGAGCAAATGCTCAAGATACAGCATTTCAATTTCATTGCAGGAAAGAGTTTTAAGGAAAGAGAAGAAAAATTAAAACCTGGCCTGTTACCTGATTTGGTTTCTTTTTCCTCCAGTATCCCCCTCTCTCCCTTTCTTTTTAATTCCTTCACTCTTTTAACTTGCTTTCTAGCAGTAAGCACTCAGATAATATGACCATGGGCAATGCTTTAGGGAGTTAAAAAATTCTGGCTACATGAAAGGAGACATAGAAAAGTCAGCAAACTATCTATAGGGAAAATGTATTTCAGGATCCCCAAATTGCTCATAATATATCTAGACTCACACTATTTCTTGGACACTCCCAGCAGTCTGCTCCTATACTGCACTGTGGCAATCAGGGACTTTAGTCCAAGTAAGAGCGAGGTCATAAGTACAAATTTTTATTTACTGCAGTTTTAAGGGAGTTTAAATCCATTCCCTTCCCTTCCCTTCCCTTCCCTTCCCTGAACAACAATGCCAAGGAACATTTCTGGGTACCCAACTTTCTTATTGCTTAATTGTTCACAGGATCCTGGCAGGGTTTTGGTCCACATTAGCAATTTCAGGAAGTTCTCAGGGCCAGCTTGGAGGTCAGCAAGGAAGAGACACCACTTCCAGGAGGCAGATTGGCTATGGCCACCCTGGTTTAGAGCCTGGCTATTCTGTGCCAGTTAGACTCATGGCACACAGATCAGATATAGTCTAAAAATTGGGCACAAAGGTATTTTGAATTAGGTTAACTGCATCCTCAATGCCTTCCACACAATATTCATTCTACTGTTAGAATATGATATTAATATTAATATAGACAAGCAAACAATTTAGAGTTGTAGTCCTAAGGTAATTGTGTATCATTGCTTGCATTATTATAAATGCACAAGCACAGTAAAAATCAATATTTCCTGCCTAAAAGGCACAGGAATGAGCAAGTGTAAATGAATCATTTTAGCAGCTCTGAAATTAAACATTTTGTTCTCCAGTATCAAAATGAGAAAGTTGAAACTTCACATTTTACCCTTTCTCACATCCCCAGTTTTGAAATGAGCATCTAATGACTTGATTTGGCTACCAGAAGAGAACCTATGTGGAAAGAAAACAGATATGTTTATGGAGCTTCAGAATACCTTCCTAAAAATATAATGACAGCACTCCTTAAAAAAAAGACTCACAGAATCACTGCTCTGTTTTGCCAACATTAATCTTTGTTACTGAAGTTCAACGTGGTCATTTGTTTTTCTCCAACCCCATAATTAAAAGTTTGAGCCTGCTTTTGTTTCAGGAGCCTGAGACTGGCTTTTATCTTGTGTTGAAATCACAAGAACAATTTCACAGTTCCCTAAATGACCAACTTTGTTTCAATCTTGGGTTTTTGGGTTTTTTTAAAAATCTTTCATAACTAGGCTTGTTTCTAAGTGATAATGGATCTGTTAGACTTCAGTGAAAACATAACATGGAAATATCCTTTAAGACACATGGGATATAAAAGAAAGGACCTTAATCAGTGTTGTGGAGAGAGGACTGGAACTCAGGAGAATGGTTTCCTCTCCTAGCTTTAGTTGTATTTCCCCCACATGACTGACCTTGGTCCAGACCTGCTTCTTGACTGAAGGTCCTTTTTGGCTTGCTTTGTTCTCTTTTAATCAGCAGTCTTTATCACACAACTAATTAAAATCAATTTGATCACATTCTGAAGACATGAACATCAGGAAGATGCTCGGCTGACAAAAAATAAAGGGGATGAATGCTGCAGCAGCAAGAAAAGAGTTCAGCAAAGTTCCCCATTGGATCTAGATCCCTTCTGCCATGTACAAATGAAGGGTAGTGCCTGTTTGGTCAACTTCCCTCATTACCTGTGGGATTTCTATTTGTGTATCCTGGAATTAGTATAAAATAGAGCAGCCAATCTGTCTCGTGTAAGTCATGAAAACAGCTACAGATAAACCAGGAAGAAGGTGACAGCCACAGCCTCATAGAAACAAAAACTGCAATTGCTTGGTTCATCTAACTCCTGCAGAACACAGATCAGAAAGTCTTCATGGATTAACTGTTGAATGAGCTCCAGTGTACCTTGTAGAAGAATTAATGATATTGGGTTGGTTTTACTTTTTAAAGCCATGGATGTAAAATCTTTGCCTAACTTAATCAATTATTCCTTTCTTAATCACTGTCTCTGAACACAAATCTGTTTTGTGTTCTGCATTTTGTTGAACTTGAGTCTGAGACCAGTGAAGTCTTCTGGCTGGGTATATCTGTTAACACTTCTCAGGGCTCTGTATCACCTGAGAATAAATAAAGCTTGTTGTGTCTTTCATTATATGGTAGATTCTCTTATACTCAAGAGAATGTCTGAAGTTGTAAAGGACCTCTGGAGGTCATGGTGTCCATCCACCCCTGCTTGACCAGAGCCACCTAGAGCCAGTTCCCCTGGACTATGTCCAGATGACTTCTGGCTATCTCCAGGGAGGGAGAATCCACAACTCTCCTGATCATTCTTGCCCTTCTGTCCTCAAGTTCAACCTCATAGTTAGTTGATTATTGCCTGTGACCAACAATTCCCTTTCAGGGTCACTGCTTTCCAGAGCAAATTCTACCACCTCACAGGGAGAAGACATGTATGTTCTTCTTAGGTATACACATTTGTTTTCCCTCTGTTAACAAGTTGTTCGTTGACATCCAACTTGTTGAATAAGCCACATCATGGTACATTTTTCCCCTTCATCAAGTTTTCCTCAATTGTTCAGTCACTTACAAATGTTCCCATCAGTGGTATATATTCTCATTGATGAGAATATAAACTAATGTCAGGGCAGGAACTGAAACCTGAAACTCCATTAGAAATTTACATGTTTAGTCATTCTCTCTTCTTCATCCATTTCAGGTTCAAATAGATAGCTTTAGATCCTTCTAATTTGTTTAGCATTTTGCCTAATTATTATAACTGTAATCAACAGCCCTGTGGTTGCAAGTTAAATGTGCTCTAGAAGTCAATCAAATTTGTAATCTCATTACAAGGAAGAAAAACAAGTTCATTTGACAGCATCTATCTTCTGGAAACCCATATTGATTAGTATTAATTATATTATCCTCCTTTAATTTTTTTATTAATTGAGTCCTCAGTCAGATAATTCATTAGTGGAAACAGAACCGATGCCAGACTGTTAAGCATCTAATTAAGTGGATTTACTGTTCATATTTTGAAAATTTGAGCAACAAATTAGCTTCTATGCTTCACCAAGTTATAAAAAAAGAAGTATTTATTTTCCAGACAGCTGATCATTTCTTTGAAAACTCCTCAGATTGTCATATCCTAAGATACTGAGTAACCACAGATGAAGTTATTCCTTTGTTCTTATTCATAGTGCTTGTTGTCTAACAAGGACAGGTTTTTGGTGGAACAGGAGATGGGTGGGAAAGGTCATTTGGATTTCAGGGGCTGAAGAGAATCCTGGTTTTTTGTTGTTGTCATTTTTGAGAATGGGAATTTTGGGGAATAGTGAAGCTTGAGCATTGCCTTGGAATCTCTACCAATACCCCACACTTTTATAATGCTGGAACAGCTCCTGGGAAAATTTTGGCTTAGACTAACTAGCAGTCTCCCAAGCCTTTGGTAAAAAAGGGTAGAACAAGTCAGAGATCTTTCCTGTTGTGCAATGTGGATACAGCCACCACTTTTGAAGGAAAGAGTCATTCTGTATCACTTTGCAGACTTCACATTTATGAGGAGTACAGGAAGAAATCCTACAGAATAAAGGGCAAAAATGATGCTAATAAACATAGTGGTCTGGAATTAATCCTGGTTCTATAGAAGTCCACGGGGATTTTGTTATTGACTCAAGCAAAGGCCAAATGAGGTAATTAAGATAGCCCAAAGGTACTGAGTACTAGAAGTTAAAGATGTGGTGTGTTATTGGAAAATAAAAAGAACTCTCTCTCTTTTGGGGTATTGCATAACTAGGTGAAAGCAAGAAACTAGGAGATTTCCTTGAATTTCCATTTAGAGGGGATAAGAGAAAGCATATTTTCCCACACTGTAGATAATAGACACACTTCAAATAATTATCTTTAAGTATTGTTCAGTAAATCAGACTTTTTTTCCCATTCCAAAAAATATTAAAATGCAAATAAAATTAGAAGAAAGATTTAACATTTTGGAAAATAAACACATTGGTTCTAGTCTTCCTGATACTATTGTTATCATTGTTTGTTAAACAGAACATCTTGTTTGATAATCATCATATCACTTGAATAATATACATATTTAATTTTTATCTGAGGTGGGACTCTTTTACCTTGATCTTGAGGTCAATTAGCTGCTCAGGTAGATTCAGCCTTGAACATGACACACCTTGGAGCCTGGGTATGTCCACCTCATTGGGGTTTCCTCTGACCCTGGCAAGAAACCCTGAAATATGGAGCTGACAGACATGACATAAGACCTACAGGAGACTCACATCACAATTTGGGAACACTTATTTTAACCTTATAAAATTAAAAAAAAAGAAGTATGTGGAGCTTACTTTAAAAGCTCTTAAGTCATTGGCTTCTGCCTTTGGCTTCATATTTGGCCTTCTTACCATATGGTCTTGGTTGATAGCTGCAGTGGCATATATGTCTGATCTAAATTATGTGCAGATATTTTATGGAAAGTTTTTAATGATCTTCCCCAGGGCAGGCTGTCTTATTGCACTTTGAGCAAAGTTTGAGATTATCTCTGTGTCAAAAGTGACTGATAGGAACATTTTATGTAATGAAACACAATCAACTACTCTAACAGAGCAGATAAGTGGCAAGAAGCTGCTTATGAAAGCTGAGATCGCAGACTCCTGAGAGAGGCTACCCAGAACATACTAATAGCAGCTGAGATTGGAGAGTCAAAATCCATCTCCCACCATCTTACCACCCTAATTGAATGAGTATTGAATAGAATTCATCTAAAGTTTTGGCAGGCAATGAATAAGAAAATGTGCAGAGAGTTGTAAATATATGTACCAATAAATACAGACTGAAATATATTCACTGCCCCAAATACTGTTTTTCTTACTTGAAATAGATGAAATAGCATCTAGATCATCTTGTCCTGCTGCCTGTGTGTCTTGCAGAAGACATGACATCACAGGAACCCATCACTTTCTTGCTTTGTTGATGTAAACACTTTTTCAACAAAGGCTAGAGACCATTACCTGTGTGATTTGTGGCTAAAGCTCAATTGTACAGACCATGACAGTTGGCTTCAGGATTAGAGATCAGTCCAAGCACTGGTCAGCATCACTAATGAAAAAAACTCAAGGAATCAATCAAACAAAAAAGTGATTCAGAATTTCACCTGTGATTGCTTCATTTCCATCTGGTGTAGTTCTGCTGTGAACTTGTGGGTTGTCATGAGGAATGTTCTCCATGTGCAGATTCTTGCATGTGTCTGAGTGACAACCAGTTTTGAGGTAATGTTCATTTTTGTGTCAAGAGAACAACCTTGAGACTAAGTTAATAACAGTCAAGAATCTGGAGCAGAGTCTGCAATAACAGCTAACTGCAACTGAAAACATTGTCCAGTCTATTTGATGAATTGAACCTTTAAAACTGTAGGACAGGATGGACTACAGATAAGGTTGCTGTAACTCTTCAAGGGCATCAGTTCAGTTCTGAGCTGAGCTAATAATGATGATAAGCTTTTCTCATTTAATTTTAACTAAATGCAGGTTTTGTTGTTTGTTTGTTTGTTTGATTTATTTGGTTTTATTTCTACTTAAAAATTAGGTATTTGGTGAAGCCAGTCTTCCTCTACAGTCAATTGAGATGATGTAAGCAACCAGCCTAAATAGACATCTATTCTCTATGTCTGAAGTTATAGACGGGTGACTGAATCATGCCTCTAATATGCCTGTTGGTATCAAATGACAGCAAACTGTGTCCTGATTGTCTTTGTGTAGGTCTGCCTAGTGTACTGGATCCTGAATCAACAGAACTCTGTCCCATGCTGTGGTGTAATCCTAATAATCCTTCCTCCAAAAGCTTGACATTTTGAGTTGCTTTAGAAGCTGCATTTATATGCCACTAATTCAAACATTTCATGTAAAAAAACCCCATTGACTTTGACCAGACCATAACATCCTTTTGATTAAGGCTTGAACTTCCCATTGCTTTCATGTTCATGTCTTTTCTATGGGAAGGTGAATCTAAATAGCAGTAAAGAAGTTAAACATTTCTTTTAGATTTGCTTTTTGGTGCCTACTTAGGAACTAAACTGCATTTTCAGCAAAACAGAGCTGAATGCCCAGCCTCTGTAACATAAGTGTGAGATCTGTTGTTGAACACAAGGACAAAAAATGCTATGTGTAGATCACCAATTTTGCTAGTTCTGGGAGTTCAGAAGACTCAACATTTTACAGATTTAGTGCCATTTTTGCCTGGTCACTCACTCTGAATGCAAATTTGCCCAAGCTCTCTATATGCAGTTTGCACATAATATCTGATAGAGATGGATTTTCTTTCTTATGACTTTTTCCTTTTCTTCTTGTTTGTTGCAGTGTCTACAAGTTTGAGGCTACTTCTGCACATTGACATGTATTTTTGGCACCGAACTTCTGCAGATCTCAGTGGGTTTGTCTTCCTTTTGTTTTAATGGACTGAGTGGAAAATTTGCACACCAAAGTGAAGAGAGATAAGGAGAGGCAACCTCTCATGTGACTATTTAAAATACTGATGAATTTGTCACACTTGTGTTTCCTCTGACTTTGGAGAAGAGCATATAGAGAAGGGATCAGAGGAATTCACTATAACACCTGGGAAATTGTATTTCCTGGAAGATTAGAAAGGTAATATTAATTATTGAGAGTTCATTTGTTAGGGAACAGAGGTGGAGGTTGGATAAACCAAGTTTAAACATGTGGGAATGGTATCCCAAACCATTTCCTTTTTCACCTGAAATCCTTCTGAAGTTTCTGCCATTGCTGCTTTGCCTTTGGTGTATCATTGTCTCAAATTACTCATAAAGTTATTCCTGCAAGCACTGAACCAACACAGAAAGAAGGGTTGTCATCAGGTTTCTAAACAGTTTTGAAGCAGTGTATGTCTAGGTAATTGCTTTAAAACCTCCCATATTTCTGATTTTTTTTTTTTTTTCAGTTAAAATTTTCAGATTCATTTGTTTTGGGAAGTTTGGCTAAAATATCTAAACCAGAGTTGCTTCAAGTTGTATCTGAATGAGGATTCTATTTACATCTAAGGACTTATTTTTTTGATTCTTTTTGTTGCTGCCTGGGAGGAGTCAAACCTTGTGCCACAACACTGGGATAAAAATCTGAAGTGGGAACATTAGCAACTAACCAAGACTCCTGGCTGAAGTAGGAGTTGGGGATGAACTGCTGGAAGCTTTCAGGGAGAAGATTAAACAAATCAGTTTGAAACTGTGAAGATGTAGATTTGACTACCAGCATTGTCATAACCTTTCTATGCAACCTTCTGAAAGCATACATCTCAATTTAGTCTGGTCATCTAAATACTAAGCATCCAGGGTTAGCAAGTGTTGTAGGCTGCATCCACAGTTGGTGGATAGGGACTAGGATTCCTACCACTTTTCTCCTCTGTCAGTTGAGAGACACTCATCTAATGTAAATCATCCCACCTAGCTTGGATTACTGTTTTGGGATAGTACAAATTCCTTTACATTATATCTTTCTCTTGACACAACAAGCATTAAATTTGGTTAACAGATTCTAAATGAGATAACTATTTAATATAGCTACAATTAGGTGGGATAAATCCCATTTTTAATCTCTGTTTAAACTGATTTCCTTCTTATAATGGGAATAGCATCATTGTTATTCCTCTGCTTTTCATGTTTTATCTATTGGAAAAGGTTTGATTGTCTTTATTCATCCAGAGATGGAAATTATTTCCAAGCATCAGACAAATCAGGGTTAAATCAACATAGATTTTATTGCCGTGAAATGTTTGATCAAATGTGGTCATTATCTTCATAGACTCATGTAAAACAGGTAGCTTGTATAGGAAATAGAAATATAAAAGATTATGTTTTTTCACCACTGAATTATAAAGAAAGTAAAATAAAGTGGAAGGAAAAAAAATCAAACAAACAAATCAAACCAGAACCCCAAACCAATAAAGAGAACATTGTTTGTTGGTGACCAAGTGCGCACTCACATTTAAATACAATCACAACAGCTGCTGTACAGAACAGAATTCATTGTACAAAATAAAGGAAAGTAAGGAACAGCAATAAAAAAGGATCAGACCTCTCCAAATGACCTTCACCTGGCAAAGGAAAATGACTTTATCTTCCTCCCCCATTCCCCACACAGCTGTACTTGAAGTCTTGTTGAACCTGTAATGAAGGCAGAGGATATTTTTATAAATACAGTTCCTGTATAATTATGTTCATGGATTCTTCCTCGAGTTGCAGGCTTCTGTCTTCTATTGATGCTGGTTTTTTCTTGTCCTTAAAAATAGTTAGAGCAGCAGAACTATCTCTCCAAAGTATAAATGAAAGTCGAATGACCTTGGAATTCATCAGCAGCCCTTTTGGATACCTAAGACATCTAAGACCAGAACTGCTTGTTGGTACTAGGAAACAAACAAACAAATCAAAAATAGCAGTTAGAGAAATTGGCTCTTAGGACAATCAAGCAGCCCCTCTTGAGCTTTACTACAAAATTGTGAGCCACAGCTGTGCCACTGAGTCATGTTCAAAGGAAGAGATGAGCTGGAGAAATATATACACAGAGGTCCAGGATTTGGAAGGACTATACATTGTGCCTGCTTTGTAGCAGGGGTGGTTTTTTTGTGCTGTTGTTTTTAGGAAGTTAAAGAGACACTTCAAAGAGCAGATTCCTTGTTGATTTGGAGAGCTGAAGTCTTTTTCCCAATGAATGTTTGAGTTTATCTTTAAAAAAGAAGTAAATTAAAGGTCCAAATTCACCCCTTGTGCCAGTTCTCCAAGGCAACAGAATGACACCTAGAAGGAGTTAGGGTTTAAGATGTCAGCGTGAAGGACAAAAGGATTGACAGTCTTCAGTTGTAGGTGGCAGGGTCATCACTGCTTGTTTGTGGTTCACTCTCCTTCACAGGCCATAGAGATGCTGTTCCAGTTCTCATCATTTGCATAAAACTCTCCCTTTGCTACACATCTCTGCCATGAGATGTTACTAATGGAGGATGTTGTGAACAGAGATCCAAATCTTAGGTCAGAGGTTGGAGGTGGGAATGTTACTCCTAGCTCTGCCAGAGACTTACCTTCTAAGCTTAGTCAACACATGAGCTGTTTACACTCACAGTGAGTAACACCTTGCTCTAGAAAGAAAGGCATGTGGTTAGTCAGTGTGTTTACTTCATGAGAAATTTGCTAATACATCCAAGCATCTAGAGCAGATCTTGGTGAGGGCTTAGTATGAGAACTAAGTTCAAAGACCTACTTAATTATTTGTGATGGGAAAGGTGCGAGGCATAGAAAACTGAGCAAGGGGCTGCAGTACAACAGGATCCAATATTGCACTTGAACTATGAATCTGTATTTGGGGTTTCAAAAGTCACACTGATTTGTTTTCTTGACCACAGAAGTTTGGACATTTTTGTGGAGTCCTTTGTTGTTTTTGACCTGGATGGAATAAACAATTCCATGACCTCTCAAAGAAAGATCTTTTTTTTTCTTTTCTTTCTTCCAGAGTAGGTTAATTTCAAGGCCAAAAAAGTACAACTATACTTGAATTTTCTACCAGTGAATACCCACTAACTTCAAACCATGTCTTTCTTTCAAACTGATCTAATTCATGAATGTGTTTTGAGGTGACAACATTTCCATAGAGAGAAGGACTAGGAAAATACAAAAAACCACTATGGCAACATTGTACAGGTGGAGGTGGATGAGAACTTAGGTTTTAGCAGGATCATTAGAGATTTAATTGCTTAAAACCACCTTAAAAAGTATTTTAAAAGCCAAAGGCTTTTTGTCACCAAAGAGTTCTAATAGCTAGTTCAGCAGAAAAGGCAGTCATAATTACATTTTCTCTGAACAAAATTAAGTACAGATAAAAATAAAGAGCAGAGAGCCTGTGAAGGTCAACAAACCTCCCAGCTGCCTCTTAAAAATAATTTTACTTCTAAAATGTGTTAAGATACTAAAGGAAAAAAACCCAGAGATACTAGGATGCAAATGCAGGTAATCTTATAGTGCTAAGAGCATATAGCAGTTCAATCAGGTTGAATCAGATCTGTATTGAACCTCAACAAAAATCTATAGGGGTCACTATAATATAATAGGTGGAAAGGTAATCCAGGTCAAAAATAAACTGTTGCCTGAAGAGCAGGGGCTCATAATGATCATGTGAAAGCAAAAGAGGCAAGTCTTTAAATAACTTATTGTTGGAACTTTGGATCATATCTTGAATAGGCAAATATTTCAAATAGTGCCAGACACATTTCCAATATCAGGCTTTGGAATTTGATTCCAATAAAATGCTGCTTTTACACAGAACAATCTGCACTGCCAGTCATTCCCCTTTCTCCAGGAGGTTGATATTTTACTGAAGGAAATACAAAAAGTATTTGAATTTTTTTTCTCTCTTTTTTCCCTCCATCAAAGTCTAATTTATATTTCTCCACATCTTGAAGTAGAGGATCACATTGCTTTACAGTACATTTCACAGTCAAACTTTTAATTTTTCCCCCTTTCCTTTGCTCTCCTTCAATTTGGGCAATAGAAAAAGTAGAAGGAGTTTCCTTTTCACTTTTAATCGTGGTCACCTACTTACACATTCAAGTATTTCATATTCTGGAACAGTTCCACAATCTTTCTGTGGAAGATATGTCTAAGGATCATTCAATTTTAGCACTTCTGCAGAGTCTCTGGAGTAGAAAATTCATTCAGTGAAGTCTGAGTTCTGTTAGGCACTTAGCTGGTCTTAGTGTGTTAAGGAGGTGGAGTCCCACAGAGATACACTTACAGGGCATAAAGGGGGCCTAGATATCACTAAAGTAGGCATTTAAGTTACATACCAAACATGAGCAAGGACAAATCTAGGCAACATCATAGGATTTCTTTGTGTTTTTTTGTAGATTTCCTTATGCAAGCACATAGAGACTCATGAGTTCCTAGTGTGTTTTCTCACCACAATGGCAATGTCCCTAGTGACCTCAAGAGGAAGAGCACTGTGTCGTAAGTGCTCCATTTTCTTCCATATATTTTGAAGGTGGTGCTGATCTGGTTAATTCAGTTTGAATCCCTACATCACAGCTGTAAATGCCTTCACTTACCAGTTACAATCCCTAGGTTTAGTCTAAGGTGGTCATCCAAGGTGTAATGTATGCTAACTAGTTCCAGAAAGCTATGATGTAGACAGGTGTTATGAGTGTTTTTTTCCTTTCATATCTGCTTGAGAAAAGTGCATATTTTAAGGGCATAAATCATGACTAAGGTGAGATAAACTGCATACTGTAAGTGTCTTTTCTTCTTCACTGATTATAGGGAAAGAAGGGGGATTAATCCAGTTGTAGTCATGTACAATGCAAAATGCCATTGTTACATTGCATCTATTATCTGTGGGGAATGACAGGCACTTCCAGATGATTCCTTCTACCTGCCCCAGACATTTGGTGTGCAAATTAAGTTGCCAGCCATAGATATCTAGTGCTGTCTTCTGGGATCCTCCAGGTGAGTTCATTTCTCCTATAGGTTTCATGTTAAATCTGTTAAAACCCTATGGCTGTCTTAGATACACTAAAATATCTCAAATGGCTCTAAATACACATGGACAACTGTATTATTTCCTTCTGTAGAAGGAGATCAATTGTGTCTTGGAAGAAAAGATCTGGTTCTGCTGATCTTAAAAGGACTTTAGATGGCAACATCCTCATCCTGTAGTACCAGTCCTTCCTAACTTTTTCAACAAAGGGATGTCAGAGAAACAAGAAATGGAATGGAATAAAATTCTTGTTGAAGAAGAAGTTAGAATGTAGCTGGACAAAGCCTCTTGGCTCAAAGATGTATGAGCTCAAGCTGTCCCTTCGATGTTTTTTGTCTGACAGTGTGTGGTAGGTGGTAAAGTAGTATTTCAAAAGTACTTTAGCAAGGTTATTACCACTTAGTTGCTGTGGACTAAGCCAATCTGTCTCATTTGTCATTTTGGTTTTATGTTGGTTTTTTTTGTGTTTTTTTTGGTAAGTGAGTGGATTCTGTTAAACCTCTTAACACAGAGGTGAATTTCTAAAGACAATAAAGCTGCAGAAACAAGCTGTTGAAGAAAAGAAAGCATCATAAAATCAAGGCAACACAAAAGGTGACTCCAATTGCCTGCATTGATCCTCTTGAGCAGAGACCCTGCTATGACAGACTGCAGTGTTGTGGGACCAGGAGCTGAGAAAGTAAAGGACAGAAGCCCATGCTGTCATTTAATCTGAAGTTCACAGAGGGATCAGGACCCTTATTGAACCTATCAAAGGGTTTTCTCATTTTAGTCTGCCATGCACTTTTCACAAGAGACACTATGGCTGTTGCTTGAATGGTCAGGACAGATTCCCAACAGGTTCTGGCCTCATTCCAGTGCAGCTTTATTATACATTCCCATAGGGGGATGAGCAGCCCCCAACACCAAAAGGTTCATTTGTCCTATGACCCAAAAATTCCTTTTTTTTTGCCAGGTTTCCATAATGTTTTCCCAGTGGTGAGTAGATCAGACATTTCTGATGGATTAGAGGAAGCCCTTCTTTCAATCTATCCAGCATGGAAGCCAAGTCAGGATACTGGAACAGGGTGTCCCACAACCAATGCACTGGCCCTAACTGCTGCCAGAGAAGAAAGTGCTTCAAATTTCACGTGCCACCTCAGCCAAGTCCAGAAGTGCTTATAAAAGCCAGTGTTAGTGAATCATTCAGAACAATCAAATACTACGTGCACAAAAAAGTAGTTTAGAGCAACATAAATTTAAAAAAAGTGACAATTTCATCACTCAATTACTGTACACTGCTGTCCTTAGGGTTGAATACTTTCCTCTCTCACGCTCTCTCTTTCTCTCTGTTTTAATCTTTCTTTCTTTTCCTTTTTTTTCCTCTTTTTTTTTTTTGTCTTTTTTTCCCCCCTTTTTTTTTTGTGTGGTTTTTTTTTTTTTGGGATTTGGTCCACTGGAGATAAATCACCCTCAATGATATATATATTTAAAAAAAATATCAGCAGCAAGACTCTCTTGAAATAGATTCTGTTTGATGTAGCTAGTCTGTCTTTTCTGTTTTGCCCTCTTTCACAGCAGCCTCTGAAGTTTTCCGCAGGGGGGCTTTCTCTGAGTTGGCATGTCCTTGGCCGGATTCCGCCGCTCCTCCGTTTTTGTGCGATGTGTGCTTTTCCAAGTAGTTCAGCATTTCACTGAGAACAGTTTGGAAAGTGCTTAGGGCAGCACATATTGCAGGAGTTCCAAAACCATGAGTGATCAAACTACAAATGGGAAGGAGACAGAAAAAAAAAAAACAAACAACCAATAAAAAATACACACATGCACATAAATAGAAATGCACTTACATCCGTGGGAAGAGTTTACAGTGCACTAATTTTGTTATAGTGATATGCAAGGTTTGCTCCCTAAACTATTTATTACCTATGGGAGAAACAGAAAAGAAAAGGGTAGAGCTGAAGAGCAGACTACATAGAGCTTCAAAGCATGATTTTGGTAGGAGTCTCAGTTCTGAAACACTGTGGGATAGATCCTTGGTTGTTGCAGATTGCTGCAGTGTTGTTGACTTCAGAGAGGCCAAGAGAGTATCTGTGCCTTAGGCTCCCCAGCTTTGCTACTTTTCCAGCTCCAAAAGGTTTGGCTCCCTCTTTTCAGGTAAATAAACCCAGTTCTGTATGATTTGTTCACTCCTCTAGTTAGAATCATGGAATAATTTTGGTTGAAAGACAACATTAAGATCATCAAGTCCAACCATTAAACCAACACTACGAAGTCACCACTAAACCATGTCCCTTACTATCACATCTACATGTCCTTGAAATCTCACTAGGGGTGGTGACTGCACCATTGCCCTGGACAGCCTGTTTAACAGCTTGACAACAATTTCAATGAAGAATATTTTCCTAATATCCAACCCAAATCTGCCCTGGTGCAACTTGAGGCCATTTCCTCTTGTCTTATTGCTTGTTATTTGGTAGAAGAGACCAACCCCTACCTGGCTCCAACCTCCTTTCAGGTAGCTGCAGAGAGCAAGAAGGTATCCCCTAAGCCTCCCTTTCTCCAGATTAGATAACCCCAGTTCCCTCAGCCTCTCCTCAGAAGACCCTAGACCAGCTTCATTGCCCTTCTCTGGAGACAATCCAGCACCTCGGTGTCCTTCTTGTAGTGAGGGGCTGGACATGGGAATCCTATTTTCCAGGAAAACCAGTAGCCTAGGGAAGACACCAAACTCAGTGGGAGTCCTAACCAAAATGAGAGCTCATTTTGGAAATATCTCTCCATTTCAGATTGGGAGTGGCCCAGTTTTTTTATAAAAGGTCTCCCAAAGGCGATTAACAAATAACTCGCTTTTAGAATGTTTACACATCAGTCTCCAGGCGTTTTTCAAAGCAGGAATTTATGTTCATCCCCAGTTAGTAATGAGAGGAAAATGATAATTAAATATTTACAAGGACTATTTTGCAGACATCAATTAGTAATACCACATGGCATGAAGTTTGGACCCTTGAAGTCTGGAGTTGTAGTAATATCTTTTTAATTCAGTATTTGAAAGAGGTAAACATACTTCACTTTAATTTTTTTTATTTTTAGAAATGCCTAGCATAGCAGGAGAACAAAAATCATCATCAGAATTTTCATCTTAAGTCATGTTTATAATAGTAAAGACAAGATGAGCTGTAGCATATAGATAAGAGTGTTTTTCCTTTTCAAGTCCTGTTAGAAGTCAGATAATTTCAAGATTTTGTATTGCATTTTATCATCATTTCTAGTCTCCATAAGCCCAGAGAAATGAAAATGTGATGGGGCTTACAATAACAGAAAACAGGAAAAAGGAAATTCAAATGTATCATTACTAGTTATATTATCTCATGATTTTTACACTGCTTGTGTGATCTTCTGGGTGTTTTTCTGGAGAACTAACTATACCAAGACCTATACAAAATATTTACAATCTTGCATGCAAAAGAAATCCTTTGACCTATTTTAAAAGTTGGCAATACCTGCAATCATTCATTTCTAGTAGATGCAAATAGCAAGTTTAACAAAAGATTGAATAGAAAGGAAATCTTCTGGCCTGCTGTCTTTGAACCTTTTGACTCCTGAGCAAAAGAAATACTACTGTGGTCATCTGATAGCAAAGTGCATAGAATACTACAGTGAAAACTTACAGAGGTTGTCTCAGAAATTATCTTTAGGGTTAAGAACAAGGATAAAAAGCTCAGATGTTCTCAAATGTTGAATAAGACTAGAATGGGACAATATCTCATATCAATGCAATCATTATCATAGGTGCCAAGTTGTAGGGGTGTATATCAACAGTGCCTAAACTCCCATTACCATCAGAGGGGGCTTAAGGTAATTTCCTATATAAGAGTCTAAGAATCCACAGTGATTTGAGATGTCCTATGATATCTTATGAGTCTTATGAAGATATGCTGACAGAACTGAGGTTGTTTACTCTGGAGAAAAGGAGACTCAGGGAAGTTCTCACTTTCTACAACTGCCTGAAAGGAGATTGTAGCAAGGTGGGTGTAGGTATCTTTTCAGAAGTAAAAGAAGTGAGATAACAAATGGTCTCAAGTTGTGCCAAGGGAAGTTTAGGTTGGATGTTAGGAAAAATTTCTTCCCTGAAAGGGTTGCCAAGGAGTGGAAGAGTTTGCTGAGGGAAGTGGTAGAATCACCACACATGGAGGTATTTAAAAGATGTGTAGATGTGCTAAGCAACATGCCTTAGTGGTAACCTGGCAGTTCTGGGATAATGGTTGGACTTGATGATGTTGAGGGCCTCTTCCAACCAAAACAATTCTGTGGTTCTATGTTTTAAACATATTTGCTACTATGATGTAAGACTGAAGTCCACCTTGCTTCTACATGTTTTGACACCAGGCAGGTTGCCTTTGTGTATCTCACATGGCACTAGATACCAATGTTTAGGCAACTGAGCTGAGCCCTGGAGCTTTATTCAATACAGTCAGAGAAGTCTGGAGAATGATTCAGCACATTAAATGGACGTGTTTTCTTTATGGTGAGCTGCACCACTCTTCTGGCTCCATTGAGGGCTCCATCAAACTGAGTAAAATGTGTGTTTAGTGCTATTTGAGAAGCCCTGTGGTAACAAGATGTGTCAGGTAAACAGGTAATCCAGAGGGCTTACAGGACATTAGCACCCTTTTAAAACAGCAATGGACTGATGGCACATCTAATGGCATCTAAAAAGATGTTCCATGCTACTGTTTACTCAGCTATATCTTGCCCTAGATCTTTTCTGACTACATGGAAAGCTCAGACAACCAGTTTATATTGAAACATCTAGATATAGGTATTTTATCCTGAGCAGAATCTTAAACTTCCAGTCTGAAAACGAATGTGGTCATAGGAAAAGGATTTTGTGAAGTGAGTTAAGGTTCATCTCCTTTACAATTTAGCCTCTTCTGTACCACTAATCATGAAATAGGCAGGTTTTTAAGATAAGATTGCATTTCTTATAAAAAACCAACCTTTTAAAGTGAAATGGCATTGCAGATTTATTTTCATGGCACTCTGCTTTCAGTTCCTGATGAATATATTCTTCCCCACAGATGGGGCTGTGCAAAGCCTAATAATTTTCCTATGAAACTTATAGAGGAGAACCATTGTACAGAAAATTTTTGACCAGCCCTCCTTGCCATACTTCTTGTATGGTTTTTAGCCTCATTTTATGTAAAAAGCATAAAAAGGCTGAGAGATATTATCCTCTACTTTATCTTACATTTTTTATCAGGAATTCCCCTTGCTCTAATTTTGGTGAACTTTATTTCTCTGCAAGTTAAAGTCTAAAAAAAAAGCTGAGAAAGTTGGATAAGTTCCCTTTGCTGATGAAAGTAAGTTTCAAGTTGGAGAGAAAATCTGATTTTACATTTAAATCAGACATGACAGACAGAAGATTAATGGCAAAGCATTCAAATGTCTTTCCTGAAAGTCAAATTTAGTTGCCTGATTTTTCAGACTAACTGAGCTCCAACTGAAGTTGGTTCAGTTTTGGTATGCTCCACACCTATGAAACGAGTTTCTTTCATTTTAATACTTTCATTTGGGTTTAAAAGACTAAAATTAAACATGGTGGTTTCATAATGGAGTCTTCTGGGTATTATAGCTTTGTAGTGCAAGTCCTATAAATGAGTAACTTTATTGTTCTAAAAGGCAAGGCTAAAATTTCTGATTTTGGTACTGTTTGGAGAGCTGCAGAGGGAAAGCAATGAATATCAGGCCAGCATGTTATAAATCCTTATACTTAAGGACATGAAGACCTGCCTGTAATTCTGCCCAGCACTGTGATGCAATTATATCTGCTCATGTTTTAATGATGGTCTTACTTAAAAGCAAAGAGATCCAAGTGTGCCTGAAGGCTTGGGCTCTTGTTTGGCAACTACCTCAAGGACTTCTACATACCCCAGGCCAGTGAGACTCAACTTGCAGCAAAAGAAACAGATTCCCTCTCAGTGAGGAGGAAGAGGCCATCTGCACTGAATGTTTGCACCCTCTTTTAAAATAATAAATACTTAAAAACAATACTGATGAAGAAAAAGCAAGCTTGAACTTATTTGTCTGCCTTTCTCAGAACTTTGAACATGAAAACTACTTCATGTTGTCCAGATTTAACAACACATGGCAGATGATAAATAGTAAGATCTGATAAGACTTTTGGTAGCTGTAAAGGAAATGGAAAAAGATTTGAATCTCTTCTCTGATACAAGTAATATCCTAAATGTTATAGAGATGCCT
Source organism: Galbula dea (assembly GCA_013399015.1). NCBI lineage: Eukaryota > Metazoa > Chordata > Aves > Piciformes > Galbulidae > Galbula > Galbula dea. Next base: position 82,961 of record VWZX01000240.1, on the reverse strand, counting down.
ATATTGACTTTGAGGTGCTTCTGTTCATTTCAAGGTCTGTCATGTGAAGGTTGCCTAGAGAATTAAGTTGTGATAACTTTACTTCAAAAGGTCAGTAGGCTTAATCATGACACGAGTTAGCCTGATAGTCGAGGTAAACATTGGAACATAGCTAACATATATTACAGGGATAAGTAGTCTATAGGATCAGAGTAGCAAAGAGCACATAGAAAAGTTGACTTCCAAAGTAGGCCTTAACGTTGTTTTTTGTTCATAACCAAACAAGTGTATTAAGGACATGTTCTTCTAAGCAGATGGACCCCCTTTTATCATGTATAAAATCAATGGGGAAAGTCATAAGAGAGTGCAATAGCTGATGCCCCATATTTACAAAATATTCTACTTCAGCTCTGTGTATTTCAGACCTTGGGACTGATTTTTCACATTAGGAGAATTGCCCAGGGAACATATTTGGCACATCCAAGACTGTGACCACAGACTGTTTCTGAGCTGTGGACCAAAGATTAAGCCATGTCACTGTGGTACACATGGCACTCACAGAAGCCCTTGGGTATTTGCCAAGAAATATTTCCAGCAGAGAACATTATATCCTCCAAATAAAACACTGGATTATCCTGTGACTTGCTGTTTTTGAATGAGAAAAAGATGTACAAATTTCTGGCTAACTGTGGAGGGAAATAGAGCCAAATATACCAGTAAGATCATGGACCCAAAATGACTGGATGCTTTCTAAAAAGAGTGAGCATGTCCCTCACACAGCTTTAGTTTCTCCTTTAGTTTAGTTAACGGTCGCATCTCTGCTCTGTGGGAAGGCAGAGAAATGAGTGGGATTTCATCCAGCTTGCTACTTGACTTTTCTCATTGAGGCAGCTAATGTAACTGAGAAGCCCCATTACTCTCCTTAAATGAGAGAGACCAAGAAATAAGCACTGTAGACATGCTGATGACAAGGGACAACGCATCTCTAAAACTCAGTAATTTGGAAATGAGGGCATGTCATTTCTTTTCTTGGGGAAACACAAGAGTGCCTTAAATGTTTTAAGAAACTTTAAATGCTGGATTGAAAAAGAAATCAAGCCCCCCAAGATTTTTTCCACCTTTGATGAATTCATATTTTTTTTTCTTGGGTCATCGTGGAACATTTTTGTTCTTGAACACGATAAGGAAAAGAAAACAGATCCCCATCTGTTCTCTTGACTCCTTAAATTGTGACTGGTATCATAAGACTCATGATAAAAATCATTGGCAATATTAGAAGTTCCAAAAGGATCCCTTCCAAAATAATTCTGGTAATCAGCAGAGCAGGAGAAGGTGACTGAACTTTCTGGAAATATCAAAGAGGGAAACCCTGGGAAAGGGAGTGATGAATATATTCCAGAGGAAGAAACTCTAATGACTTTGGCAAATAATAAGACAGGAAAAATGAAGAAAAAGAAAGAAAGAAAGAGAGAGAAGGAAAGAAAAAGAAAGAAAAAGAGAGAGAGAAGGAAAGAAAAAGAAAGAAAAAGAGAGAAGGAAAGAAAAAGAAGGAAAGAAAACAACAATTTAAAGAAGGAGAGAAAAAGAAGGAAAGAAATTAACTATTTCAAAGTACCTCGGCACTAGGAACCAGTGTTGTCCCTCTCAGCTAGCTGAGTCTAAAGCCAGACTCAGAGAGATCATGGAAATCTGGGAACTCTAGAGGGCACCAAAGATGTTTCACCACAAACTCCATTGCACACCAGGCTTCTTCCAGTCCCGGCATCCAAACAGAAGGTTGCTGCTAATCGAGATGACTGGAATTATGACAACATCTGTTCTACCTCCTGATTAGCAAAGAAGCATAAATAAAAAAAAAAAGAGACCAACATATAAGGGAGTTAACCATATCTGTGAAGGCAACCCACAAGTAAGGCTTTGGGCTTGGTTCTTTGTTAGTTTAAAAAACATGCTAAGGTTCAAAACTTATTTCACTGCTCCCTTTTACCCTTCAGAAAGAAGGATGTTACTTTTTCACTGCTCCCAAAGTCTGAGCATCTGGTTTCTTGCCTGTCACTTTTCGTGTCACCTTGTCAGTGCGATGCCAGGCACTTGCAGGAGGTTGACAGTTCCAAGCTCAGAGACTAGCTAAAAGACAAAACTCTTGTCTCAAACAGTTTTGTAGGAAGGGTGTTTCATATCACATGATGGCTAAGCAAAACACAGAATAATTTGTGAGGATGCTGATTGCTTTCTTTATCTAGCTTTAGTATTCTGAGCCCATATTTTTGTCTGTTTTTATAAGGTTTCTGCACTGAAAGAAGTGTCACTTGTAAGAAAGTAGTTTTCCCTTTGCTGTTTTGCTGTCTCTACCTTTTATATATTTAAAATAGATGATCTGGATGTGATTTTGCATCTTGGTGAAAAGTAACCTTAAAGTTAAAGGATCAAATCCAACTTCTGTAATCTGTGAGTATTCATCTTTCCCTGTATGATGGGTGACATTTGTAGGATATCTGAACTTTCCAAACACTACAGATCCTTACAGACACAAGTGTCTCAAAAGCAGAAGTAGAAGACGTGTCTATACCCAGTTTTATAAGTGAAGAAAATAAGACTAAGAGGCTGACTAATGAGGTCAGGGAGTCTATATGTGTGAGCCAAGAAACAGATCTCTTGAGTATAATCCCAGCAAGTCTTCTCTTAAAATGGTTTAAATCTGAGGAGAAATTAAAGCCCCAGCTTTTTGCTCTTGCATGCACATGTACATAAAAGTGTTGTATCATTCTTTAGGGTTTTGAGGACAAGACCTCTGAATTATAAATAATAAATGGCATTTTAAGAGAAACTGCAGTTTATCTAAGTATTTTCTTTTTCTTTTTTCCTTCTCTTTCATTCCATCTCACTCTCACTCTCCTGCTTTCCCTTTCCTGATGTTCACTTCATATTGAAAGCAAAGAGTGAGAGAAATAAGTTGCTTTTGTCAAAGCTGTAGAAAGTTTTGAGCTCTTTTCTCGTAGTAACGTGCTGACTTTGCTCTCTACTATAGTAGACTCATAAATGCATTTACAATGATCAGCCTTTAGAGGAAAACAAAGAAACACTCAAGTATCTGGACAAAAAGTCTCAGCACTTAGTAATGGAAATGGATTTTCTAGGGTTTTTTGTTTGCCCTGTGGCTTAATGTTGATTCTGTCTTCAGAAACTGGAGACAGAGTAGCTCAGGTGGTAGCCACATACAATCCACAGGATTATTCCAGTTACTCCTCTGCATTTATCATGAAAGAATCTAAGAAGAGGTGAAGGACAGCTTAGGTAGCCCTATAACATATCATCTCTTCTTCAACACAGTCTTACATATATTATTAGAAATCTCAGCTGCCTCAACACTTAGCCTATGAGGTCAATGACTTATGAGCTAGCCCTGAGAAGATATGGCCTCTCTAAATCTTAGTGCATTATTTATAGCACAGGTAAGGCACTTAACTGGACTGTAGTAAGGGCTGGTGCTTCCCGAAGTTCTTAAGCCACATATATATTAGTTACCCATGTGTGCCACTGTGCCCAGGAATAGTTCAGGACAGTGCTGGTTAGACTAGGCAACAAAACCACAGCAATTCTGGAAAAAATCCAGCACAAGCATCTAAACATACCTGCACCCTGCCTCTACTTTTGTTTACTAAAATTGCTTCTCTGCAGTGAAAATCTTGAATAAAGCATACATAATACTACCCTGCCTCAGGCCGTGCACAACAGTTCCCGCTGTGAAACACAGGCTGGTAGGGGTTGGAAGGGATGTCTGGAGATCATCTAGTCCAACACCCCTGCTAAAGCAGGGTCACCCACAGCAGGTTGCTCAGGATCACATCCAGGCAGGGTTTGAATCTCTCCAGAGAAGAAGACTCCAAAACCTCTCTGGGCAGCCTGGTCCAGTGCTCTGCCACCACTACAGGAAATAAGTTTTTCCTTATGTTCAGATAGACCTTACTGTGTTTGAGTTTGTACCCATTGCCCCTTGCCCTGTCACTGGAAAACTACCACAGAGAAAATTTGGCCCTATTCTCTTACTCCTCAACCTTTAGATATTGCTCAGCATTGAGCAGATCCCCTCTGGGTCTGATCTTCTCCAGGTTAACCAGCCCCAGGGCTCTCAGCCTTTCCTCCTGACAGAGATGCTCCAGTCCCCTCAGCATCTTTGTAGCCTCTGCTAGTCTCTCTCTGGTAGTTCCTTGTCCCTCTTGAACTGGGAAGCCCAGAACAGGACCAAGTACTCCAGATGTGGCCTCACTAGGGCAGAATAGAGGGTGAGAAGAACCTCCCTGGACCTGTTGTTCACACTCTTCTTAATGCATCCCAGGATACCATTTGCCTTCTTGGCCACAAGGGCACATTGCTGGCTCATGGTTAACATAAACACTGGGACTCTCAGGTCCTTCTTTGTGGAGCTGCTTTCCAGCAGGTCAACCCCTAATTTGCACTCATACATGGGGTTATTCTTTCCCAAGTGCCGGACTCTACACTTGCCCTTGTTGAACTTCATTAAATTCCTCTCCACACAACTCTCCAGCCTGAATGTAAGAACCTACAGAATTGGTTTTTCATAGTCAAAAAATATTAGGAAATCATTCTTCATACAGCATTGGGTTTTTTATATTCAAGTCAGATGGACATCTTAGAGAGCAGCTGCACAAACATGGTTGTACCAGCAGTGCAGAAAAGCCTCTGTTTTTTTATCTGTCTTGCAGAGTTGTGCAAAACTCAGCAGTTTTCAGCCTCACTGGCAGCCTCTTTGAAGATTTCCCCTGTTTTACACTTTATATGAACTTGGAGTTTGGAGTTCAAGCAAACCCAGCAGTTCTGATCCCTTCATGGGGACTATCCCGTACTTTGTGTTGGACACATGTTTATAGATCTTGATGTATTGGGACTCAGTAGAAAAACTTTAGAGAGAAGTGTGAGCTTGAAGATTTAAAACAGAGGAGATAGTAAACACTGCTTCAATCTGACCTGGGCCAGCCTGTGATCCCAGGTCCAAATTATCAACACTGAGCAAGTAACATTGTGAGCAAACAGAACACATAACTCTTACACTTACCAGTTGTAGGGAGATTTATTCCTAAAGAATACTTCCTTTTACTACAAGGTAGTGGAGTCTAGATTTTCCTGTAAGTATCAGATGTTATAGCTCTTCAAAAAGTCTTTCATTTTCTTAGAGTTTATTCTAATAATAGAGATTTATATGACTCCTCTGAAATTTTCTGATCACAAAATAATCTCTTTGACTTTCTAACATCATATTGCATAAGAAATGTATATGTATAAAATACCTACTTTTCATCTTATGGTTTCTTTGCTGCTTTTATTATGGTTTACAAGGCAGAATTTCTGCACCTCTTCTTGTTACATTAGATCTGTATGAAACTATATAAGATTTCCCATGATCAAAAATCAGCTCATATTGGATAATGGTTGAAAAACATGCTATATCTATGCTAAAACATTCTCAAAACCTTATCAGAGATTCTAGTGAAAGACTATGGCTTGTCCTTGCTGAATGTAATATTTTGACTCCATCTCAGTTAAAGATTTTTGCAGCATGGAGACAGAATTTTTTGTGAGAAATCCCACAGTTATGGAACACAGAAAGACACGAAGATTAAAAGTTCACTATTAAAAAAGCATGATTTAAAATTTATGATGATTGTATAGAGTGGCTACTTAGGGGTTATGTCTTCTGTGCAAGCTCTATTTGTAGAGCACCAACAGCTCTTGGGCATTTTGGTCATAAATAGTATTAATTTCATATGTATAATCAGGACTAGCCTCTTATTAAGACAGTTCAGTTTTAGACTCTGATGATTGTAGATGTCATCAGATGATTTACCAATGACTATTCTACAAAGGTCAAATCTGTGACAGACCGGTTCAGCCTGAAGATCATCCCTCAGACAAAGGCAGAGAAAACAAGTAATAGGTCAGAAGCAGTCTGTGTTGGAAACTTGCCTCAGAAGATACTTAATGTTCCTAAAAAACATGGTGAATTCACAGAATCACAGAATGCCAGGGGTTGGAAGGGACCTTGAAAGATCATCTAGTCCAACCCCCCTGCCAGAGTAGGATTATTCCCTATCTGGCCCCAGCTTTGAATTCTTGCATCTTCTCTTCCATCTGAGACAGACTTAAGTGTCTTCTCTCAAGAAGGCAAGTAGTGGCAGGAGGAGTTCAGATAACCTAGCTGTGAATGCTGACAAATTTAAGGGAAGGAAATAATGTTTTAGTGTCTAATGTCTAGTGTGCACTAGTTGGCTAAGCTCCCATACAGCTGGAGATGCAGACTAGACTTCAGCCAAGGGTGCTGAGAGAGAAATTGAAGTCACGCTAATGTAGATGTTTATGTTATATCTGCTTAACTGTAATGCAGATTTCATGGGCTATACAGATGAGATCCCTAGAGACTGCAGCAAAAGACATATACCTGTCTGAAATGGAGGCACCTATGTGTAGATGAGTAGAGTTAGAAATCTGGGTCAGAAGCTGGATTTGACCTCAACTTCTCTACATTTGATGGAAAAAGAATATGGTCTGACTCAGCCTCTGGGTCTGGCAGTACTTACCATTCCCCAAGCACAATCAGAGAAGGCTGTCTGATTTAAACCCAGGGAAGCATTTGTGTAGGACAAAGACCTATGCTCTTCTAGGTGTCTAACTTCTGTTCAGCATTTAATGCCTACAGCAGACATGAAAGAAAATACTGAATGATCCAGGAGCTTCCTATAGAAGCTTTGTACTCCAACCTACTGAAGTGCAACAGAGAAAGGATGGGAACTGTATCGGTCAACAGAATTTGTAGCTGAAGCCTTCAGCATTTTATCCTGACTGTTATTTCTTCTTTAAACAGAGGCATCCTTGGGGATTAGCTACCTTTTATCACGTTTATTTTGTGTGCATGTAATGGGGAATTATCTACTTTTCTGCAAGCCTAGGTAGCCCATTAAAATCCCTCTATGAGTATCCTGTATATATAAGTATGTCTCCCTTGGTGTGTATGTGTAGTTAGGTATTTTGGAGTGTGAGTGTATAAGGGAAAGTATACATAGATGTAAGTGGTATGTGTGCATCATTGCATGAGAATAGAAGTGGGATTGTCTAGCTGTGTTCATCTGTGCATAGGATGCACACAGGTATGTGTAAGAATAAATAGAAATGTGTGCATTTGTGGACCAAACATCATTCTTGCCTCTCCTCACCCCCCAACAGATGTATGGAAGAAGTGGAATGGTGAGTATTTTGATTTGCATTCAAGGTCTGAGGGATTCTACATTAGGTATCACACCTCCTTGGCTACTACATGCCTTATGCTCTATCAGAATCTTCATCATGAAGCCACAGGATGGTAGGGGTTGGAAGGGACCTCTGGGGAACATCTAGCCCAACCCCCTGCAAAAGCAGGCTCACCACTTAGAGCAGGTTGCATAGGATCACATCCAGGTGAGTTCTGAAAGCCTGAAGAGAAGAAGACTGCACAAACTCTCTCAACAGCCTGGTCCAGTGTTCCATCACCCTCCAAGAAAAGAAGTTTTCACTCATGTTCAGATGGAACATCCTGTGTTCCAGGTTGTGCCCATTGCCCCTTGTCCTACAACTGAGCACCTCTGAAAAGAGTCTGGCCCTATCTTCTTGACACCTGTGCTTTAGATGTTGATAAGCATTGAGAAGATTCCCTCTCAGTCTTCTCCAGCCTAAACAGCCCCAGGTCTCTCAGTTTTTTCTCATCAGAGAGATGCTCTTGTCCCTTCCTCATATTTGTAGCCTCCACTGGACTCTCTCTGTAGTTCCCTGTCTTTCAATATATACATTACATTGCTGGGAAAACATGTACTTTTGATAGGTACAGATAATAGAAGGATTATGAATGTTATAGTCTTCTAGGTAAGGGAACAAATATTGTTATAACATCATATATAGTCTTTATCAAAATTATGGATTTTAGCTAATACTTCCTCTTTCAAAAACATACCTGAAATGTGTTAAATGTCTCTGGATGTCAAGGTCTAATATTGGAGTCGGTCTGGAGGATCCAAGGGGTGATCTGTCTTGACTTAGAAGGTCTTGGAATTCTTTACATATTTGTCTGAAAGGAAAGTGGAAATGCTTACATAAGACAGGTGTAATCCTTCCCATAAAGCTGATTCCCATAACACTGTCACTTTGCCCTGAGTGATCTCATTTGTAACAGGAATGTTTGATAGAGGTTTTGTAAAAGAAATCAAAGGCAAACCAATCCCCTTCTTGCTTCTCTGCCCCAAATTCTCAGAGCCAGCAACACACAGAATTTCTTGAACAGGGATAGTTCCCCTCTGGAGCCATCCTAACATTGCTCCTCTAGCCTCCTAAGCAGGATGGCTTCTTGAGAATGGGCCCTGGTGTGAGTTGTCTCCTAGAACATGCCCACAAGATGTTTGTGAGAGTTCGAGGAACCATTCTAATGTTTTAATAACATGAACAATTGGAGTCTGGTGACTCAGTGTGTGCATGGTTTACTTTCTTATCCTAGATGCAATCACTGTGCCTGAGGCCAGTTTCTGGTACTAAAGAGCATCTCTCTGCTCCATGATTTTTGTTAGAAGACTCTTTGCACATCTGGTCCTAGATAAAGTTCAAGATCTTCATTATTGTCTTCTAACTCTTGTCCTTTGGAACAGGGATATAATAAAATAAGTGGGTAAACTCAGCACCTTGGTCTTTAGAAGGTTCTTCATTGCTGAGTCACAGGCAAGGGAACTATACTAACCTGTTTTCACCCTCATTATATCCCTGTTCTGCAAGCTGTGGACACAGACTTTGGATACCACAGCTCTCTCTTGACTAAGAGGGAAGGAGATGCAGAAAACTATTTCCTGCTGTGTTGCTGGACTTCATCCAAGCCTGATTTCTGTAAACACTTGTCATCTGTACAGACCTAGACACTGACTGCTTGAAAAGACAGCATCGCCTTAGCCTTTCAGGCAAAGAGAGGTATTCAGCAGAAATGTATGTAAATGCAGCATACAGTTTTAATGAATCAGGTCCTTGGAGGAAAAACAGTTCCTTTCAACAACTGAAAACAGTCAGTCATTTTGGCTTCTAAACAATCCACTATCCCCAGTCGGCCCTGTCAGCACTGCTCTTCTCTCCTTCCTCCAACCTCTACTTTCTACCTGTTGAAAAAGTTCATCTTAAAAGTTCTTATGTTTTGACAAAGGGAAGTGTCAGAACCAAGTGTGCAATTAAGTTCTCTTCTATCTTCACATGTCAAAAGTCTTTACTGAATGTTGGCAGATTGAGAGAAAAGAATTTTTTTTTTTATTATACATGAAAACCTCTAAAAGGCAGTAACCTACTTTTTCAAGGGGATTTCTAAGCAGAGTGGTGTCTCAGAGCCTCCACTACCAATAAAACATCACCTGGGGTAGTGACAGGGAGAGGAGCTGATGGTTGTTTGCTGAGTTGGACTGTGACTTTGAAAAAGCAAGGAAAGATGCTTATGTTGCCTTAGGGGCCACAAGTTAATAAAGAAAGTCCTGGTCACTCCTGCAAGAGAGGCACCTAATAATATGTAATAGATGGTTAGATGTTCCAGTATGTGATCAGGAAAAGGTAAAAAATTCTGTACTGGATCAGAACAAGAATCCATCTAGTTCATGTTCTTATCCCTAGCAGGCACAAAAGTAAATGCCTTGTAATGAGTAGAAGAGTGGGGCAAATGTGTGCCCTTGAGTCTGAAATATTCCAAGTGCATGCAAAGATCAGATATCAGAGAGGTGCTCAGCAGGTCCTGTGCATCCAGTCTCAGAGCTACTTTTTAGAAAACTGAGCATATGGTGTCATAAACCAGATGTTGATTATTCTGTACTGGCTGTAAGCAACCCCACAACAAAAATGTTATTCACACTCTTCTGTTTTGGTTCCTGTGAATGTGTGCGTAACTGTCCTTCTGCCTCATGTGAGAGACCTTGTGCTGTGATACTTTGTGATGTTTCCCATAGGACAGTGTGTCTCTCTAACAGGTGGAATTGTTCCCAAGGCCTTCAGCAGTTCTGCATCTGTCTAAGCTGATCAGGTGCAGTCCTCTATTGTAAAACCATTCAGGGTCTCTCACACCCTCTGCAAGGTGAACTAACTCACTCTTAAAGACCCTCTAAAACCAGGCCCCAGCCTTTATTTATTTATTTTTTTTACCCCATATCTGTGTGGATTGCATAAACATCTCCTGAAGCCTTTCTAAAAAGTCATCTAGGGTCATCAGACAAGTATCAGCATCCTCTGGCTAAAACTATAACAATTCAATCCTTTTCTTTTTTGAAGCCTCTTGCTCTGAGGTGCCCAGACAATCATCTACTCATTCAAAAGAGGTGAGTGCAGAGAAAAAGAACCACAGTAGATCAGCTTCTCCCATTGTTTACCCCTTCCTCATCCCCTCAGCTCTTAACCAAATTTTGCTTCATTCCCATCCTGCCCTTACTGTCATTTGTGTTTAGGGCTTTATACTGGCTACAGAGCCTAATCATCTCTTCTTCCTATGGTAATTGTCAAGTAAAGCTCTGATTCTTCATTGTCTAGACCATCAAGTTGTCAGAACAGACCATAGCACCATCATGTTGCATCAGCTGGCATTGTCCTAGCCAGGTCCTGAGTTAGCAGATGTGAGATCATTTCTGAGAGGTAGTTTTGAAAGGTCAGGTAGTTTAAGACAATGAATACAATTCGTTCCTTGACAGAAAATGGTCCTGATTTCATTCACTATATTACTATCAACATAGCCTCAGACCAGGAAGGGCAGAGCAGGGCAGTGAAAAGGTATTACCTTAAGCTCAGTGGTCTCCATGTGCTAAAGAGGGCTATTGACATCTAAAGTAGCAGTCTTTAGCCTTTGCTAGCCCATATGCCACAGTTCTGTGCATGGCAGCTGAACTACTTCCATTCATTGTGAGTAGATTTCTTGATTACAAGGTATAGATGTCCTTGATAACACTGGGACCTCCTACTGGACACCTGAGACTTCTGTAGTATAAACATTAAGGGTCCTATTTAGTTATCCACACATAGATATGTAATAGGCAAGGCATCCATAACTGACAGATGCAAGACAGCAACAGATAGAGACCTGTGTTCTTCTGGAGCAGCAGCTGGTAACCAAGCTGGATAATGCAGTTCATTGCAGATGGCAGTAGGTGCCTATGTTTGGGCAACTGAATCAAGCCACTGAAGCTGGATGTCTGAATCCAGAATAGAATTTCACCTATATACTAGGAATTGTGGGAATAATTTTGCTCTTTCCCCTTAATTTTCCTCAAGACCCCACATGTGGAAGATCTCACCAGTTCTGCCAAAGGCACACTTCCATGAGCTTCTGACTCTGTCCCAGAATGGTCAATGGTCACACACAGAGACAATAGCACTCCAATTCTTTCCATAGGCAAAGCTTGCCATGGGTGATTTTACCACCCTGGAATTTCAGTGTTGGTTTTAGTGACAGCACAACAACCTACCACTTTTTCTCATGCCATAACTTACAAGTGCATGAGGCAGGGCAGCTGTGGAATTACAAACCTAAAGCTTTGTGGTGCCTAGTAAATAAATTGAACTCCTGACAAATGACTTGAGTACCTACTAACAGAAACATGGAAGCGTGGTGAGGAAATATCATGCTAATTACTACAATGTCATGGATGTGTGTCTCCTGTGGTACCTGGTCAGGACTGGTCTATGAATCACTGTTCTCCTTCCAGGCAGGAGAGGGCTGTAGTAGCACACACATTGACCCATCTGTCCTTCTTACAAGCACACTGACTGCAGTAGGTATGGCCTATCTTTGTGTTATAGACAGACTGATCAATTTACCCATGCTTTTAACTGATGGAAGGGGGAGAAAAGTCACTATGTTCCTTACAAGTGCAGGATAACAGCTTGTGAACCCAAAGTTCATGGAGATTAGGAGTAATCATAAAATGCTTTGGGTTGGAAGGGACTTTTAAAGGTCATCTAGTCCAGTCTCCCTGCAATAAGCAGGGACATCTTTAACTAGATCAGTTTGTTCAGAGCCCTGTCCAACCTGACTTGGAATGTTTCCATGGATGGGGCATACCCACAACTCCCCTCTGTCCTTGTAAAGGAGGTCAGAAAGTAAGTATGGAGTGGTGAGAAAGGGTGGTGAGACACTAATGTGTCCATCAGTGGAACATCCTTTGGAGGTAGGACATAACATTTACCCACTGAGTATTACAACCCATGGTAACATTATCTTCCTAGAGCCAGAAACAAATGGAGAAGATTTCTATCATTATGGTTGAGTAACATTTTATAGATGGGGAAAATCTTCCATCTGGGAGGATAATAAGGAATAATATAAGTGGAATATGATCTTGTTCTTACCTATATTTACATTTTTTTAAGGGCCCAAGAGATAGCAGACATGAGAATAAACCAGCCAGCAAGAAGCAGCTCCTCTCTGCAAGTAGTGACTCCCCATTGTTATACAGCCCACTAACAATACACCCCCATAACTATGTTAGCTGATAGTACTGTTGAGCAGCACAATCTAAACAAGAACAAGATCATATTCCACTTATATTATTCCTTTCAAACTACAAAGAACTTAGGAGCATGATGTGTGAGATGTCTCATCACCTTCACAGCCAGCAAATGCCCTCTGTGCCACATGGTGCTCTGCTTATCACCCCAGGGAAAGATCACAGGCTGTATTCCTGGGATCATGGGATTCACAAGCCTGAGATGTTTCAATGCATGTCACCTCTAGGTCACCTTCAGGGCAAAGAGATCTGGATACAAGAGGGTCACCAAGGCCAGGAATCTTGTTTCCCACAAATAGATAAAGCAGAAGAACATTGAGATACAAAGGACAATCTTGTTGCTGACCAGACTTCTCCTCCCCTACTACTGGGTAATTCCTCTCTGTTGGAAATATTCTGAGCATTTCCAGCACTGGCATGGTGGTTTGAGATCTTGGGTTTGTGACCTCAGCTCTGCTGCAGCCTCAGTGTGTAACACTGCTGTAAGATCAGGAACATGTTCAAGGCGACCCCATGCAGGCATACCACACACCCAGTGTAGATCTACATTGTTCCATGCAGACTATTTATTTCTGTTTCCCATGGCTCATGAAGGCTAATTCCTTCCTCATCAAGGCTAATTAACCTAGATGAAATGTTATCCTAACACGATGTTACTGCTCCAGGGAGGCGTGTGGCTTGTTTAGAGCAAAGTGAGGTGTCTCTGTGAGTCTTTAATGGCTTTAGCAAAGCTTCCCTGCTGGTGTACACTGTTCCAGTGCCTTTGAATTCAGAGGAACTCTTGCCAGAGAGGATCTGCCCCTCTGCAAACCATCTCTCCTTCATTAGGCTAATTGTGATTATCGCCAAGTAACCAGTAGCTCAGTAGAAGCTTAGATTTCTTGCTCACACACAAACCAGGAGACAAAGCCAGTCCCTTGTCCTATAGACCTTAAATGTAATAATGTCCTCTCCTCTCATGCAAACCAAAGCATCTGAGAAGATCCACACACCTCCTTAACTGCAGGCAATGAAAACACTACCACTCATTGCAGTAAATAAGTTCCTCTTACAGCATCTCTTAAGAGGATTGCTCTCGCTTGCTGTCAGTGAGCACTGTTGTGATAGCAGTCACCTCAATCCCAGCTCCATATTCCTCCTCCTTTCCCCAGCCCCCAGATCCAAAATGGAGAAGTGAGAGACAGATTTTCTTTTTCAGTTTCCCCCCTCCCTTCTTACTTTGTCGCTAGGATCATCTTTTTCCTCGCTGTCTGCTCTTTCTGTTCCATGTGCTGTCTAGCGATGTGCTCTCCTACTGCCTTGGCAGGGAACTCTGTTTCACAGGTGTAGCCAAAATCTCTGGCCAAGTGTAATGCTTCCCCTGTAGGGAAACAAAATGGGTCAGTTAGGTTTTAGGATTGTTGTTGTTGCAATTATCATCATCATCACTATTATTATTCCAGAATTTCTTCTACTCTTAAAAAAAAGAGAAGATAATACAATAACAAATCACTTTTGTAAACATTCATTTCCAGTCTCACTTATAGATCTCAGCCCATTTAGCCTGCTCATGCTTAGTCATCAGAAGGAGCCAGCCAGATTGGAAGGAGGTTATTCCTCTCATGAGAAAATACTGGTTAAAGCACTTGGGTTTAGCTCCCTCCCTTTCCACCAGTGAGTGCTGGGCAGCTGCTCAAGTTTAGTAAGCCCAGTTTGTAATTGATATTTAAAGCAAGTGGCATTAGTGGAAAGTAGGAATAAATCACTCTGGAGAGCTAAAGTTAAGCCTTTGGTGCTTCATTTCTTTATCTTTAAAGGAAAAATAGCCACCTACTCCAGAAGAGACCTGCAGAGACAACACACATCTCGACATATTTGCTTAGGGCTTTAGCCACAGGCACAATACAAGGGTCTCATACTAAAGATGAACAGATTCCAAAGTAGAGCACAAGAAACAATCCTGTTTCCAAAAAGATTGCAATCAAAATTGTCCAGACAAAATAAAAAGGGATGACAATTAAGATCACAGTTGCTGGTCTGCAGCTGGGGAAATCATGGCAAAGGGAGTACTTGGCTTGACTAGGCTTTGTGAGAAGCCTGTGACAGAAGGAGAGACTGAGCAGCTCTCTACCTTATTACCATAACCCAACTCTATGCTGGGTGCCAAACACCTCTGGAAGAACCTGTGCCTCTTCAAGAGCTTAGAGAATCCAGGAATTTGTTTTAGGGAACACTCTGGCCTGCGTGCTGTGACTCTGACAACCTTGGCGTGGGATTTATCTGATCAACACAGCTGCCTGGGGTGTGAACATCTGTGCCTGAGTTAGTTTTCCCCTGATGGGAAATAGGCACTTCCATATGACACTTGCTCTCATCTCATTGTAGAAGGTAGAAATAGGTCAGCTACTAGAAGGGTATGTTGAAGCACATCTGCATGAGTGACTGAGAGATGTACTCCAGAATAGTTTTGAGGTTAGTATGTTCTGGAGGGTTTATTTTAATTTTTTTTTTCAGAGTTGTGTGTTTGATTGCCATCATGAGAAGTGACATTGGACATTGGCCTTTTGGAGACTAGGCTGATGTTCCAGATAAACAGTTAGGGAAGATGCAGGACCTATTACACTTTCCTTTGAGAACACATGCAGTGGAATTCCTCTGACTGATGTCAATATTGACATCTGTCCTAACGCTTCCAATTCAACAGAGACAAGTTAGCACTTGAAGCAGATATCATCCCACACTAAAGTACGAGGCAAAAGTGGATCCATAAAATAATGAGCTGAAACAAACAAAATTACTTTATCTGCTTGTGGACATAGATAGGTAAGAATGTAGATCTAAATGTACCTATTGTGTTTTGTGAAATAATGGATTTAAAAATGTTTTAAATATATACTTTAAAATCTGTTTTTTACTGACAATGGAAAGCTGATGTATGTTATTAATACACATCAGAACTGTGCATATTTATTCATATGAGCACTCACTTCCATCTGAGTGGACATTCTAAATTACGACATCAAATTCTTAAATAGAAATATACATCTGGACAGGAAAACAGTCTGCTTAACCTGATTTCTCATATCTTTTTGTGCAGTAAAGATATCATTTTGAACCTGGACCAAATGATGATTTAGTGTTTGCAAGTAGATTGTGAAAGACTTCTCCACAGATTGTTTTGTGTTAATCTCAGTGAATAGATGTCCCTTGTATTACCGTACAATAGGAAATAAATCTGCCTGATGGGGGAAAGTAAGTCTACAGAATGGCATGAAAGATGCTCTTTCTACCCAATAATTTGGACAAATATTTATTCTAGGGGAGAATGTGGAAATGTTGGTTATGTGGGTGAACTGAGCTCTTTATCTTAGATTTGCTGCCTCCTGCCTAATTAGTATTTACACCAGGAAGGAGTCATACTAAAGGTAGAACTCTCTAAAACCCCTGGAGTTTATAGCCAATTGTTTTGTTCCAATCTAAAATCAAATTTCCCTATGTGCTACACCAGGAGCTCTTTCCTCCTACAGAGACAAAGAATGGGTGTTGGGAATCCTTGATTCTTCCTCCTTAAATCCAGCACATAGTTTTACAGCTATAGGCACTGCTGCCTTTCCTATGTGAGCTGACAATTGACCAGAGCATGATGGGAAAGGACAGTTTGCTGAAGCTGAATTGGCAGAGACAGCTCTGGAAAGCCTCAGTGGAGAGACCAGCAGTGTACCTTGACAGACTTCTGTAGGCAGGTGCAAGGAGCAGCGTGCGTGTCCCCTGGGTCTGGCAAGAGTGAGAGATGCTCCTATGCAGAGTGAAGGCAGAAACTGTGTCCCAGGAGAAGGAAACTCAACATCTGAACCTCCTACTCTCTCTTCATCTTTGCCTCCCCCGGATGCTCTACCCAGCAGAAATGCTACCCAGGGGTAGGAGGGACAGGCAGGAGGTGGAAGGAAAGTTCTTTCTATTTGTGGAGTGAGAAGGGAAGAACAACAAGTAGAAAGAAACTTAAACAAAAGCTAGAGGGGGAGATGTGTGACAGTAGCAGGCACTGTGAAAAAAAGTAACCACTGACCTATTTTTCTCAAGAGTTTTAGTCCCAAACCTGCAACAGATGAATGCTGTCAATTCTGCATCTAGGAAATCTAGTATCTTAGGTTTGACAGGAAAATAAATTCCAGATTTTTTCGTAAGTATTTTTTCTGTTCTTTGCTAAAAACCTCATGGTTTTAAAACCAGTCATGCATTTCAGTTGCCTGCATCTGCAATCACATTTATGCTATGTCTCTGACTTAGAAGTGACCTGTCCAGACAGGAAGGGACACAGATGTCCCCTACTTGTAGATGACCCGTCCCTGGCAGTGTTTAAGACCAGGCTGGACTGGGACCAGGGCATGACATCCTGTCATGACATCCTTGTCCATGGCAGAGGGGTTGGAACTAGACGATCTTTGAAGTCCCTTCCAACCCAAAGCATGGTTGTATGATCTCCCCTCTTCTCACATCCTTTCTTAGTCCCACTGGGGAGTCTTTTGACTCCTTTAAGCCAGCAGTAAGGCTTAGCCTTGGCAATGCTATTATTTAATGGAGGAGCCTTTACTGTATTCCTTTTAGAGCTGGTGAGAAAAATGACCTTTCTCTTCACCTAATCTAAGCACTAGAGGGCATCCCTCACCTGCAGGTCGCACAAAGAAAAGTCCAGTCTTACAGTGGAGAGTCTTGCAACGCTGAACTCATTCTGCCAGGCTGTCTTTCCACCCATTGTGCTGATTTATGTGGATAATAACATAAAGAATAGAACTGATCTGTTAAAAAATTCCTACTTTAGGTCCAAGAAGTCCTTACCAAAGACACTAAAGATGACCTTGACCAAAACAAGAACAACAGTAAACACCCAACAACCATGCTGAGCCCTAAAAGAAGTAAGTTTGCAGAAAACAAAGGACCACAGAATAATTTTCTTAAAGTGTGGATCTTGAAGTGATCACCACAACCTAGAAATCCCCTGCAGTTCCTCCATTGAACTTAGCAGTACTCCTCAAACCTTAATGATTTTAGAGAAACCTCAGTCTTGCCAGAGACTTTTGGGACATCTTTGGTTAATATATTTAATAATGAGAAAACTATGTCTGCCTTTTCTTAACTCAAACATATTCAAGAGGTTGAACACATTCTTACCCTAGAGACATTAAAGACACTGATGCATTGAAGACTGCAAGAATCTTAGCACTGCAAGGATCAAGGCACTTAGGGGAATGGTTTGGGGATAACAGTAGTGTAGGGCTATAGGTTGGACTTGATGATCTTGAAGGTCCTTTCCAACCATGATGGTGTTTCTATGTTTCTATCTTTAGTAACAATAAACCTAGAACCACCTAAAGTAACAAAGACTGACCCAATGCTGGGTCCTTATGAGAAGTCCACACAATGTACCTGATATTTAGGGATTTAGTAAGACCAACAAACCATAATGTCAGTTTGTATATTGACACCACACAGAAAAAGCCAGTGCTGTTTTCTTCATATTCTTTTCTCCTCCAAACCCCAGAATAAACCTGTATCTTCCTGCTTCTGCCTCTTCCAGCAGCAGGAGATGTTGAGGGATGGGTTCCATGCTACAAGTTAGTATCTCTTGTAGTAATATCTGCATGTACAGAGGGAGGACACCTTACACCACAAAGAAATCAATGAGAACTGCCTAGTTTGACCAAGGACTGGTTACAGAGAAAATTAGTTTAATTTTTTCTTCTGTTGGGCTGTTAACACACATGGTAGTGACTTTCCCAAAAATTCCAGTAGACAAAATTCGTGATTAAGATATCAAGGCACATAGGTCTCTGCCAAAGTGAGCTCAGTCTCCTCAGTGTATATCTTTCAGATTCACAGCAAGACAGTCCAAGAACAGAAGCAATATCATAGACTTGAAAGTGGGTTTGCTATTGGCTTTGAATAAAGGTCAGGAAGTTAAACACAGCTCCAGCCCTGGGAAAAAAAAAGGTATCTAATTTACTAACAGTAAATGTACTTTGCCATCCATCTCAGGCCAGCAGCTGAAAGAGGATTTTGCCTCTCAGTCTCTTCTGATGAGCTAGCCACACAGCTCTGCTTATTCTTCCCTGCTAAGACTCAAGGAGCACGAAGGACTGTGAGGGTAGGAACAGCCCTTACTCCTCTAAACTGGGGGAGAAAATTCCCTTTCTAAGACTGGCTTAGTGCATTGTAGCTGTCTCTTTATTACAAGCAGATGAGATACAGACACATCTGTATTTCAGAGCAGTCCCACTGTAGTTCTCTGAGTTCAGTGGCCCCTCCTTAGTCCCTCATCTTAGATGGTGATAAACATCCACTGTTGTGGATTCTGCATTATTTCTCCATTCTTTGAGATACTGGAAATCTGACTAGATAAGGTCCTGAGCAACCTCTTCTAATTGACCCTGCTTTGAGCAGGAGGGTTTACTAGGAGACCACCAGAGGTCCCTTCCACAGCCTCAGCCTTCCTGTAATCCTATGTTTCTGTGGTAATAAGTGCTGAGACCTCAGCCTATAATTGCCCAGATCTGTGTGGACTTTTCAGGTTATGATCCTAGAAGTTGCTGACCTTTAGGATGAGCTGAGTGCTCTTAACATCAAAGAGGAGGGATCTGAAATTCCCAGAGCTGCTATTCACAGCCAGACAACAAAACAAGTACTTAGTGGAGTCACCCAAAATAGAAAAGATTCAGGTAGAGTTTCTTCCCTTTGCCTGAGGGGTTTGAACCTGCATCTCCCAGCTGAAGGCTTGAAGAGCCCAGCAGTATTTGGTGAATGATATTTAAACAACAAATAAAGGCCAAGAAACTATCTCCTGGGCCTGTATAGAGTTTATCTGAAAACAGATTTCACTCATTTATGTGTGGGGGGAAAAGTCTTGTCTAAATATTATGTCTTCTTACAGGAAAAAAAGATAAATCACATTTTTGGATCAGCCTCAGGAAATTCACAAGTTACAAATCTAAAAAAATAATAGAAAGAACAAGAAAAACCCGCCAAAACCAGAGGGTAAACAAACCTACTTATAGAGTTGGTATAAGGCATTCATGTCTCTCACAAGAACACTTGGATCATTGATTTTTAAGTCAGATCCCAACACAAAACCCACAGATCAATGCTCTGGAAACTGCAGGACCAAACCAATTGCTGGGAGCCAAGATATCTCAGAGTGAACTTCCATTTGCCATTTGTTCTGTCTGTGGCTTTAGGCAAGTCAGTTTTCTTTGTACAAAATACAGATTATGATATTTAATACTGTGGCTGAAAAGTCTTGTATAGAAGGAAACATTTTAATTATTGTTATATTGTATTGCAATATTATAAACCCTACCTTCTACCAAGGAAGTCAAGAGTGTGACATTTGCTGCTTTTCTTCTTCCTGCAGGCAAATTCAGTCCCAGTCTGTCTAATTTTTCTCGCAAGCAGCGTCCTCCATTCTTGGATTTTGCTCTATCATGAGAGAACAGTGGGGGAGAGACACTTGTCTTTATTCTGCACTTTTTTCCCCATGTTAATATAAATCTAGAAATTGTACACACCTTATTGACAAATGTGTGGGGTAATGTCTGCACTAATGACACCAACAGAAAAGCTTTCAGAGCTGTATTCTTAACATCCTGCTCAAGCTGTGTGAGTCTTTCACATTGGTGCTTTCACAAAATTTAGACATTCTAACTCTTGTTGCACAGGCATCAGATCTTCAGACAGTTTTTGTCCTGATGAAACCCATGGTCCTAATCTGAGCACAGACCCTGGGATTGTGATGACTCAATAAGAATATTGACAGTGCAGTTGTTTATATCTGATTTAGTCACTGCAGGCTCCCAAGACAACAGAGAGAGAAACATGCACTTCTAGAACCATATTAAACAGATGTCTAGAAGAAGGGGACTTTACTCATCTTTCTCACCTGACTATAACAGGAAGACAGATGGCTACTCAAATGTAGATGTCTATGTGGATCTTAGCTCCAGCTATCCCTCTATAATTTATGTAGAGACCTGGGTACTCAGAAATGTAGTCTACAGAACCCAACACTTGCAAGGAAGAAAAATGATGCAATAGGAAATGCAGAAGCTAAAATCCCAGCCATCATTGGTGATCTATGCCCCTATCCCAAGTGCCTATATCACTTTGTTCTCATAAAATGCTTCCTGGTGCATCCCACATCTGCTTTCTGCAGTACCTCAGTGTTTGAAAGATTTGAGACACATCCACTTGCGCAGCAGATGTAGGTTCAATTTCTTCCCCAGCCTGAGGGAATTTTGACCTGTGTCTCTTAGACAAATGCAGCAGCCAGCTGGCATCAACTAACTAATATTAAAATGCTTAAATATTGAATAGAGCAATGGCAGGAACCCAGATCTCTCCCATACCAAATGAATGACCTGGTCATTAGACAATATAGTCCTCACTACAGTTACACCTTTGCTTTGTCCAACAAATATGTAATTATCCCCAAATGAGATTAAGGGACTCTCATCTTAGAATAACCAATCACTGAGTATTAAGTATGTCTAATTAGATGTTTTAAGGTGCAGGTTCAAGTTCTTTTAGGCAGAGGAAGGAACTAAACTTGGAATATCAGCATTGGATGGTCCTTTTACCTACTTAGAGATACCAAAACTTTGACCATGTTGTATGTCAGAAAATGTCTTCTGAGAACACTTAATGCTGAAGAACAAAATGCCTAGATTGTCACTGCTGACAGGATGTAAAACCAGCTCTGCCAGGTCTCAGGTAAACCATGAATGATTATTTTTTTTACTACATATTTGCTGGTCAACTACAGCGTGTTTGAGTCTGATCTCTAGTTGTGACATCTACAGGTATAGATCTATTCATTCACACTTTCTGCTTCATAAAACAGAATTAGCCCATCAAAACTGCTAGCTGGGAGCAGTCCCTGGCTTTTGCTAACTCCTGAAACATGCCCAGGGTTGGTTTTGGAGAGTGATATTTGATCTGGGTCAAAAACTTAAGGGGATCATTCTAACATTTTAACAGAAGAAAGAAATGAGTCCCCATGTTCAGACTGGTGCCCTTGCATTCTTACTAGTGTGTACTGATACTGCTGCAACTTGTGTTATGAGGACTTTATGTTCCTGTGACTATCAGTTGAATGCCTCTCCAAGGTGAAGCATTAACAGAGAAAAGCTTGTGTGGAGCTTGGATGTCAGTGCCTAATAGAGACAGGTATGTGGGGCTTGTGCCACTGAAACAATTTTGCGATCTCTAGTCTTTACTTTGCAAAATGGCTCGAGACAGGTCTTGGATTACTACATATCTTAGAATATTGCAGGTTGGTTACAATGACTTTCAGTATAAGTACAAGAATCAGTGTGGCCTTTAGTGACAACAGTGAAATAGCCTATGACTTTCCAGCTAGTTTTGATCAAAGAGCATTCAAGTAGCTTGTGCCATCCACTTGACACCTCAGGGACATTGTGACTTGCATTTGCTTGGCTGAATTCAGTGGCTTCCTTGTTTTCCACTTGCAATGTGAGGTACAATCTACCACTTTCCTTTTCTGCTACTGCTCTCTGCAGGTGTCTAGCCTGCTCAGTGAAGGGTCAGAGGCAAAAATGTACCTAATTATTTGTTTCTCCTCCAGTATCTTACAATGAAACAAATAAACCAGTGTGCTCTGTGTGTTCTGTGCTCACAAGACGTGAAGGAGAAAGGAAGAAAAAGGCACCCCTACACCTCCATGTTTTACTTTTTTTTTGTTGAGCAAGGGCTGTAACTACACTTAAAACCAATTTATTTTGAAACAGTTTCTCAAGAAGAAGTCAGATTTGTAACTTTGGTGAAATATTCCACACATTGAGGGTCATCTTTTTGTTTGGTTGTTTTTTGTGGTTATTTTGGGGGGGGGTTTTGGTTGTTGTTTTCCATTCAAAACAAAGCAAAACAACACCTATCCATCTCTGATGAGTAATTGAATCAAGGGGTTAAAAGAAAAGATCTGTTCACTGAAAAATGTGAATTTTCTGTGAAAAATGTCAACACAATCTTCATTTTTCTCATTTATTGAAAATTTCCCTGGAAACAATGTTCATTCCTAACCCATCTCCTTCTCTTTCCCCAAACTGTGACCACCTATAGAGTGGGGAAAGAGAACAAAATCTGCTTGCATAAAAAATAAAATTAGAGAAATTACAACACTGTCTAGGACTTGTTATTCTCACCTTTGACTTACCTTCTCAAAATACCTCCTAAGAGAGAAGCATTGAGGCATTCTGGTGGTGAAAGGCGTCTCTTTACCTCTGCAATGGTCACTTTGTATTTGGAAGTGGAACTGAGTAGAGATAAGCGACCAGGAACAGAGCAGAACAGGTCAGTGGGGTTAACAACACAGGTGCCACCTACAAAACAAAACAAATGTTAGAGCAGGGGAAACTTCTTATTCCTTGTTCTGACAGATTCAATCATGGTTGAGAGAGGTTCTTCTCCCCCTCTACTTTGCCATGGTGAGACCGCATCTGGAATATTGTGTCCAGTTCTGGGCCCCTCAGTTGAAGGATAGGGAACCGTTGGAAAGAGTCCAGCACAGAGCCACAAAGATGATGAAGAGGCTAGAACATCTTCCTTGTGAGGAAAGGCTGAGGGAGCTGGGTCTCTTTAGCTTGGAGAAGAGGAGGCTAAGAGGTGACCTCGTCTATGCTTATAAATATGTGAAGGGTGGATGTCAGGAGGATGGGGTCAGGCTCTTCTCAGTGATGCCCAGTGACAGAACAAAGGGCAATGGCTGCAAGTTGAAGTATAGGAAGCTCCGAGTAAAAACAAGAAAAAAATGTTTTCCCAGTTGAGGTGCCAGAGCACTGGCACAGACTGCCCAGAGATGCTGGGGAATCTCCTTCTCTGGAGAGGTTTAAAACCCACCTGGACGTGCTTCTGTGTGACCTGGTCTAGGGAATCCTGCTGTGGCAGGAGGATTGGACTAGATGATCTTTCCAGGTCCCTTCCAACCCCTAACATTCTGTGTGATTCTGTGAAGAACAATTCTGTTGTTCACTTGCAGTTGGATTCATGGTTGTTGCTGGGTTTGTTTGGATTTGTGGAGTATTTTGTGGTGGTGGTTTTGGTTTTGTTTTTAGATCTTGCATAATGTTGTTGCTTTGAGAAAGATAAATGGATTGAAAATTCATTCTAGGAAAAATGAACTATTTGATCTTGTAATCTTTACAGTCAAATTAGATCATTGTAGATATTTAATTTCATGCTCAGTAAGAATTACATACTGATAGTCTTTCTAGTCTTGTATCCAGTGTGATTAACAACAGAAGGTTGCACCAGGTTCAGGTATCACTCAGGATTAAAAAAAAAGTGTGCAGTTAATGAAAAAACTAGGACATTGTTTCTGATGAGAAATATCCAATTTACCTCTCATAGCAGTATTTAGGATTACAAAGATGCAATGGCACTAGAGCTTTGCAGTGACTTGCAGCCGGAATAGCTTTCCAAGCCTTTGAAGTCTCATGCACTCCTTCTGAAGTTAGGCCAAATCTTCAGCTGATGTTAATGAGGGAAATCTATTGAGCTAAGTCAGTTTACCTCAGATTTGTTCTGGAATTGTTTATTTCTTCAAAGTGGCAATTACTGAAAATGCTGAATGATCACCAAACCTTTCAATAAATGCTCATCAATAACTCCCCAGGTAAATTTTTTTTTCTAACTTAATATGATACAAGAAGAAAGAAAACTTTCTCTGCAACTGATCCAAGAGAGTAGTACAAACTCCCAGGAGAAAAAAAATAATCTTAAGGACTAGCATATATTTTTTCACCAAGAGCAAAACACTTTTCTTTGACCTGCCTTCTCCAAACTAACTAAAATAAAAAATTCTGTGGAAGAAATAAATCTTATCACTGCATGCACAATTCTTCCCTGGGGAAAAGATGAGAAAAAAGTATGAACTTCATATGGCAGTGATATAAAATGCCATACAATCCAATGCACTACTAAAAAGAGTTCAGATAGTTTTTGTGAGGACAATGATATAAAGACCTTCTTACAGAAGAATTAATCTGTATTTTTTAAACTACCATGATAATTTCTTGTTTCTTCTGAGCACTCCAATCTTCTTGCACTGCACAAACTCAATTTGTTATGCTTAAAAATTTTAGTTTGCAATCTAAATTCTGTCATGTGAATAGAATAGAATAGAAATAACAGCTGACTTTAGATAAGATCCTGACACCTTTACCTTCTCCCACTCTTAAAATTATGGTGACTATAAACATTCCAGTTTTAGCACAGACAGAGGAACATAACTGAAGGATGAAACTTCATTAAAGGCAGACTATCACTTACTTACATAAGGCAAACAGAATTTCTTTCCAAATATTTCAGCTCTTGAAGGTATATTTAAACATTTGTGCTGACAGCAAAACCAGAAAAGAACATCTCCTGGTATAAATCGCAGATGGGTGAGATCCTGACTCTATACAGCAGGATATTTTGTGACTTCTCTAATTATGCCATAAGATAGATATTACTGTCCACTTCTCAGACAGAATACAGAGACAAATCATGCATCACCAAACATATAGACGCATCAAGGGCACCTATGCACATTTTTGCAAAGCTCAAAGCTACAGTTCACAAGCTCATATGCTTAAATACAGAAATCTGGTGCCACATGCCTAGAATATTTTGGGGTTTTTGTTGTTTTGCTGTTTGGTTTGTTTGTTTATTTTATTTCCATATCTGAGGCAGGGCTGCCCAGAAACCTATAAATATTTTCAGCCAAGATTTTCGTACTTCTGGTCTGTCAGGTACATTTGTGAAGAGTGTTAACACTGAGAAGACTTGTTTGTTTGGCATCTTCTGCCACACAATCCATATACACATGTGTACATATGTATGTGTCAAGAAAACAGTAGCAAAGTGTAGATATTTATTTACATCAGGAAGTCTGTAAATTTTATAATGAGTGAGATCGTACTGAAATCAGTGCCATATTAAAGTTTATCTTCTTGCCATGTTAAGCCAGTATGTGCACCATTTATGCCAGATAAATAGTTGTTCCTTTAATCCAAAAACCTGTTATCTTACAGCTGCTCCTACCCTAACCAGAATTTACTAAAACACTTCCTATTACTATTTAGCAGAAGGTTTTTCACAGCCTAAAATATTTTAAAATACCATGCCTATGCAACATGATGTTAAAGCAATTCCAGGTAAGCTAGGTATGGGTTAAAAATAAAAGAAAACAAGTCTAAGTCATTTGCTTTCCAGAAACATGTTGAACAAGTTGCAAATTACAAGAAGGTAAAATCTGTTGCATATAATTATTTCACTGTATTAATTATTCATTGACACAGCAACAGAGAGCAGTGTGGTGCTTTCTAGACAGAGCTATGTCTTTGTCACAAACAGTTCAGTTTTGAATCTCCTACCACAAACACCACCTCGGAGTGGAGGTGGATGAAATCCTGACCTTATACCAGGTGGTAAACAGAAACAGGCACAGCAGTAAGCAAAGGGAGGTTTGCTGGGAAGAGAAAGGAAATGATAAGTGCAGCAACACTGGATGATGAATGGTTAGGTTTCTTGCCACACACACACTTTAGCATATTCCTTCCCCCATATTCTGACCATGTATTAAAGTGGACAAATGATTATGTCAAGGAGCAAAGTTCAATAGGGAGAGGACAAGGTATGTTTTAAGTTACATTAAACAATGACAGCAACCAGCTTTTCTTCCTCATCAACCCAATGCCACTCTAGGTGCTGTTAGAAAAGTCAATCCTTGTTCAGCTCTTGAACTGGTCTTGTCATAACAGGGTGTTTGAGAGATGGGATGCTCAGAGACACCAGCTGAAGAAACAGAAGTAAATGCCCTCAAAAATAGAAAGGAAACAATGCCTTTAATGAGTGCAGCAGTTCAACCTGGAGATGCCTATTTATTTTAGCAACTTTTACTTCCTTTAGAAATTGTTACAGACTGGCTTCTGGTGTCAGAATACATAAGATCCCACCAGCTCATTAGACAAAGATCCTCACTTGAAGCCTTAGCAAAGTAGTGTAAATAAAGAAGAGAAAACTGTGGCCTTTGCTCTCTGGCTAGTTACCCACAGCACTGATCCCACTGCAATGCTAGGGAAAAGAAATATGAGAGTAGGCAGAAGGTGAGATAAATGGTAGGATCACCCAACAGATTGCCTCAGCAATTCCATGCTCAAAGCACCCCATGAAATTGGCTTGTGAATGTTGAAAAGACTTTTTTTAGGACAACTGTTTGTTCTCACAGCAGTGATTGTGTGTTGCCATAAGACACTGTGCTAGAGATGGCAGTTAATGGTGATAGTTGCACTCTTACAGCCACAGAGGTCTAAAGACACAAGCAAGACAAGCTTTAGATAACAGAGGAATATCTTTTATATTACAACTAATAGACTAGGGATTAAAAAATAAAAGAAAGAAGGGAAGCTTTCAGGTACACAAACCCTTCTTAAGGGCTTCTCTTTCATCCAACTCTATTCAATTACTACTTCTTTCTTTGTGACTGAGTTTTACCGTCTGATCTGTCATCTTCATATTGATTCCAACAAATGTGATTATTCAAAAGGAAAATGAGGGGTGAGGAAGAGATATGCTTTCTGCAGCAGATCACCTCTGGGTGAAAGATGCAAGGCCCAATACTGCCGTATACTAAGTCACTTCAGCTACCAAATCACCTCAAGAGATTACATACAACCTGATCTAGTTGAAGATGTTCCCGCTCACTGCAGGCGGATTTGGACTAGCTGACTTTTAAAGTTGCCTTCCAGCCAAAACCATTCTGTGATTCTATTCTATTCTATGAATATTGTCAAGTGGTCTGAGGGAGAGAAATATGTTCTTTTTCACTAGCTTGGTTTTGGGGCCCAATCCTTTTCCCTCTAGCTGACTGGTTCATACTCAGCATAACATACTTGTGTGAACTGTGTTTTTACTTTGTTTCCCAAGCCTAGGATGAACATAAGTTAGACTATGTGATACTGCAAAAGATAGTCACAGTAAACATCAGGAGAGTATTTTCCCTTCCTTATTCCTGTCTCCTCATCAAATAGCACAAGTCAGTAGAAAATGCCAACACACACAGGTGATGGGTTGTGTAGATGACAGCAGCGAGAACAACAGAGCCTTACTCTAACCCAACAGTCTTGTCAACACAATGAAAATCCCAATAACACATGATGTAGAAACAACTTGGTCTGTTTTGATTGTAGGTTTCCTTTTGTATAGAAGAAGAGGACAATAGGGTGGTTGGAGTGTGGTTATCCATTCTGATTTAGTTATGCACTTGGGCATCTACTAAAATCTAAGTCTCCCTGGTGCCCTCAGAGTTAGATATTTGTGCATCTTTTTATTGACACAATCTATATTGTCACATATTTCATGCTTTTCATAAGTAATGTTATTGCTTTACTAGGAATGAGAAAGAGAAATATCTATGTCACTGGATGACTTTACACTTTAAATGCAAACATCTTGTTAAATGTGTATCTATAATTTTGTATAGACACACAAATCTTTACAATCTGCAAAGTCATTTTTTTAGTTGTTAATAGTAACAGTTGCAATATGATAGATATTTTCTATTCATTCAGGACAATACTGTCCCTTTCTCCAAGATACTCAACTATAAATATCATGCAGTTGTGGAAGGACATGTCCTAATATACTGATGACAACAGCACAAAAGTACTGTGACAGCACAGAAATACATTTTATTTTGGTTTTCAGGGTATATGTATGATTTTGTGCTTGTGTACATTATTAAGTATAAGCGTGAGTGCTTACAGATTAATCTTATATAAAATATTAATAACATGCTATGCTTTTTATTAGTTTATTATTTATATCTACAGGTGCTGTTAGTGGGAGTTTCTAGCTTACAGTATATTTTCTGCTCTGTTAAAAAATTCTGGCAAGTTTAAAGTATGTTACAAAATGAAGACATGAAAATCTAACTCTCCTTAGCTTTTTTTTTCTCCCATAGAAAGCAGCAAACCTAAGCAAGCTGTTATCTGTACGGAGTTTATCAGCACTATTTAATCCCATGTTCAGTTCCCGAAGGTCTAAAAGTGATTTAAAATTACTCTACAATTGCTCTGCAAATTATCCTCACATCACCCAGCCACTAATCTCAAGTACTAAACATTCAAAATTCTAAAACTCATCTAGATTTGTCAGGAAAAATAGTGAATGCTGATCTTTCTTCTTCACAATTGTTCTTTTGGTTTTGCGTAAGTTGCCAAACTTTGCATCATATAATCAGTCATGTAAACCAGCCCATTCCATGAACATAAAAAATAGTGAGATAATCTCTGACTACAACAATCATGCTAAGATGGACATGCCTGCATGCAAAAGATAAATATATATAATTTTAATATATATCAGAAGATTCAGTAGGACTGAGAGGATGGTCAGCAATATTTGAGACCAGTCTCTTAGCTACACAGAGTTTTTAAGGCTGTCAAGACTGTTAGGAGTTTTAACTTTAGACAATGTTAAAATAATAGCTTGTGAGAAACAAGGTATTATGGTGGAAAACAGAATAATAAAATAAGGGAGTTTGTTACAGGAGCTCAACTTTAAAGAGTGTATCATCAGGTAAGGGGATGTTAAATCTCAGGCACCCAGGACCAGACCTCCCTCAGTGAGATATATCAGCACTGATACAGGAGCACTCTTAACAGCTTCTGCAGTGAAGAATAGGACCCAAAGCAAAGTCAAAAGAAATCTATTTCATTCCTCATTCCTATCTATAAGAACTCATCAGCACTTTTCAGTGTCTCACTGGACCCTCTCTATGGCAGTGGTTTGGGAAAATAGCTGTGCAGTGTGTGTGAACCTGTGCTGATTCCTGCAAGGCTGCAGGAGGAAGGCTCAGGCAGGCTGTGTCTGGTGTGGATTGCGTGTGTGAGGGTGTGGAAAGGGTTTGTGATGGTGGGGGTGTGGGAAGGGTTT
>VWZX01000240.1:45969-48469 GCA_013399015.1 Galbula dea | reverse complement strand
GTTTTGTTCTGCGAATGATTATATCCGTCTAAGCATCTAAGAATTGTGTTCCTTTGTTAGGCCCTTAGACTACTTTTGTTTCTCTTCAGACTGTAATAACAAACTCCCCGGAACACTCAGATTTCTCAGATTCTGTAGAAATGCATATTTAAACAGAGTTCCCAATCTTTCCCCGAACTTTGACGTTAGATATTTATGTTGACAGATGGTGATCAAATGAAGTGACACTCAAAAGCCAGTTCCACACCGGTCTGTAGCGCTACTGAAACAACATTTCCAAAAAGAAGCTCCTTCTTTGCCCCACACTGATCAAACTGCCGATTTAACACTGTTCTCAAACTATCAGGGATCAACTCGGTTAAACGGGGAAAGATAAAACGAGTCCAAAAATCTCTGGGCTAGGAAAGGAGTATCCGAAAGCTACCGAGGAACAGATAATTTGTAAAGTGCAAATGGACTGTGAAACGTGAAGTGCTCTAAACCAGTTTGCAAGTACTTCTGTCAAATTATCACTATTTCGGTAGCAAATCCGAACAACATTAAACGCTGGGGGAGGGAAAGAGAGAAAGAAGTGCAGAGGGGTTTATGTTTACAAAAAAACGTTACACTCAAATAGCCTCTTACCTCTTCTTATCACACCTCCTTGCCCGTTCAGTACAAGTCCACACTGGGCTTCCACTGAGCTCTTAAGTGATGAAGGGAAAAAAAGGAAAGAAAGGAATCAAATACAGAAACCCACAGAGAGATCACACAGCTTTTGCTTTGTTACAAAGAAACAATTGTTAAGGTGAACTGGAAAAACACTCTACTCTCATCGAACTCCAGTGTTTTGGCGAAGTCCCATCGCCTTCCTGCAGTCTGCCCCTCCACCAGGAAATGCAGAATAATTATCACTGTCACTGCCACTTAAATGCAAGTTTATCCTGAACTGGGGGCTTAGGTCGGCAGTTACTTGGCAGGATAAAAAGACAAACACTCTTAAGAGAAGTGCAGTTTCTGCTCTACACAAAGGGAAAAATACACTTTTATATAGTATTTTTGTATGTTTAGCTCTACACTTTTATATATATATGTATACAGAGCTGAAGTCGTATATATGTTTTGTGACACGTGTACATAGATTTACAAAGTGTGCACAGAAGCAGACAAAGAGCACAAACAGACAGATGACCTATTGGGCTTTGCCGGCAACACAGAGTCGTAAGGGTGGTGTTGTAACAATGCGTGTGTGCGCACATAGGTGGGGATGAATATGCATCTGTGTGCGCACACACAGAGGCACCCATGTGTGAGCCTGGGGTGAAGAACCCTCCAAAATCCTGCCTAGGGCTTCTAGTGCACATCCGAAGAAATCACACTTCTTTATTCTTCTGTTACAAGGCTGATTATTTGGGGGATCTTCGCCCTCCTTAATAAATATTTTTATTGGAATGATAAAAGACTTGAAAAGGTTGGGTTTTCTTTGTTGTTTTTTTTTTCCTTATGTTGGGGTTAAAAAAAATAAAAAACCCAACACAACAAACCAAACCTAAATCTTTGCCCAGTGGAAATGTGTTAAAGACGCATTTTCCTCTACAAACAAACGAGGTATTGGACATGAAAGAGGCCTTTAAGGGTGTTAACCTACTCAACAGCCCGTGAAGAGTTAAGTAAATGCGGAGAGAGTCGGTGCATAATAAAAACCCCACTTTACAAAACAACCTTTACAGTCCTGGCTCTCTCCCCCACTTTCACCATATTGGCGCTGGCCCTGTAAGACCTTCCTTTTCAGGGCTCTTTTTTATTTTAAGTGTTCTGCCTTAAAGTGATTATGAAATCAATATGAAAAAAACTTGGCGACTGAGCATAAATTAGAGCGGTGATGGGAAAAGGTGTGACAGTTTTCTTTGTTGCCCATGGAAAATCTTTTTAGGGCACTGAAAGATGCCACTCCAGCTCCAAGACTGTTTGCATCTGTTAGGCTGACTTAAACCGCCCTCGAAACTATTGGACATTCACTTAAAATTCTGTGCAGGGAAAAGTATATTTACATTTGTTGCATTTGAAATGAGGCATATGCTGATGAATGTTTTAAAAGAAAGACTAAGGAGAAAGGGGAAAACTGGTTAGACCACAATTTTGGTTTAAAAGTATTTATGTGCAGTCGTCTTTCTGTTTGCCACCAAAAAGCTTCCCTCTAAGCCCAAGGTGATAGTCGCAAGAGTCCAAGTTAGTTCCGAATTATCTAAATCATAACGACAAATATTAATATGTTCAACTTGTCACCGCTTAGGCTTTTGGAAACCTCAGTACGCTCCCTCTTCTTTTCGGGTAAAGAAGGAAGAGAGAAAATAAAGAAAAGCTTAGGTACAAAGACCTGAAGTCTTTCTCTTTCAAATAAAGTGTGATCGAAAAAATAATATTCTCCAAAGAAAAGCTGTTGATTTTTTCTTCTTTAAATAAATAAAAAGAGAATGTGCCTCTAGCAGCTTAACCAACCTCTCCCTCTTTCTCCCCCCCC
>VWZX01000240.1:0-45602 GCA_013399015.1 Galbula dea | reverse complement strand
TTTTTTTTTGAGGGGGGTAACATAAGGAGATCCTTGTGAAAAATGTAAACAAAAAAAGCCAGAGAGGATAAAATTATATAGTGAATTTTAGTGGAGAAAGCTACGTTTAAACAGTTAGGGTTCCCTCCGCAGAGATATAAAATATAAGATTCTTCGTTGTTGGATCTTTGGTTTATTTTCTTCCTTTAAAAAAAAATAAAAGAAAAAAAAGGACAAAATTTATCCGAAGTAAATAGAGATTTTTGGGTATAGTTTGGTTTGTTTTGGTTTAAAGGAAGAAAATATACCTTTAGTTTTGCAAACTTCGGGTTTTTCCAAAGCCTTTGACTGTTAAATCTTTTTGGACAGACCAAACTAGAGAGCTTTGTATGCCTGGGAAGCGAGATTTTGGGGAAAAGTAAGTACAGTAAATACGGTCCTGTGTGTCTGGTTGGGAAGCTTTTAGCTCCTAAGCTCGTCGGGAGCAGGAAGATTTGCTTTGGATTTGGGGGTCTTTTCGAAATTGGTATTAGATAGAGGAGGGCGTTATTTGCCATTTTGGAAACAAATTTCATTTAAGCAACAGGGCTTTGTTTACCAGAGGTGAATTTTTGGTGGGGGGGCCGAAAGATTTCTGAGTGGATAAAGCTGAGGTTTTGAAACACAGAATTTTTTTTTTATGGGTCCAGATGCCGGTTAGAAGGGAACAGATGAATGATTAGACACATAGATAGATGAACTCAGCCTTATCTGCTTTATCTCCCCCTATTAACACCTCGATCGGATATTGCAAGGGATTTTCATCATACTAAATACTTCTGTCGAACGTTTGCTCCCGTTTATTTCTGCCCTGCCTCATGCCTCGGACTTCAACGAAAGGTTTGCCTTTGTATATATGTCGGAAAACAGTTTTCTTCCCTGCCCACTGTTTTCCTTCTTTTCCTGCTCCATCCCTTCCTTAACACATTCTCCTGCTCTCCTGTCGCTGTGAGCACTTTAAACGGTTCCTTTCGCCGAAAGGAAAGGAAAGTTTATGGAAAGCAAGAAGATGCGTTCGTTTTGGTTTCTGTGCCCTTTGGCAAGGGCTGGTACAGGCACACACGGACCCGCACAGGCACATACGCACCCCGAGAAACCTCCGGATGAGTCCCACGGTCTCAGGCACCATAGAGACACATCCCACGCGGGGAGGTCAGGAACCAGTTTGGGTTTTTTTGTTGTGATTTGGCCAAGAAAGACCACTGGCTTTTTAATATTTTTTCCCTGCATTTTTTTTTTTTTTTCCCTTCTGGTGCTATCCTGGAGGGGACGGGCTGTGGATCAGATTTTGAATGACTCTTCCCTCCTTTGTCTGAACAGAGGAAACTGGGGAGGGTGAGGGGGGTACCAGGGCAGGGGGGTTGGGAGAAGAAGGTGCCTCGAAAGGAGATCGCATGCTATTTACCTGCAAATCGTCTGCTCCCGAGGCTGCAAGCCCGAGGCTTGGTCCTGGCAGGAGTCTTTGATCTGGATGCATCCCATATTGGGATCCATGGCTCATAAGAGACAAGTCGTGGCGGCGGTAAGCATCTAAGCACCCCAGCTCTCTCCTCTGCTCGTCCAAGCAAGAGGACTTGAGCGCCCGCGCATTGTGCAGGTTGATAAAGTCGGTGGGTTCCCCATGGTGGATCTGCTGGTAGTATTGCTGGGAGTGATGGAGAGAGTTCAAGGAGTAAGCGTCAGGGTTGACTGCCGGGTGGCTGTGTTGGAACTCGTAGTGAAAGGACTGGTGGTGCAGTGGGGTGTACTGGTGGTTAGTGGAGAAGTACGGGGAGGCGAACTCGGTGCCCGTGGTAGAGTAAGTGAGAGGAGATGAGGAGGAATAGGCGACGGTCGAGTTGGCCACAGACTCCAGGCATCCAAGCTGCATCAAACGGTAACTGTTTGATCCGTCATGACGTATCTGAAAGGAAGAAGTGAAAAGAAGACCCCAAAACTGGAGGTTTGTCATGGAAAAACCCGGGTGCGCTTCTGCCGAGCACACTGTCCTGCATCGCTTCTCCCCTTGCAGAAGCCTCTAAGCCTGCGAACGGCAAACCCCAGTAACAAAAGGTCCTTTCCTACCTTGGGCTGGTGCCATAAAGGTCTGTTCAAAACCCCAGAAAGAGCCCAGCCTGCCCTTAGTACCGTCAGGAGAAAGGAATCCACGCACCGAAATAAAAGCTATCTATCTTTCTATCTGTCCATCCATCCACCTCCTGATCACAGCTGTAATATCGGGGGCCGACACACGCACACACACACACATAAAAAGTCATCAAACAGAGGAAACTACCGACAATACACACAAATCCTGTCCCTGGGTTACAGCGTTACACATGGAGAAAGCTTTCCCGCCTGCTTCCCTTCCTTTCTTCCTTCCTNTTTCGAAAGTAAAGGGGAGTCCTGTTTTGGTTTGGGTTTTTTTTTTTTTTTTTTCTTAGTGAGAACTCCCCATTCCTGGCGAGCTGGTGGTGATTTCTCTGCACTTCATTATATTATTAGGGGTATTATTCTGATTTTCGTTCTGGCAACGGTTTTAACGTGGTAATGAGTTGCCCTTTCTGGCGACAGATGTCATAACGAATTTTCTCTCTATACTTCTTTAAGTTATCTCTGAAGCCGGATTATAATTAAATGTAACGGTCCAATATGGATTAAAAAAAAAAAAAATGGAAACAACCACACAGGCACATCCACACACACATATGCACATCCACACATGCACACACGCATCCACACACCCGCTCACACACACACACACACACACATGCCCACTCACACACACAAAATACCTCTGCATCGTGGACGAGACCTGGAAAGGTAGTTGACATTTTTTGGTTCTCCGAAAAAAAAAAAGAAAAAAAAAAAGAGTGAGAGAGGGAGAGAAAAAAACCCCAACTCTGGATAAAATTCCCCTCTCCAAATAAAAACCTAAAAAAAAGAAAAAAGAAAAAAGAAAAAGGAATAAAAAAATTTGAAAAATCCAAAGTTCATGTATTTCCCCAATTTTTTTTAGAAAAAAATCTCTACAGACAGAGAGAATTTGCAATGTATCTGCATAGATCAGATCTCTCGCTTTTCCATGCACCTCCTTAAAAACCTGTAGGAACAAAATTTTCCCTCTGCACAAAAGCTGCTCCCTGGATCAGATTTTGTACTTGCTGGGTATTTCTTTGGCTGATGTCGTAGGTCCCTTGGTAATATAGAAGTTTTGAAAATTAAGCATCAGCACTGAGAACTGGGAGGACAATAGATAGAGGAGCTTCATCCCAGGAGACAAGGAATAAATATTGTATCTTCGCCTAATAAGGAACTGTAGGTTCTTTCAACATTTTTATACATTTTTTCCTCCACTCTTTAGAATGTTTTTTCTTACCCAGGCTAATATGGGAGCTAATCTGATCGAAGGGGGTATTTTGTGTACATTTTATTGGGAAGACATAAAGCTAATATATATTAATATATATTATTAAACCATCCTTTTCAATAGGTAAGTGCTCCTTCCTGTTGATTATACTGCTTTTAAATACTGACCAGAATCTAAGATTGCACATTTGTATGTGTATCTGTTTAACTGTATTTTTTTTCTAAATGAAAACTCTGTGGTTTGTTTGGGTTTGCGTTTTCTTTTTTTTTTTTCTTTTTTTTTCTTTTTTTTTTTTTTTACAGTTGCATTTACATCGAATTTAAGTCCACCCCACACTTCAACCTGCTTTTAAAGCTTCCTAATACGCTATTTTACAGGCTTCTTTAAATAGCATTTTCAAACATGAGACTAGGATGAGACCACAAAGTATCACTGCAGCGACATATTCTATGGAATTTTACATAAAATACATATAGATCGACGGAACTACATCCGAATAGATAGGAGAAAGAAAACGAGGGAAGGGAACGTGTGAGGTAAAGATCACTGATAGCTGTTTTCCCTTCACATTTCCAAGTGTTAATGTATTTCAATGGTGGAGGCGCACGGAGGGATGTACAACCCTGGGTGGCAAAGCTGAAGGGGAACCTTAGCTAAGGATTTAGTGACACAGGTCCGAGGACCTGCCGCTCGGGGAATAAGTCCTCTCTGCACCCACCACACCCTTGCCTTGTCCCTTAGCCCCCAGGTAGTGGCTTTCCAGCCCCCGAAGTGTCTGCGGGTACCACACCGGGAGCGCCCCGGGGGAAGCCCGGGGATAGGGATGGGGATGAGGATGGGGATGGAGGGGGGAGGATGTCACACACCCTCCGAGGAGATGCCAGCCCAAATGGCATTTCCCGGTGGGGTGGCTCTGTTGATGGCTAGCTTCCACAAATGATAAGCCTGGAGATAGGAGAGGGTGTAACTTGCTTTTAATTGCCATTTAATTTGGGTTGCTTTTAAGCGATTAAGCTGCGAAGGTGTCTTAATAATAAGCCGCAGGCAAAGAGGCTTGTGGCTCGCTCTGCCTTTCCTCCTTTTTTTTTTTTTTTTTTTTTGAAGGTCCGGGTTTGGGGAGGGTTTATTGGTATCTGTTCATGCAGGCTAACAGGACCTGTCATTCAGCCTCTTTTCTTCCTACAAATGGACAAAGGCACACGACTGGGATTGAAATGCATTGTTTGAGATGGGAAAGTGCGAATGATCCAGGCGGGCAGAGGGGTCAGGACCAAACACCTTAGCATCGAACACACATCTCGGCCCCTGCTGGAGCTTGGCTATGAACCTCCCGTTCCGCCTGTCCTACAGGGAAAGGGGTGTGGGAGGCAAATGGGAAGGAATGGAAAGGAGGAAGACGTGGAGGAAATGGGGAGGGGAGAAGGAAGGACGGAGAAAGAGAGGGAGGGAGGAAGGATGGAAGAAAAAGAGGAAGGAAGGAAGGAAGAATTTCTTTATCTTCATTTGGGTTTCCTGCAGTTCTAATGTTGTTAATGAAATAAAAATATTTCTCCTCAATATATATTTGACTAAATTCTAGGAACTCTTTCAAGTTCTCATTTTGTATGGACTCCTCAAGTTGAGAGAATACAAGAAGACTTAAAAATAAATGGGTAAATTCTGCTCTTCCCAACACCCTGCTGGAGTTTGGTGAGCGCAGCGTGAGCAGCCACACCAGCCATGAGCAGGACAGCTTAGACATGACAACAACAAAAAGTTAAGAGACATTGAACATATCCTCCTGATAGAAGGAGAAGCATCCCTTCCCTTCTAGGAGGAAGCAAACTCCCTCCCACAAAGCCAGGTGAAGGGATTCTCCCCAGCCGGTTATTTTTTCTTTTTTTTTTTTTTTTTTGTGTGTGGATACTTTCCCCGACCTCTCCAAGGCAAGCCCAGCTAGGGGAATACACAAGGAATACACAGCGAGCAGACAGGACAGGGACAGGAGAACTGAATCCCATCCCCTGCCCTGATTTAAAGCACTGCAAGGGGCAGCGCTTCCCAACTCACCTCCACAGGACACCTTATGCATCTATGCCTTTTATTTTCAGAAAACTAAAGGTGCAGAACAGGCAGAATGATAATTTGGGCTCAGATTCCCTTCTTTAGAAGCCTGTGAATGCCATGGTGCTGTTATAAGCCTCTGCTCAGCCCCGCTGAGTGCAGGGGAGCACACGCCCTGTGCGAGGGCTAATGCTTTCCCAAATCGTTTGCCGAGCTGCCAAGATCTCCCTGCTGCATGAGATCCCTCTTGAGAGAGATCTTTTCCCCCGGCTCCGACCCCTTCCCATTCCCCCTCCCCATCCACCCAGACAAACCCACAGCCACCACACCAGCCAGCTCGGAGCCCAACTTCACTTCAAACAACAACAAAGCCACCAAAATGGGTTTGTTTGGAGGAAAGTTCATACGAAACCCTGCTTGCCAGATGCACGTTACTGGTCAGTTCCATCTGTTAGCTTCGCTTACAGACCCTAAAAAAAATTCATATAGACCGTTTGCGCTTTTAAATCCCCCCTCCCCAATCCAATTAATAACTTGAGTCAAACTGCAAAGCAGTTATTAATTGCTCAGAGGAAAAAAAAAGAATCTTCCACAAAGTTAATTGGCAGCTATCTGGTTTTCGAACCAGCACCATGAGCTAATGGTCAGAGCAGACAGACTTTGTGTTGAGTTTCATTGTGGCTGGGCACATTGTTTATCTCCTGCTTAAAGTTTGCTTCTGCTCCTGAAAAAGATTTTTTTATTTTTTGTTGTTTGTTTTTTGAAGGGCTCTGGAAAAAATCAGACTGAGCTACTGGAAGGAGTGGGGAGGTGGGAGGAAAAAAACACCCAAATCCCAAAAAACAACCAAGAAAAAACAAGTTTATTCTCTATGATCAACTGGGTTTCACTGGTGGTTAACTGAAGTGTGCAAAGTGGCTGATGCTGCTGCAGGGACAACCTAGGCTTGATGTTTGGCTGCTGTGCGAGAGCAGCTCCCTGGGCTCACAGAGCTCTCTCACCCCAAGATCAACTTACAAATGTTTCCTAGCATCTAAAAGCTTGAAATTACATTTTTTCTTTCATTTTTCCTCCCTGCCTTACTTCCTGCCTTTTGCTGGTCTCTTAATAATAGTTTATTTCCTAATTAAAAGATTTCTTTTCAATTGAGAGTCATCAAAACATGGCCCTTGCTGGTCCTAAACTTCTGATAACTTTTTCTGGAGTTTCTTCTATCTGAATGAGAGCAGAGAGAAGTTCAAGCCATCACAGGCAGCTGAGGTCAACCTTGCCAGGACAACCCTGGAGCAGGATCCATCCTCTGCAATGTCTTTTTCTGCAAAAGACCCACAGAGAAGCCCACCTTCAGCAGCCAGAAAAGGCTTTTTGCTTGATACTCTTTTCCACCCCCTTTGTCCTCTGAAGTTTGGGGACTGTGAGCTTTGGGGACATTCAGCTAATCTAAACCAAAAAGCAGCTCGGAGGTTGCTTTTGTCCATCACTGACTCTTATGCAATGTTTGCAAAACTAGTGTTGTTGATCCTATGTCTCATCTTCCCCACCCTCAGCAAACCTCCTCCTGGTCATTTGAACTCCTCCCTCTTATCTGGCAGAAGGACTGAATCTGAGCATGGGTCCTCTCTGTGCTGAGCATCACCACCCCAACTCCCTTTCCTGAACTTGGCATGCAGGAAAAACCCTGTGAGCGGCCCAGACCTCCATGAGTTGGAGGGGGGGAGCTCGCAGCTACATGTACACTCAGATTCATCTTCATTCCTCCTGGGGGAAAAAAAAAAGAGATCACAGTGAGAAATTTTGGGGTATTTTTTATTCTTTTTCCCCTTTAACTATCATTACTTGGAGAGTACAAGTTGCATTATATTGCTTTTTCTCTTCCAAGGAGGAAAAAAGATCTGACATGGGAGTCCAAAGAGTGTAGCTGTGGGCAATGAATGTGAGGAGCTTTGGAGGAGGTTTCTTCGAGCTACAAGACCAGAGATGTCCTGCAAAAACTTGCCCATTCCTCTTCCCTCTGAACATAGCTAACCTCTCCTATGCCCACCACCATGTTTCCTCCTCCTTGCAAATTTGTATTCTGCCTCATCACAACAGCCGAAAGGCAACATAATGGGACAGAGAAAATGCATTTGCAAGCAATTAAAATGCTGTGAATATATTAGTCAAAAATTAAAGGGGATAACTGGTGTCTCCAGTAATTTCTTTGATGGCAGCAAGACTTCCTGCTTGCTGAGGCTTTCAGGAAGTCTCCAAGGCAGCTTTATTTCAGCCCAGGTGCCTGACTCTCCTCAGAGTAAATGCAAAAGGGAGAAGTGAGATGTTCTCTAGGACAATCAATATTGATCAATATTGCCTTGCAATAAACCAGACCAATGTTTACTTGGAGGGGATGTCATTCACACCAAGGCCCAGGAGGGCAGAGCTTGTGGCCATTGCATTGCAATGTGACTTTCCAGATATTTGGTGAGGGCGATCCAACAACTGTCTGACTATGAGAGGTCTTCTCCTTCTTTTTCTGGTTCACTCCCCTCCTGCCCCACCCCCATTCTCCTTAGTCTCTCTTTTCCCTGCTGGTTGCTGCCCTTTTCTAACCAAATGGAGCTGTGAGTTCCACAGCCCCTGTCCCTGCCCTGTTATTTATTTTAGTAAGAGTCTTGGTGACGTGACTTGAAGGATAAGCAGCCTGTTCCACAACCACAGGTTTACTTCTGACACGCAGTTGCTCCTCATGTTTTTCCTTTCCACCCAATTAAACCTGCAGCCATCTCATTTCTCTCTGTCCTGACTGTTTCCTCACAGCTTCCTAAGCTGCTGAATGCCCCAACCCATCTGTCTTTGCTCACTAGCCAGACCCCAAGAAAACAGTTTCTCTTGGCTTAAGCTTGCAGAGGCGTGGAGATCCTGCCTAGGGCACCTTCTTACATGGCTCCTAGGGCTGTACCTGCTCCATGGAGGCCTCTCCACCTGGTCCTCCTTGACAATAGCCTCTGGTGTATCTTGGTCTTTCACACACTCCTGCTTTAAGGCATGCATTTCATCACCAATGTTGTGTTTTCAAGCTGTCTACCCTCCTTTTCTCTCTCCTTTAGGCACCTGCATCAAGAAAAACAGGCTGCTTCCACTCTTTCCCTTTTGGGATTTCCCCTCTTTCAGTCTTCACACAACATTGTGGTTTTGCCAGTGCCTTTTACTGCCATGTTCCTAATTTCTTTCAGCATCTCTACCTCATCCCTTAGGGGGGTAACATGACTGTCTGTGGCAGCTGTCCTCTCTCCAGTTCTGTGAGCACTGAGACAATGAAAAACCTCCCTCCCTCCTTCCAGCTTTCTCTTGAAAGAAAAAGGTGCTTCTTCTGTTAATTGCTCCTGCCATCTCTTAGAGGTCATTTTTATTTTCCATTGACCTCTCTTGTACTCAAAGAATGTCCTATTACTTTACCTTGCTCTCTTCAGCAGTTCTTCCTTTCCTCAGCTTGGCTCCTCTCACATATCTTGCCCTTCCCTTTATTAGGTAATCCTCACAGACCTCTTTTCTCTTTACCTGATCTATCTCAGTCATGTAGGTCACTCTTTTTACCCTTAAATCCTATTCTGATTCTGTCACTATTTGAAGGTATTTACTGCTGTGGGCAACAGAATCATGATAATATTGGAGAACCCTTTAGAAATCTCATTCTTTGTCCTGTCTATCTGATGATTTGCCCAGTTTCTCATATTCTGTGTGTTTTGCTGTTCAGGAAGAGGGTGTTTGGTTATAATCACAAAACTAACTAGACCCTAATTGCACATCTGTGTAAGAGCCTTGCCTTCCTTCACACAGGTAGCTCATCAGCCAACTCCTCTTTACTTGTAAGCAACTGATGCTTTAATGGAAGGAAGCAGACACAGATCTCAGTAATGTTTTGTGCCTTCAAATTTAAATCAAGGAACAAGTCAGAAGTTCTTAATTAAAGGATCTTTCCCTATTATAACAATTCTTCTTTTGCTTTTCAATTTCACATATTTTCTTGCTCTGACTATTCTTTCCAGCTATTTTCTCCAACTGCTTCACCTAGGATTTCTCTAGCAATATTGCTGCAGTAAGTTATTCCCACTATTAGTGTCACACTGGGAAACTGTTAAACAGAAACACAGACATAGCCATCTGTGTTCATGAAATGGGATGAGGTTAGCAATTTAGTAGTGGGGCAGAATGAAACCTGATTCTGGAAAACCACATGATGGTGAAAAGTCTCAAAATGTGACCTGAAAATTAGCAGAACTCATGGTTCAAATCCTTGCTCCACTCCTTGTCATATAGGCATTTGAACCTAATCCTTCTAGAACCTAATCCTTCTAGACCTAATAATACTTAGAAAAGCTTATGGTTTTCAACAGGGGTGTTCCTCAGGACCAGAATGGAACACTGAAAAAATTCAGAGTTAGAAGAACTATTCCCTGACCCTTCCACTTGCATCTGTAAACAGTTAAATTCATACTTTCCTGAAAATAGTCTGGTTTCAATAAAAATTTGTAACATAATTTCACTGATTTTTTTTTTTTTTTTTTTGTAAACTAGCTACCAAATAAAATTTATGAAGTCTA
The DNA here is from genome assembly GCA_013399015.1 of Galbula dea. Lineage (NCBI taxonomy): Eukaryota > Metazoa > Chordata > Aves > Piciformes > Galbulidae > Galbula > Galbula dea. Next base: position 35,612 of record VWZX01000240.1, on the reverse strand, counting down.
CTTTTATAGAAAGCATTCTAGGAAGCTGTATGGGATATTCCTGCTCATTGTTGTAGCATAATATCCATACTCAATCAAGGCAACAGGTATAATCCATATGTGACATGGATTTTGTATCAGGTCATCAAAGTTCAGTGGGAACTGTCATCATAACCTTCTGTTTTGCTGCTTAGGAGAAAACACTGGCAATGAAACTGAAATCTTACAGTTAACTAGTGCATCTAATTAAAATGTTATTTTTTTCCCTCTTGCCAGCCCTGGCCCACAGGGTAATTTTAAACCAAACTCTTCCCATACAATCAGCTAAACTAAGACTTCAGAAATTCTCCTGATCACACAATGGCTAAGGTGACATTATCTACATTATTGTCTGGATGCCTTTCCATATATGAGGCAAAGTCTTATCATTAAAGTTCTCTCTGGTAGTGGAGAATGAAAACATCTGTAGACTGTGATGTATTAAAGATGTACCTTATATTAGAATCATCCATAATTAATGCAGACATTCCAATAAATAATACAGTGTCAGGTTCTTTGGATTATTGAGTGTACTCCACTGTGCTCATATACTTATGCACTCACAATAATAGTGAGCAAGTTTCCTTACCTAATTAAACACTGCACTCTGTGTATAAATAGCATTAAGGTTGTGTCACAAACTTAAAAGATTGAATTCAAAGGTAAGGTTGACATCTTCATCCTCAGCTCATGAGTCACATGTAGATGGCTGCTTCCATTTTTTCTCACCTGTGTATCTGTATGGATATACATTTTCATGGATATTTTACTTAGACTTAATTTGTAGCCTTATCACTTTAAAATTAGGTGTAATAATATTAATATTTGAAAGAGATTCTTTCCTCAAGAGCCTGGAATTATTCTTAATAGCTCAAATAAATCTGTATTTAGGTTAAGTAATATATAATTTTCACTGAACACATATATTTGTTAACATATTTAAAATGGGACTTTGTGTTAACCCAAGAATCCTGGGTAGGTGCAAAAAAACCACTATGTATTTTTTAATTGGTTGAATATTCAGGCATTTGCTATTAAAATGCAGAAGATGTATCCCCAAAACTGAAGCCAGCTACTTCAGAGACATAAGATTTTATCGAGGGAATAGGTATTTATGCTTTAAAAAATATATTTTAATTTCCCACTTGATCATAATGGCTCATGCATAAAATCAAGAGATTTTGGGATTTCTGCTACCTTAAAATTGGGCATTAAAATTCATTTTGCAGTATCTATTTTTCTTCTTTTTTCTTTTCTAGAAATAAGATCATGTTTGCAGGATCTGATTCTGGAATGATATCTCTGATTGAGGTGACATCATTCATAACCCTACAATAGCTACTAGATGTCTGATGATGTATGTGCTGATAGAGCTCACTGTGAGCTCCATTCTGCATCTGTGACTCATGTCAGTAATCCCTGTATAAGCCAGTTGTCTTCTTGACCTTTATGGGCCTGAGTTGGCTAGTGAAGGTGGAGAGGTCAGGCATTAAAAGACTAGTAGTCTCTTGCATGAGGGACCTGATCCAAAGATCATCTCAAATCAATGCAATTCTTTCCCTGGAATTCAAAGAGCTAAGGAAAATGCCCTAAACAAGTATTTGGATTTGTATTGTGTGTAAAATATAAAAAGGCTAAACCAGAAAATAAGAATGCAATAGTTTTCACCTAGAAAATGTCTGTAAAAAAATAATTTTAAGTAATTCCATAGTCTGAAAGCTTTCATTCCTTCCTCCTTCCTCTTTCCTCCTTCCTCCTTCCCCCTTCCTCCTTCCTTCCTTTCTTCCTTCCTTCCTTCCTTCCTCTCATACAGTAATACCATTCTATTGATGTACTTGTATGTACTAGCATACTGTGACCAGTCTAATTATTCAGTTTCTCAACTGTGACTTAAAGTGTGATTTTCAGCAGTTATTTCCCTCAACTAATATTGCCTGGCTGTTCTGAAATGATTATTTGCAGACCACTGAATGAAGCAAACATGAATACTCAACAATTTTTTGATTGTACAATAAAATGACTGCAATGCAATGTTGTCAGTAGCTTAAAGACAATGGGCTACAGCTTACTGACCCCATTCAGCAAAATGCTTAGCTGAAACAAATTCTTAACCTTATTTTTGAGTGTAAAGCTAAAAAAAAAAATGCAAGGAAGTGCATTTAGCATCAGTAAGCAACATTCATTCAAGATCAAAACAGAAACTGGTATCCAGGTTAGGAAAAACCAGGATGTTATTTTGGTTCGTATGTTTTATGGGTTTTGGGGACACATGGGATATGTATTAAAAGATGGTCAAATTAATACATTATTTATCATAAAAAGACTCCACATTTATATTTCTAACAATGCTCATGTATATTTATCCATTTCCTTAATGAAACAGATTGTGATAACAGTAAATAAAGACTTTGTCTCTTCCTGTCTATAAACATATATCATATATATCCACATCATAGAGATGTATCATGTGCTTATATGTGGTAGAGATTTTGCAATAATTTGGGCATCTAATTTATATCTTCATTTTAGAGAAATCCAAGCAGCTATGTTAATGTGATTGCTTTACCTCCCATTTGCACCAGCTGAACCTCTGGTCTGCTACTTTGAAATATAAAACTACTGCTTTTGCACTTGCAATTCCTCATCACATCAACGGGAAGTGCAGAGATGTTGTTAGCAACCTCATCTGCCTGCACATAGGTAAGTGAGTAGTGTAGACTTTGAACTCACACTCATATCCCCCCCCAGTTACTGTTTCAGTTATTCTGCATCAAAAGTGCATAGGAAGGGAACATATTTCCCTCAGCTGGAAATAGAACATTCACTTTCCATGTGACCTTAACCATGACCCTAAATTTGCAGCCCTTAAAGATTAGCTTAAACAGGAGATCAATTTTGTTTATAGTGATGAGCATTGATTTTCCTCCCTGCAGTGCATGACACTGGCCTGGCTATTAATAGAGGAGAAAATATTATTCCCTATGGCTAGGAAGTTCTATAACATAAGAAGAAGCTGCATATCATGGAATTGTAGAATAGTTTGGTTTGGAAGGAACCTTTAAAGGTCATCTAGTCCAACCCCCCTTCAATAAACAGGTCAGGTTGGATGGGGCTAGGGGCAACTGGGGATATATTTCCACAGACGGGGCATCCACCACCCCTCTGGGCAACATGTGCTGGTGTTTCACCACCCTCATGGTAAAAAGTTTCTTCATTGTATCTAGTCTGGATATATAAAAACATGTATGTGTATGTGTTTTTAGTACATATGTATATTTTTGGATACATCTTTGGGACTTCATCACCAGCTCATCACCAGCTGCCCTGCAGGACGGGCTTACTAAGACCAAAAGTTCCTTTTCCTTATCGCCTTCAGAGAACCCCCTGAACTAGGTTAGCTGTTTGTAGCAAGCCAAGGGAGGCAGGGAAGCCTGTTTTCGGCTTCCCTCCTCTTCCTCCCAGGAAGCAGCAGGCTGCTGTGCAGTTGCTCCCCCCCTCCCCTACCCGCTATGTCCCCCCTGGGCCCCGCCGGCAGGAGCTGTCCGTTCAGCACCCCGCGCCCACCGCCTGCCAAAAACGACAAAAGAGAAATATTAATTAATTAACAACAGAGGAGGGTGTCTATAAGGGGAAGCTCAAAAAAAAAAAATCCACAAAAACCCTCTCAAAACCGAAAAAAACCCCAAACCCCTCAACAACCCAAAACTGAAAAAACCCCCAACAAACCACCAAAAAAAAAAAAAGAGAAAAAAAAGCCAATCTGCTCAATCCTCTGCCTGCAGGCAGACTCTAACGGAAACCACATATGCTTTGCCTCTCCCTCTAAGAAATCTTCATTGGGGCATTAAAATACTTAAAAGGATTAGTCGTTAAATACTTGTACATTTGGTTTAATTCACTCGAAACGCTATGTCACAGGGTTACATCAGAAAGCTGGAGAGTTTTAATCTTGCTTGCAGTATTTACCTAGATGTTTTATTCCTGCTGCTGCTTGTTACAGGGATAATATTAATATCCTACTTATCCAGAGGGAGGAAGTTTAAAAAAAAAAAAAAAGGAAAAAATAAAAAGAGCTGGCTGCTGTCTAATCGTATAAAAATATCAAAGACACTTTTAAGGTAAAATAAAGCAAAACAAACCAGCATGAATTGGAGTGTGGCATTCCTTCCAACAGCCTGTTGCTTATTCCTGATGATGATGATGGAGGAATAAGGAGCTGTTGTCTTAAGAAAACAGAATAACTTAGTAGATCACGCAGGTCCTGGGACGTGGGAGATGGTGGCTTTGTTTAAAGCCATCTCCCTGTTTAGCCTCATATTCCTTAGATGACAGGTGTGCACTTCTTTTGCAATTCCTCTTTCACTGTAGCAACTAAAAATACATTATTTTTTACAATAGTCTAGAAGAAGTTCTCTTCAACCAAATACAGAAAGAGAGGGCATAAATCTGTTGAAGACAGGTACAGAAATGCCTTACTGGGAACTTCTCAATGGGGGAGGTAATTGGTGTGTAGGAGGACATCGTCAAGTGGGACTTGGCTCTTTTGTGACTAATGAAGGAGAATGGACCATTACAGCTTAAATCTTGTAGATGTTTCTGTACTGAGTCCTGACATTCCTCGTACAGGAATGTGTCCTACTGTAGCTATATACATTCAAAAAGACCTCAAATAATGAGATACCAGAGAAGTTCTTTGCTTTTCAAATCAAGAGTTACTTTATTCATATTTCAGGCTATTTGGGTGAAAAAATGAGCTAAGGATGAAAAAATGAGCTAAGGGTGAAATTCTGTTCCCATTTAAGTGAATAAGTACGTTGCCACAGTTTTCTGTTAATTTCATTTAAAAAAACCCCAAAACATAGTGGAGTGGTATACATTTGTTATTTCTAAGAAAGAAGCCATGGATTTTCCATAGAAAGGGAAAGAAGGACTAAGACAAAAATTCCATCACCAAGTTTGATACTCTCTTTGCAGTGTCTGAACAGTAGAATGAACCATAGCCAAGCATTTTTATTGTATCAATAGAATAGTTACTATTAAGAGTACTCTCACTGGAAGTTATACTGTGAGTTCAAGGAGGCATAGTCTAATCCTGTGGTTCCTCCAGACCACCATCCTGAGTTAAACAACCTCCAGATGTAAAACCATAGATAGACTGTGCTGGTAAAAAAATATGTAATAAAAATACTGTGTCACTAGCTTTGAGTAGAGATACAGAATTAAAACTACCATGCATACTCCCAGTCTCCAAAGCACACACATTTCTGCCAATAATCTAGAATATAATTCCACTGCTGAGATTTAATCTCAGATTTTATCCAGGTGAGCTAAACAATACATTGTTCTACAGTGGTGAGTTATGAGTCTGGGTAAGACTCATCAAATTAGGCACCCAGTTGTTTTGGATTCAGAAAAGAACATCCTATTCTAGGACTGTCAAATAATTCTTCTTGCAAACTATGAAAGAGATATATTTTTGGGAATTGACCACAAGACTTTCTGAATACCTGAATGATGTGTGAGAAGCATAAGGAATACCATTTGCTGCACAGTGACACAGAAGACACTTTTTTGCCTCATAATCTATTCCTTTTTCTTTCTCTTTCTTCCTTCCTTCCTTTCTTTCTTTCTTTCTGTCTAATTTAATTTTTAGGGGTGTCTGAATATCACCCTGCCCTTGACATATGGAATTTTTTTTTTTGGTCAGATTTTATGCCTTGTGCTTTCTTTTTCCCCTCAAAAGCAGCGAATTGTTTCTTGTATTCAAAGCATAAACACTGCTGCCCATGAGACTGTTTGGATGAGAACTAGATAAGAGACTTACATTAGGGCAGAAATTCGGGTCACATCATATCAAACTGAAAGCATCAGGCCAAAGATAGACTGGGCTAATAATATTTATACAGAATCATTTTAAATGTGAAAAGTCCTCCTGCCATGAAATAAATCTCTTTTCAGTCTGGAGTTAGTGCAGGTATTTTCAATAGGGTTAAGTCACTGCTTGCTAAAATGTAACACATTTGCATCTTCTTTGCATTATTTATTGTTATCCTGCAGGCTGGATTGTCACACTAATCATGATTTATGTCACTGAATTTTATCAGCTCCTGCTAGATTATATTTTCAAGTGGTACCCCTGGACTTTAGGAAGAGAAATGTCAGTGCAGGTCTTTCACACCTGTTACACAGCCTAGGTGGATGTTGCTTGTTGTCAAAGTCATGCAGAAAAATGTCTCTCCTTCAGTAGAAGCTCCTGGTATTGTGACCTTACCACATCCTTAGCAGACAGACTCTTTAATGCTTTCAGGGCTGTTAGAACCATGTTACAGGAACACTTTATGAGTTTATGCTTGACAGACCAAGGGGGGAATTTTCTAAGTCACTGTGATGTATGCTGCAATATGTGACAAAGTAAGCACTGCATGTGATTAGAGGACAGTGGATTCTTGGGGTGGGGGGCTGGTAAAGGTTTTTTTGGTTTTTTTTTGGCTCTATGTGGATCAATCCTTGCCTCTGCAACTGACTTTCTGTGTCACCTTGGACAAAACATCTCCTAGGTTATTACTACATTCCTCATATTTTGCATGTGTGGTGGTTCTGTTTCTTCTTTTTCACATCTTAACTCTTTGCAATGTTTGCTCCTCTGGGTGAAGCTTAAGCCTTGCTGTGTGACCGTACATTACTAGAGATTTCTGTAAGGCTTTTGACATGGTTCTGCACAACATCCTTGCTCTGTAAATTAGAGAGATATGGATTTGATGAATGGACAGTTCAGTGTGTGAGGACTTGATTAGATGGTCACAAGCAGAGGGTAGTTGTCAATAGATTAATGTCCAAATGGAGACTGGTGACAAGTGGTGTTCCTCAAGAGTCCATACTGGAACCAGCACTGTTTAATATCTTCATCAGTAGCATAGACAGTGGCACTGAGTGCATCTGGGCAAGTTTGCAGACGACACCAAGCACAGAAAGGTGTGGTGGACATGCCTGAGGGACATGATGCCATCCAGAGGGACCTGGACATATTTGAGAAGTGAACCCAAAAGAACCTCATGAGGTTCAACAAGGCTGAGTTCGAGGTCCTACACCTGGGTTGGTGCAAGCCCTGATCTTAAAAGTCTGGGGGATGAAGGGATGGAGAAGAGACCTGTGGAGAAGGACTTGAGGGAACTGGTAGATAAAAAGCTGGACATGAGCCAACAACGTACACTCAAGCCCAGAAGGCCAGTCACATCCAGGGCTGCATCCAAAGCAGCATGGCCAGTAAGTCTAGGGAGGTGTTTCTCCCCCTTTACTCTGTTCTACTGAGACCTCACCTGCAGTGCTGCGTCCAGCTCTGGAGTCCTCAGCACAAGAAAGACATTGATCATTGGAGCTAGCCCAGAGTGGGCCATAAAAATGATTTGAGGGCTGGAAGCATCTTCTATAAGGACAGGCTGAGAAGGTTGGGGGTTGTTTAGTGAAAAAGAGAAGAGAAGAGAAGAGAAGAGAAGAGAAGAGAAGAGAAGAGAAGAGAAGAGAAGAGAAGAGAAGAGAAGAGAAAAGAGAAGGCTCTGGGGAGATCTATTTTGGCCTTTCAGTACATATAGATAGCCTAGAAGAAAGATGGGGACAATCTTTTTAGCAGGACCTGTTACAAACAGGTAAAGGGGTGACAGTTTTAAAATAAAAGAGGGAGATTTAGACTGAATATAAAGAAGTTTTTTATACTGAGGGTGGTGAAACATTGGCCCAGGGTGCCCAGAGAGGTGATAGATGTCCTGTCCTTGGAAACATTCCAGGTCAGATTATTTGGGGCTGTGAGCAACCTGATCTTGTTAGCAATGTCCCTGCTTACTGCAGGCAGGTTGGACTAGATAACTTCTAAAGGTGTCTTCCAACCCAAACCATTCTATAATTCTTCTAACACAAACCATTCTATGATTAAAACTACAATCAAGCCCTTGAACTGGCTACCACAAAAGCAATATTCTTACACTATGCAGAAAGATATTTGCTTTTCCTTCCTCCACTCGGTAAGGTTTGAATTTAAAAGACATTGTCACTTAAGCCAGTTCCCCACCTTTGAACCCACACCCATTCTTCTTGGCTCTGCATTTCTAGCCACCTGGACTTTTTTGACAGTTAACTACTCCTCTGCTTTGTTTATGTTCTGCTAGTGGCATAAATATATTTCAGGTGTTGATTAAGCTTCCTCATGTGAATGAGGAGCGAATGTCCTCTAATTTGCAATTTTGCATTGTTTGAAGTTGTAAAACAGGGTTGAGTTTTCTTTCTTTCAGACACCAGGACAGTGAAAGCTTGGATGAAAAACATGAAGAACAAGTGTTTAGATGCCACATGGTCTGTGGAGTTGCATTTTCTTTATGTAAGTGGATATTTAGGACATCTCTCTTAAAAAACAGCGTTCTAACCTGGGGTACCAGATATACCATTGGTGTAAATCAGCACAACTCCCAAAGGACATGTGTTGATTTTACACCCACTGGACATGTGGCTCAGGCAGTCTGTGATTTTTAGCACTTAGTTGTCTTCATGAACAGAAAATGACATTATCATTTGCCTGTGATAAGGATATCTTTAATCAGGAACTGAGACCTACTGTACTGCTAGATGCCAAAAAGACAATCCTTAATTTAGAAGCATCCTGATGTAACATAGAATTATTCCATGAATGCAGGAAAGTGAAGGAATATAACAAAGTGATAATGAAAGAATGTTAAAGTGTTCAATTTTATGTGGACACTACCTTTTTAGGGATTTAGGTATTTCACTGTGAAGAAAGAAAATTCTTCAGGTTTCAGGGGTTTTTTTTGAATATATATTCAGCTGGAAATGTTAGAAAGGAGCCAAACTCTGCTTCCATTTCCATCAGTAAATATAAAAAGCAAGTTATGCTATCACAAAGCTAAGATGAGCATCCTGACTATTATTCTTGAACAGATGTAGAAAAAGAGAGTTATTGGTTTGATAGTTGAGGTTTAAATTATTTCTAAGGACATCCTGTGGAAAGAGAATGAATTAGAAAAGATATTGTAAAGGAAAATTCATTTACATCTTTTGTGCAGAAAGAACCTGTTGAACGACATGTAAAAGAGGATTAAAGCTGATTTCTTACAAGCAGTAGAATAATCAGATTTCTGAGCTAAAGTGGAATTAAGGTCCTTCAATTCATCTGCAAAACTGACTGAAGTTGAATCTTCTTTTGGTAATTTACATGTCATTTACAGGGGCATTCATTGTGCCTTTAGTACTGTAAATATGATCTGAACAGCTTTTGATCTTTTGCAGCATTTGCAGGAACATATTATTGTTTCTGGGGAAAAAAAAAAGGGAAGAGTTTTATACAAAAAAAATCTGTAAGGCTTTTTTACAATGTCAAAACAAATGTGTCAACCAAATGGTAATATCTGTGCTGGTTTCATTTATCTGCACACGGTGGCTGGGAGGTTTAATGATTGTTTGTCACAAAAATACATTTTAAGAGAAGCAAGCAGATTGCTGAGTAGCAAACATGTTTTATGGAATATGTAACATTGTAAACACATTTTTGTTTCAATAGGATTTACAGAGGATTGAAAAATGAATGTGTTCATACAAAATGAGGAGTAGACAGAGCTTGTATTTTCCCAGCTAAGTATTTTGCATTCATTTGCTTTTACTAGAAGGATTTATTTGCTGCCATTAAAATTCACACCTTCATACTTTTTTTGTGCTGGACTAGTCTCACCTTTGAACTGGGACTAATTCTTTTGACATGTATTTGACCACAGCTCCCATAGCAAGAAAACCCTCCCACGTTTCCCACAACTGCCAACCTTGTTTATCTTGTCAATTCTTTCTTGAAGGATCAGATCTTTAGCTGTGCCAAAGCCCAGGGAAGTCAATGAAAAGACTCCCAAAGGCTTTGAATCAGACTCTGGCAGCAAAGCACCAGGAACTTCAATGGAATTACACCAATTTACTCCAGGTGTGGATTTGACCTTCTGTTTAATACTGCACTCATCACCATTCTGTCTGAGATTCATCCCCAAAAATTCTTGGAGGTACAAAAAAAGACATGTTCTGAAACCAGAGTTTTGGCCAGGGGTAGAGTAGAAGGAGGTAGTTTTTCTTTAGAGAGATAATAGCTCAGTCAAATAATTTCTTAAATAAACTATTGGGAAAGTTTGGATATGCTTACAGAATGATGATGTCTTAGAACAAAACTCTGTCTATCTGAATAGCACTGTTGTCATGGATATATAGAGGGAACAGTCATAGAATAGTTTAGGTTGGAAGGGTCCATTAAAGGTTATTTAGTCCAACCTCCCTTCAGTAAGTAGTAACATCTTCAAGAAGACCAGATTGCTCAGAGCCCCTGACCAAATGTTAGTGATAACATTTGTCATGTTATTGACAACTAATTTATTACAACTGATTTATTCTGAGATCAGTCAAGGTGATATCTAGAAACCTTTATAAGTTGAGGTGGTTTTGTTGGGTCTTTGGTTGGGTGGTTGGTTGGTATGGGTTTTTTTGTTTGGTTGGTTGGGTTTTGTCCATCAAATTATTTGTCTTGTCAAACAAAGGCTATGGTTGTAAAGAGACTATGAGACAGGAATATCCTTGGCCATGATCAGGTATCTTGTCTATCTGGGGTCAAGAAGGACTGAAGAATGCATGATATCTCCAGACACAGACAATCCATGTACCTGACATCTGGGTGTCAGGCAAGAGTAAGTGAAGCAGTCAGTTGGATTTAATCCTTCAGTGTTAAAAATGCAGTAAGACATTGTCACTGTTATGTCTTTTCCTATACAGGTATTATTTCAGAAAGAAAACAAACCCTACCTTCTCTGTTCTGTTGGTCTGAATAGAGACATCATGACCTAGGATCTTCTTCATGGCATAGCTGAAGGTTCTAATGAAGATATGGGTAGAGAAGATATTTGGAGTTGTGGGAAAAGAGGGTTTTCTACATTTTTTTCAAAGGTCTTTGCATGTGTGTGTGTGCACTCATGTATGTGTGTAAAATGCACTAAAAATGGTCAAGTGTCTTATTGCCTATGCTGGAGGCACACCTAATTCCTGATACTGATGTTTCTGAGAGGAAAGGGGTTATACAGAATAGGGAAAATGATAAATCTATGGTCACTTTTTTTCCTGCTTACCTAATTCCTCTCCCTTGTTGAAGGAATTGGTCTTTTAATGACCATAAATCATCAGAGGCTTTGTATATGTGATGGTTCATCTCAAGCCCATGGACAGCTTATCTATAATTTCTGTCTGCCCCAAGATAAACTTAGACTGCTCATCCATTTCAATGAATATAGATATATGACTCATATCCCTTCAGCATTTCTTCAGATCCTCAGCCCTCAAGCAAATACCCTAAAAGAAATAATTTGTTTGGTCAGATTTCCACAGGCTTGATCTTCATTGATGCTTGACACCTTCTGTACCAGAAAGCAGCATGTTTTGTATTTTATTATCATTCATCTGAGTTTAGCTGTAAGTTGCCAACAGGAGTTGTCTTGGACCCCATCAGGGTCACACTCTTGAGTACTCCTCAATTTCTTCCTTGCTTAAATCCTTTTCAACTGTTTTCTGGAAAGTATTTTTGGTGGCTAAAGAAACTAGAAATATCTCCACATGGCCTACTCCATACTGTCTGTAAGTTTTACACCATTGTGAATGAATGGCTGTTTTCTGCTTCTCACCTATCTTAGGCATCTGTTTAGGCTTGGGTGAATTGGTCCTTGAAGATCCCCATCTCTCCAGTAACTTTAGAGTCTCCTTGCATGTTTGCTTCCATGAAATAAAACCTCTGACTTCCAAAAGGCTCTGTTTAGATGGGGTGAAGCCCATCCCATGTTGGCATTTTTATATTTTGGAAGCTGCAAATACAAAAGTTTTCCCTCACTTTGTTTGCTCCTAATTGTTCTTTTCATTGCTTGCTGATTTTTTGTGTTCCTTCTTGTTGCAGATGACTGCCAGCTGCTTTTCATTTACCAAACAAATAGCTTATGGCACCATTTCAATGAAGTGATTTAATATTCTTTTTCAAGAGAAATTCTCAAGTTTTTGGCTTTGATTCACTGATGTGGGGAAATTCACCCTTTTAGTCATTACAGTTTTTCTAAAGCATCTAAAGACCTTCAGAAAGAGTCGCCTGAACTGATTGCTTCTCTCAGTTGTAATATTGCTCAATATATTAAATGTCTCAAGGGTGTTTTATAGCAGTCCTGGCTCACTTCTGGCTTGCTTTGGGTTTACAGTATTAGCATGGCTGAACTATCACAAAGTAAAACAAATGGTGCTATAGTTAAATAAAAGCATCTGGGTTTAGGAAGCCAAGGTTCAACTTTGTTTTTGAAATGGACATTGCCATCCTTACTGTCATCATATCATTATCCAACCATGAGTCCTTTGCTGGTCATCAGACCACAACTCCTAAATGAATTGTCTCAATTCAGTGCAACTCACCCAGATGACCATTTTGGATGCAGGTCCATCTTATTGCTGACACCCTTGGAGACCTGTCCCAGGATTGTGTTACTAGGAAAATTTTGTTTTAAATAGTTTTGACCTCATCTGTAGTATTTGATGCAACCACTTACTAATTCTACTCCTTGTTTTCAAATTTTTCCTGTCTCTTCTATTAGACTGAAAATCTTGACCTCTTGAAACCAAGTTAAAAAACCTTGCTTGGAAGAATGTTCATAATTTAGGACAGAAAAAATGGAAAAGATCTAAAATACTAGGTTTAGATGTCAATCATACCATTGTGGCCTTCAAGCTTATATCTTGTCAGATAAGCCTCTTCTCTTCTTTTTGATCATTTTGTTGGAACTATTATCTGAGAGTCATACAGAAATGTCATAGAAATATAAATAGCTAGACTAAATAATACCCAAAGCTATTATTACTACTTTCATATTTTTAAAATTAACTCTTCCTAGATGAATTTGAAAGTTATTAACTACTTAGATCCAAACAGAGACCATTTTCATTCTCCATTCATTTCAATGTTAATCATGTGGTTTTTTATTGAAAGAGCTTCTGTTCCAAGGAAAAGGTTTCTGAGAAAAAGCAGAATTCAGAGTGTTTGTGAATATTTGAGGGACATCTATTTTCCCTGAAGAGTCTTGTCTCTTGCAATTGTGGTTTTTGACTGTGATTCCCAAGCTGAGAAAACTGATTTACACATGTATGTACACCCATGCCCTCACAGTACACTCAGTAAGCCTGTTGAAATCAGCCATTGCCAGCTAAATAGGAAAGACTGATTTTATGTAACTTTTCATATGAAAATCCAAGCAACAGAGGACACTCTGCCATCTATTAGCACCCCAACAAACTGCTCTCTGAAGATTAAAGGAAGTGGCATTTCCTAGTTGAAATCATCCCCATTCCTTACCTTGGTAACTGATTGTTTCATGGCTCACACACTAACTCAAAGGAAGTTTATACTGACAAAGACCCTACAACAATCTCCTGGGTCACTCCCTAGCTGGTGGAAACTGCAGCAGATGTATTCTTTTTCATTCCCACTATCATGGCAGGCTGCAGGCACAAGCACAGCAAGCAGGTTCCTAAGGGAGCAGATGTCAAAGCCATCTCACTTTCTACTCTGCCTATGATTGCAACTAGGAATGGAGTGAAACCAGCCATAGTGACAATGGAATATTTCTCAAACAGGCCAGATTTAAATGACAAAATGCAAAATAAGTGTTGTGTTTAATTAACCCTGTTAGACTATTGGCCACATTTTAGCAGCAATTAATAAAAATTCTTAATCTTCAATCCTAGTCACCTGGTAAGATGACAATAAGAATCCTTCTGGACTTGAAAAATGAAATTATCCTAGTTTAGATCATGCTTATGTGCTTGACTGTGTCAGGACCTAAGCCCTAACGAGAACAAAGTGGTTTGCACAGGCATAGCTGAAAGAAGAATTCAGCTTTAGGCTGCCATTCTCGAAACCAAGGGGTTTTTTAATGCCAACAGTTTACCTTCCTCAGACAAAATTAGGCTAGCTAGAGTATTTCCTGAAAATAGAGAAGCCTGGAAAAAAACCCACCTCTTTTTCCATTACAAAGAACACATCATCCAAAGGTTTTGAGTAACCTGGTTATGAGTCTTTATGAGGTGTGATGCCAGCCACGTAAATGGAAACAGGAGAGAACATATACAGCATCCACCAGATTTGTACAATAATAAAACACAAAGTACCCTTTGCCATCAAACTGAACAACAGAAATGCAGCACTGGGTGAATTTTATCCTCAGAGTCCTTCTTCACATGGGCTACTGTGAGGCTTAATTAATGAGCCTTTTTATGGAGGTGGGAGATCCTCAGATAGAAGACATTGATACACAAGTGGAAAAACAAACAAATGAACAGAAAGGGAACTAAGAAAATAATAAATCTCTACATGAGCTTGCCAGAGTTAAGATGCCATTATTTCAGCTGTGATTAAAGGATACAAGCTTCAAGAAACTGCAGCAGTGAGCTTCCTCTGTGGAAGAACATGGTGGTTTTGTGACATAAAATTGGGATGTTGAGTTGATCAGCAACAGTGTCCCTTAAAAAATAAGGAAAAAAAGAAGAAAAAGCTGCTTCCAATTCATATTCAGCTTAAATAATTAAAATGGTATTTACAAATGCTGCTAAGATCTTTTGTTATTTCAGTTGGCATGTGTTGCTTCTTTTTTTTTCCCTTTTTTTTTTTTTAGGGCTAATAAGTAAATTGCAAACATACATTATTCTTCACCATTCTCCACTCACTTTCCTCCCACTGGCAACCAATCCACCAGAATTTTCTTCCATTCCCATTAATTGGTCCTTAGAGAATCTCCCTCACATACCTTTGCAGTGACAGTCAGTGAACATTTCTTAGTAATACTGAGTCAGAAGCCCTGTGATAGCTCACAAGTCACATATTGAACTGGAGCTGTACTACTCCCTTCCATTATGTTTAATGCATGAGGCTTCTTAAATGGCATGGTTCAGGTGATGGTGCATACTTTTACTTCCAGAGTATCATGAGTTTCTCTGGTTATTTCTATAAGATACTTATATATATGTTTTTTGTTCTATTGTAATGATTGCTTGGCAGTCCATATCAAGTTCAATAGCATGGCAAGCAAGATAACCTTATGGTTTTTGAAGCTGCAGAATCACAAAGTCTCCAGTGACTATAACACTACAAGGGATAGGTAAAACAAAAAATTAAACAAAATAATAAAATAGCC
Source organism: Galbula dea (assembly GCA_013399015.1). Taxonomy (NCBI): domain Eukaryota; kingdom Metazoa; phylum Chordata; class Aves; order Piciformes; family Galbulidae; genus Galbula; species Galbula dea. The sequence continues at coordinate 20,355 of VWZX01000240.1, read as the reverse complement.
ATATCTCTCAGGCACTGATATTTTTAACATGTTTGAATATTTTGGACTGGGAAATTTCAGTACAGTATGGAATTCACAGGGTCTTCCAGAATTTAAGCAAGCCATGACATTTTTTATTTAAAATGTAGATTGCTCAGCAGTGGTAGAAGGTCCCAGGTGAAATCAGGTGTCTGCTGTGCACACTGCTGCACATAGATATACAGGAAGAAAAGAAGTCTTCACTACCCCAAATACTTCAGGGAAAAGCAATTATTCTCATTTTTCAGAGGAGGACTTACCATGCACAATAATGCAGTGTTATTTGGAGACAATCTTCTGGTTATGTACAATTTAGTTCATAGACTCATAGAATCAATTTGCTCTGTGGATTTCAGTAAGTTAGGTACTGAATACAGTGGGGTGATTCAGGCTGGTGCTATCCTCCTGCAACAGTTATCAAGATACTTAGGTTAGAAACCAAGGGTGAAATTCATGACATCTAACTGTAGGAGTGGGAAAAATTTCACCCACCTCTGGATACACTGAATCAGCAGTGGGTCTTTGCCCTTTGGTTGACTGATGGAGTCACCATCCCTGCAGGCATTTAAAAGATGTGTAGATGTGGTGCTTAAGGACATGGTTTAGTGGTGACTTGGAAGTATTGGGTTAACAGTTGGACTTGATGATTTTAGAAGTCTCTTCTAACCAAAAAGGTTCTATAATTCTCTTTTCACCTGCCAGTCCAGAAAGGTGAATGTACAATTAAGTTCTGTCATATCTTCCAGCCCAGATATAGGTCTTATGCCCTGTAAGGCATCTCAAAATACCACTTTGTACTCTACAGTGGAATTTGAGCTCTACTTTAAGGAAATTATTTAGATTAACTTTATAACTATGAAAAAAACCAATAAAGAGATCTGGACACCTCCAAGAACTGAGCTGCTCCTTCTTAATAGAGGTATCTAGAAAAGATGAGATGGTTCATATCCTGAAGGTGCCTAGCCCTCTCCATTATGAGCAGAGGAAGGCTAGAAGTTTGATTTGTATAGGATATGTATCACTGAGATACATACATTTATCTGAAACCTTCCTCATATGACTGCTAAAAAATGAGCAGATAATCCTTGTAGGTCCCTTCTAAATTCTATTCTATTCTACTATATTCTATTTAATTCTATGTTAGAATCTCATTCTACAGATATAGCAGAGACACTTTTTGAAAATGTCACCCATTATGATGGAGAAATCTATTTGGATTCTCAACTTTGTATATTCAAGGTTTAGAGGTTCCATCTAGTGAAGTTCCTCATTTGAGTTTGGATCAGGTTTTGAAGGTAACTAGGTACCACCAGTCAGAAGATGTGTGTAAGATTGTTTGCAAGAGAAACTGAATATAAAAACTGGTAGGGGGAAATAGGATGAGAAAGGCTGGAGATAGAAGTCTGGTAATACTCACACTTTGTCTGCAGTGATAAATGATTGTCATTATCTGTAGCAAATCTGCTTTGGAGCTGTCCTCATTGAACTTCAGTGTATTAAGGTATGGTATGTGTAATAAGGTGAAACCTGATGTCTTAAGCATAGTTGGGAAAAGTTGCCAGATGAAGCAATAGAAATTCCTTCATGTTAAATATGTGTGTACAGCAATTTTCTTCTAGAGACCTTATTTTTTTAAGATGAAGCTCCTGGCGCCTAAACTGGGAACTTGGGGTAAGTCACTGATCGAAAGGTATCAACACACTGTGAATCTCACTTCCCATAATATTGGTGACCAAAACCCACCAGGTATTCATCTAAGCATGTCTTGTTTGTTTCTCCTACAGCTGTTAGAGAGGCAGTCCACAGGGGACTGATTTCTGCCTTTCTGAAATCCTTTCCTATGTAGTACTGAGTTGCAATCTAGAAGAGCTCTTTTCAACCAGAGAAGGGGAATCTAGACACTCCTATTAAGTACCTGATGCTAATTGGAAGTTAAAAATTTATATGGCTTTAATGAAAGGCTGGGAAAATTCACAGAGGATACATCCATAGGGGTTTCCTAATGTGTGGATAACATGAGTCAAGAATTTTATTGGTCACGAATTGCTGAAGGATGTGATAGTACTCAAGGGGAGTACTATCTAATCTTGTTCTATCTCCTGTTCTTCTCTAGCCATCTACTTCAGGACCATTTTTTAGAGACTGTTATGGACATGTATGAAGGTTGAGATGTTTGCCCTTTCTTTCTGACTAGAGCTTACTGATTTGTGCTGGTCTTGATGTATTGTATCTCATTCATTCCTTAAAGCTGACATATATGGGACAACACATTGCAGTACATCAACTATATTACACTTACTTGACAGTGTCTGAAACTATGACCATTGTAACTCTTGGACTTAGACCAATGTAGAACATGTTAGTCTAATGCTGTCTCTACTTGCTGTTTCCATCATAATGTTGATCATTGTGGAAAAAGTCATTACACTGTAAAATTGATGTTCATTTAGACCTCCTGCCTATACAACTGTTAAATGTAAGTGTTGCCTCATTTTGTAGTATGTCTCATCTGCAGGTTGAATCATGGCTTTTGGGGGTAGAGGGTGAGATCTGTGATTGACTTACTTGTCAGTTATTTTTCTTTTTCTTCAAAATGTGACTCAAATGCCTCAAAATCATTGGAAAGAATACTCCAGATAAAATTAATCTCACGTAATGAGATGTCTGAAATGTAAAGGTCTACCTCTGAGCTACTCACCCTGGGCTCCTTTTGTGGTCAATGGAGAGGAATAGGTATCTCGAGGCTGTAACTGATCTCACCAAAAATAGAGCGTTCAAGTAGGTCAAATGAATCAAGCCTGACTGTGTCTGTTTCTTTCAAGGGCAGATGTAGATGTCTACATTAGAGTAGTCTAAAGTACCCCCTGAGTGCTCTTCCATCCTTCAACAGTTCAGAGGTACAAGTGGTGCTCAGCTAATTCACAGTCAGATTATTCTGTCTGAGTTCCACGAAGATCATAAGGACATAAGAGAGATTTTACTGAATCTCACCATCTATCTCAGCATGCTGTCTCTGACAGCTGTCGAAAAGCAGATGCCCAGGGAAGAGCCATAAAAACAGGGCAAACATATCATATTTCCTCCAGCTTCTTTCCCAGCCTCTAACCATCTGTAGCTTCAGAACTCTCTAAGCCAGACATGTTTTTGATGTGTTCAGTAATCTATGAATGTGTCCCATCTTCCTGCAAACCAATGTTAAAGACTTAACCATGCGTAGCACCCTTCGGTAAGGAGGCTCTCAGCCTAACTGCAGGCTGTGTAATGAACTTCCTTTTGTTGTGCTTTGTTCCTGCCTTCTGCTAGTTTCATTTGAAACAGAACAAAGTGATCTCTGGAAGATAGCTGGTGCAGAAGGGCAATCTGCTGGCTTTCTCCAACCTGAAGGGTACAAATGTTGGTGATGCTAGAAACCTCTGTGCTCCAGCACCCTATGCTAACTACTGCCTGCTCTTTACAGACAAGGTAGCTGAGGCTTGGCACCTGACCCAAGTGTTTTGGACTACAGCCCTACAGACATTCCTTTATCTGTTTTTGGAAAAAGATAATCAGGTATTTTATGCTAGTCTCTAAAACTGTTTAAGCTGAAATTTGTAAAGAGTCTCTTGTTCTGCTCTCATTTCAATGCAGTGGAAATTCATCAGTGCTCTTTGGGAGGTGGCATTGTATGTTTGATCTATTCTTAACCAGTGCTTTGGCTTTGTTTTCAAATTCAATCCTCCAAAATTGCAATTGTTAAAATGTCCATTCATTGTGTCCCATTTTCTTTAAAAATTCTGTCATTTGCTTCACAATGCTTCACAATTGTGCTTTAAATCTCAGTAAGAGATGGAACGTTAAAGAATGACAAACAACTGGGCCTGGCATGTGGAACATTCTGTGAGGATATTTTGAAGTAGAAGCAGAAGTAACAAACTGGGTAAGTAAAAGCTGAGTCACCATGTCTGGGTCAAGGGCTGAGAACAAGGTTTAGTTAACCCCATTGTAGAACATGGTAATAAAGTTAGACATGATCTATTGATCAAGAAAGTTGTCTAGAGAATAAGATATGAGAGAAATATAAAACTAACTTCTATAGAAGACAGAGAAGAGGAAAAAAAATGAGATTGAGAGATGTTTTTGGAGATTTAATGCAAAAAGACTGTTGACCACAAAGCAAAAACCACTTCTTTATTTTATTGTACTCTGTTCTTTTGTGATGAGAACAACTACAGTGCAGCCAAGTCACTATAAAGAAGAAAGCAAGCACATAGGGGAAAAAACCCCAAAAACAACCAAAAAGAAAAAAGGAAGAAAAAAACTTCAGAAGGTCTTGTAAAGGTAAAATAACAAATGTGAATAAAAGAAGACTGTTGTTATGCACTGGGTGATAATAGCTCCTGAGGCTTTCCCTTGTCTTTTTTGCTCCTGTTAACAATCAGTTCTAGAACCTGTTCTACAAGACTTCTGAGGCTTGCATCCTCCTTCCTGCCTTTTTTTTTGAACCAGTTGAATTCTCTTGTATCTTCTATATCTCTGCTAATTTCCAAGTCTCTTGCTGCATCTTACAAACTCTGGACCTGTCAGGCAAAGCCTGAGTATCACATTCCAGGACCATGAGCAAGCTTAAAACAAAAAATGAATTGAATCTCCACCTTCACACCAATATCTTATGTATAAAGTGGTTTGGAAAGCTTTGCTTCATCTTTGGTTCTTTCATGATTTTCTCTGCTTGTATTTTGATGTGTCTGTGGTTAGAATAAGAAAGCTTTCTCCTTTGAAAGCTAGTTTAATGATAACAATGCCTTTTAGTAAATATTGAGAATGATTTTGTAAATTTTCAGTAACTACATAGAATTTAATAAAAATTATCTAAACTATATTCAGGAACAAGATTTTTTTTTATTTTAAGCAAACAGAGTAATTTTCTCTATCAAGAAATGTAGTTTCTTTACAATACCACCAATTTCTGTAGCCAAATTCTAGTCTTGTTCATATAACATTAGAATAAATGGCAACAGATTTCCATTATTAATACATACTGCAACAGTGAATAGCTAAAAGCAGTTATTGGAAGATTGACAATGGGCAAAGGAAATAAATTAGTTAATTCAAGCAATGTAACAAGTACTTTCACATAAACAGCAGCTTCTTCAGAAGCATGGTGGATGATCTGCAAACACTTCAAAATTCTCCACAAATACTGTTTACAGCAGACAATGTGTTGACAATCAGACAAGACTGAGATTAAATAGGGTCTGGCCTTATTTGTTATTTTTGTTTGCCATACATGCCTTTTATAAAATAGACTATATTTGGGTTTATTTCGTTGTTCACACATCTCACATGAGTATCGCTTCTCAATTAGCAACACTAATGAGGGCATAGGACTCAAAAATCACATTAAATTTTTTGTTGTTTAAACAGCCTAGATTTGCAAAGAACTTAGTAAAATGACCATCTCATTTGGTATCAAAAACACCCTCATCATCTTCTCAAAACAATCTTGTTTTGAAGAATATATTTCAGCATCATATTTATCAAAGAAGAAACAAAACAGTGTATTCAATTAAAAAAAATAAAAATCTGTGTCCAAGGAAAACAGTTTTTACTCTTCTTTCTATTAAGTAAACTAAAGAAACATCAGTTAAGCCAGATCCATAAAGGCTCACACTGTCTCCATCACAGAGAACATCCCAGGGGTCCATCATGGAAGAGATTAGCAGTGTGCTCACTTCTGAGGCAGGAAACAGGACTTGCTACATGCTGAAATATCCTTTGACTAATACAGTTCCTCCTTTTGTTGTTGTTGTTGTAGTAAGAAAAGACAAAGAGGAGTCTGAGCAGAAAAGTTATGATTTTCTGTTAACTCAGACGCACAGAAACTGCTATAAAACTTGCTCATCACTGCTGCTGAAGAACTTATACAGCATTTTGTGGCAGACAAAGCAGGGGTCAGACTGATAACAAATTTTAGACCTCTGTCCACCTATTTGTGGTCTCTGAAGTGCTGGCTATTACCAATTGCATAAAGAAAACAAAATCATTCCTACAGCAGGCAAGGGGTAATGATAGTGACCATGGAGCTCTAGGCCATTTGACACCAGACCTGTTTAGAACCATAGAATTGCTTGGGTTGGAAAAGACCTTTAAGATCATCAAGTCCAACCACAAACACATTACTGCCAAGTCCTCCGTAAACCATGTCCTTCAGCACCACATCTGCATGTCTTAAATCAGTCCAGGGATGGTGACTCTACCACTGCCCTGGGCAGCCTAGACCAAATCACTCAACAGAATTACTTCTGTCCTAGCTCAAATCAAGACAACTTTATAAAACTGCAAGCTACTTGGTACTTTAATATACTTCTCTAAACTTGCTGAATGGCATTTGTATCAAGTAACTTCAATCACCTCTAAACTCTCCATTCTGTTTTACAATTTAAGTTCTCTTTACAGTCAATGAAGCATGAGACGGTTTCAGAAGTTGATTCTAAAACTGGTGTGATGAAACATCCTCTGGAGAAACATATCTTTTTCCACAGCTTTTAGAATATGACTGGACTAAATCAGATCTACAGGTTTTAGATGTTCAAAATATAGAGAAATGGATGTTTCATAACAGCTTGAGTCACCCTTGCCACCAGCATTAGCAAAACCCATACTGATATTTAGTGTTTGTAGCCATGAGCAAATTGTATAACATCATCAGTGAACCACATTCCAGTCCCCCTGAACCTGACAGGAATTTTCAGGCCAAAATAAAGTATAAGTAAGCTTGGAGGGTGGCTTCAAGTTTGGAAACCAGAAATTGTAGTCACACTCCAGCAAAGCACTTCTGCTTAGTTAACCACATGAATAGTTCTTTCTACAAGACCACTGCTCTGCTTAATTCCAAGCATGTGTTTAAATTCTTTCCAAAATCAAGGTCAAGAAATCATAGCTATTTCTCAGCCATGCTAATATTTAATTATTTTGCTGTGTCGCACAGATTATAGAACTGTTTTATATCACCATAGAGTCATCATAACAACAAAACCCAATAATGTTATGAATTCTTTTTGCTATTATTCATTGAATATGGAAGGCATTCATATCCTTTAGAGAAGGACTTTCATAAATACTTATGGAGATAAAGTGTTTTTGTCTGAAAGGGAAATTCAGCAACATTATGTTGTCTACAAAATATATGATTTAAATTGCACATCTTAGGCTACCATGTTGAAAGCAGATTTCTAAGGCTCTGTCTTAATGTTCATTTTTCTTTTTAACAAGGAAACAGATACTGGATATAAAAAGCAATAATATAAAATCAAGCAACAAGATGAGTCAACATGTACTGTTTGTTTGCACACATTTTCCTGAATCCTAATTGCTTTCAGTGTTCTCAAAACACCATTAGATGGAGAAATAACAACTTCCATCATACAGTAAAAGGCAATTATACCAACTTGGAAAAGATACCTTGGGAATCTTTGTATCAAGCTTGATTTACTCTGAAGTTCTGCACACGTGTACCAATCGCAACAGTTTTGACTCAACTCCAACATAAAATAGAGTTCCCTGAAGTTCACTGGAGGTAAAGCTAAATTTTCACACTGGTCCCTTCTGGACTTTAATCTATTAATCATGGTCTTTTTAGATTAAAGTACCAGAACTGCTTACATACACCATCTTCCTGATTTCCTCCCACTCATTTTCCTATAGTCTTTCTTTCTTAAGAGTTCCTTTTCTTTCTTAAGTTCCATATGTCTTTCCAGCCTTAACATATTCAGGGCATCCTACCTTCCCTCTGTGAACCTGCTGGTCAGACTGTGTAGCCTGGCTTCTGCAGTCATACTGGAAGAGTATTGCTGAACAAAATAAGATGCTACCTAATTGCCACCTTCCACACGAGCAAGCATGTTTTTATTGCTTAATGAAGGAATGCCTGAAAAGCCAGTCCAAGGTTATTTAGTAGAGTAATTCTAACAGAGCTAGTGGGCAAAAAAATGCATATGGAATCTGAAGTCCCAAAGAACTTGGAAGGCTGCTCCCTGGTGTTGCTTGGAACAGCTATGGGAGGGGTCACTATTGCTTCCAGGAGCAAAAAACCTTATATAAGAGACTCATTAAGACAGAAATCCTGATACCTCCTTTTGCATAAACAGTTAAATAAGGAATTAAAAGGCTAACTTTGCTTGACTGTGTTGGTCAGAGGCAGAGATCAGCTGTATGAGCCTGATAACTTGCACTAACAACAAATTATTTTTCTTTTCCACAGAGAGGAAGTAGGTGAAGCTATTATAGAGCCACTTACTGAACCCAGTTTCTCACTCTAAATTAATCTGCTGTTAGACTTCTTGTCTTCTTTGCCTATATCAAAAAAACATCTCTATGAGCACACTAATAACCATTGTCTCATTGAATTCAAGAAATGTGCTGCAGACTGTGGCAAGAACTGGTTTGCATTCACCCTTAAAACACCAGGTAGGAATATAGACCTAGGAGCATTGTGTGGATGTCAGGATGCATCTCAGCCTTGGCACTAGTCCTACAGATAAGCCAAAAAGGAAAAAAAAAAGGAAAAGAAAAACACAGAAAAAAACCCCCCAACTCTGTTCTATTCAAACCTTGCTGGATTTGTTTTGTTACTTTATATGCAATTTATTTGCATACTGTCTCTTTGGAACACTGTCAGTTATGATGTTCTGATTGGATGTCTGACACTGGAAACTGCAGAAAATTGGCCTCTTCTCTCAAAAAAAATTTCCAAACAGAAAAGGAGAACATATCAGAAAAAATAGAGTCCAAATCATGATTCTGAATGACATGGAGAATGCATGATAACCCTACTTTCTTGTTACTAAATCATTTGGAAATATATAGACTACCTCCCTCTCTCCCTCTTTCTTATCAGCTTGCCTTCTTACCCTCCTTTTGTCCTTCCCTCCCTTTTAGTCTCTCAGACATCATGATCTATGCAGGCAGATTTGCTTTTACAATAAGGATTTTAAAGCAGTTGTTACACTATGCAAGACAGGTCTAATAGAGATAGTTATTAAAAAATACACTCATTCTTCTCCTCTTGTCAACTGTCCCTTATTACAGATTCCATACATATGAAGCAAGAACAGACAAGTGTAAGACAGCATTATTCTAGCTGAAAAGCTGAAACATATATCAAAGCTGGCTATCATTGTTATTTATTATTTGCTTTGTGAAGCTTTCCAAGTATCAAGTCTACTTCTTGTGGTGGTCATGGTCGGCAAACTCCTTTAAAAGAGAATCCAAAGGCTTGTACAGCTCTTTTCAGCAAATACATGGCAAACAGAGCAAGAATGATCACTAGGAGGGATGATAACAGCAGCACCATCCTGGTAGATTCAGAGGAGGATGTTAAGAGACATGGGTTTCAGACAAGCCACTTCCACAGCCACCTGTGGTGACAGCTGTTGGCACTCTGGTAACCTGCTATGCTTTGCAGAGTTCTTGGAGAGTAAAGCAAAGTTAGCAATGAATCATAGAATGGTTTGGGTTGGAAAGGACTTTTAAAGGTCACCTAATCCACCCCCTCTGCACTCAGCAAAGACATCTTCAACTAGATCTTGTTGCTCAGAGCCCCAAACAACTTGACCTGGAATGGTTCAAGGGATGGGTCTTCTACCACCTCTTTGGGCAACCTGGGTCAGTGTTCCAGTTAATCAGCATGTAGAAATAGATCCCACATTTGGTCAGTATCTTCTGCAAAAGATGTTTATAAACTCTGCCTGAGTCATCAGGTTGGTTATTTCCATATTAACAACTAATACAACAATAAAATAAGACAAAGTTTGACTGTAAGATACATGATCATCTTGGCAACTAAACATGAGGTAAATTTAACATATGAGATAATTTCCTAGTGAATGATTAAGAAAATATACAAAACCCAAGTATTAACGTAACAGAGCAAAAGGCAGCTCCTGAGCACTTGTCATGCAAATGGCCAAAGAAGAGGAATCAAGGAGAAACTACCATCTGAAACTGCTTTTTGATCATTACAAGTGGTTCCTGTGGCTTATTTCTGAGTAGTTCAGGATAAATCTAAAAGTTCCCAAAATATTCTTGTAGGGAGATTTGGAGGTCCACACTTAATTCACTGAAGAAGTGCATGTTTGTGGCTTGTGCATTAACTTTGGAAAGAAGGAAGGAAAGGGAAGATCTTTCTTCTTGAGTCCTAAGAGAGTTTAACTGGAAATCTTTTTTAGTGTTATTTCAGAGCAGGTATTTTTTTATTTGTTTCCTGATGTGGGAGAGGTGGCTGTGTAAGGACTAACCAGGCAAAATTCTACCCCTGTTGCAAGAAAATCCAAATGACTTAGATCTGGCAATGGTTGCCTTTACCTTGTCACTACTAAAGTTATTTGGGAGGACAAGAGGAGTATTAAAGGCAGAGCAAAACAAAGTAGCTTGATGTTCTCAGGGCTTTATGTAGCAAAAGGATTTCTGTTCCTATATGACTGTGCATTAAACAGATCTGCAGGGGAGAATTCACAAAGGCTAATTTTGGCCTGAAGAGGAGGATATCTGTGAGCTGCCCTAGAATCAGGAAAAAAAGAGAGAGGGAGACAAGCTCCTTCAGGGAGCCATTAAGGAGAGCTCCTTCCAGAAGAGTTTATTTCTCTCCTCTGACCCAACAGAATCAAGTGCTGTAGGCTAGTGTTAGCCTTTGTTGGCACCACCCTTAGTGTGACTGCTGTTAGCCTAAGAGCTAGAATAACTGGACCTATCACAAGATGGTCTTTTATTTGGAAAGTGTAAGTCATAACTCATTAAGCTTTTAGGCATGTGAAAATTTACCATGCACCATTAAAGGCAATGGGATTACTCACAGCACATAGACACCACTACCAGGGCCCTGAGTGCCAACATTTTTAGTCCTGGTTTGGAAAAACATATATATGCTTAGCTGTGGGCACAGTGGATAGCAGAGCTGGTTTGAATAGTTATTTGTAAAATGATGATTTCTCAATGACAAAAATACATTCTAGGAATATAACTTTGTAAATACATCTTGCTTTGGGAAAGGTTTCTCAGGTCCAAGAGAGAATTTCTGTCCAGATACAGGCATACTGGAGAAAAGCCAATAGCCCAGGGCTAAGGCATTCACCTGGGACAAGGGAGACCCAGGTTGTCTCTTCACTGCCTGATTCAGCCCAGGTGTTTGAATTTTTCTTCCTGTGTTTCAACTAAGTGATCTGATGCCTTGGTTAACCTAAGGTGGGATGTTTCCCTCTGGAAACTCCAGAAGTCTTCAATTACTTCAAAAGGAAAAGGAAGCAGATTTAATTATAAAGCAGCTTAGCTAGGAATGCATTCAGATTTACATTTTCCATTAAAGCATGAAGGCTTTTATTGCTACCAGCTTGAGAAGGCTGTTTTGGGAAAAAAAACCCCAACTCTGCATAAAAATACCTTTTCAGGTCTTAGCTAGAAAAAATCTGTCCCCCTCATTTTCTTACTGCACTTTGTATTCTCTCTGACACCTATTATTTGGTAATTTTCCATTAATTTTGAACCATAAAATCTTTCCTTATTAGTAAATTAATGTGAGCATTAATAAATTGATAATTTATTAATATAGAAATTCAAACTCTTATTACAGTCAAGAACCACATACTTACTGAGTTATCACATAACATCAGATTTTCATGCCACATTATGACACATTATCTACATCAGCAGGACCAGTCCTTTAGCTACCTTAAAAAATTCCCACATTTTTCATAAGATGAGAAAATAGCTTCCCAGTGCCTTCTTACAAGTGATGCTGTTGCCTGAAAAAAAGGGCAACTTGCAGTCAGTAGCACTGGGGAATCTGCAGTGTGTTTAATAGAGAAAATAGTTAATCTACCTTTTGGAAATAAATCACAGGTGGATGAAATGCTTAATAGGCAGAAATTTCATCTGCAAAGGGTATTTTTATTTTTCCAATACCATGGAAAAAGAGAAAACAATACTGACATCCTATTTGTATGATTTTTCCTCCTCTTTATATAGTGTAGCAATGCATTTCTCTATTTTAATCCTGATAATGCACCTTCTACTTTCAAGTACTTAATTGCTGCTAAAAATGGACAGAGTAGAACATGGGTTTGGTCTGAATAATTGCTAGCTTGTTTTTTTTTATTAGAATGGCAATTAAGTTTAATATTTCACATACTGCTTCTTGTAAGATAAAGAAAAACATTGTTCAGCAAGATCTCTAACTCTGTTGTGTAGTAAAGGAATATTATAAAAGCATTATTGTCATAAGTAAGACAACAACTTAGTACTTTTGTTAAAAATATTAAAGGAAAAGCAGAGTATTAATGGAGGGCCTCATTTTTATTTAATCATCTTCCATTAATGGTAATGCCTTTTAATTATCCAGCAAAAAGCAGAAACACTCCAAAATAAATTGACTTGGAAAGTTTACAAAATTATTAGTCATATAATCTCCAATTAAAACAACTTTGCCTAAAAAAAAAACAACAACCAAACAAACCCCCCCCAAAAGCACCCCCCCTTGCTAATTTTGATCCTCATTTATGATGTCACTCTTGTTATGATGCTTTGATGCAATTAATAAACAAAGTCTGACTGTCAAGGTACAGATGGTTTCCATTGACCAGAACTCAAGTCTTTCTCTTCTTGGAGCATTGAGACTAATAGCTGTGTCCCTTTTTGCTCAGTTTTGTGAGCTTTCCAGCCCCACTGAAGTTGTTCCCACTCATGAGTTTCCCTAAAACATCAGTCATAGGGGAGGGTTTTCTGCACCCACCTCACTCATTCATCTTTGTTGACATCTTTGAGTGTTCTCCAGAAGGATATGAAGTTTAATTTTGAGTCCTCTCAGTAAAGTGAGTCTCCAGTTCTTAGATTTGTACATAAGTGAGGGAATTTGGACATTTTTCTGCCTAATTTCTGAGAGACTCAGAATAAAGACCCAATGAGACTGAAAAATAAAAAAAAGAAGGTGGAAATTTCCCAGGGAACAGCCATGAAGAAGAGTTTTAGATAACTTTGGATGTTGGTTGAGAGAACCCAAATGATGGTGGGTGTGGGTTGCAATAGGCCTAAAGACCACCTTGGCTCTGTTTTGGTTCTAGCACTTGCTAGAAAATAAAGGAGGAAAGAGGAAGAAATAATGAATGATGATTTAAAAATAAGTTCAAGGTAATTTTAAGCACAAAAGTATCTCTGTTATGTCTCTGCAGTCAAACTCTTTCTAAACAGTAAACAGTCTGCACTCAATTGTAGACCCCAAAGGTCAGATGCTAATTGAAATCTTCATGCATGAATCCTAAGCAATCCTACAGACCTGAATGAAGACATTCCATACTCCCCCTGATTAACTGTGATTATGCTCTGCCTCTACAAAACCAAGCAGCTAAGGATCTGTTACAGCATAAGGCTACAAATGCTGTGTTCATGTGCAGTTCTGGGTAGATCATTAAGGTCAAGTGGCTGAAGCTCAATGTTTACACACAGGTTGAAGGCTCTGGGAATAAAACTGTAATTTATGCTTGCATTTAGCACACAGACTAATACTACCATAACCTCTCTGAATATTAAAGCAATGCTTTGTAATGCTGACCTGATAAATTAGCCTTCATGTACATCCTGAGAAATCTTGATATTGCAAAAGACAACTCTGCTGTGTTCTGTCCTGTAAATAAAAGTGTTTGGGTGTTTTTAAAGATGAATGGGCCAAATGTGGTGTTCTGTGCAAATCAGCAGATTTCTGTGATGTTACCTGAACAACACTAATTTCCATTAGCAGAGAAACAGACATTTTTTCATAGAAAGTAATGGCTATTTACAGTTTCACTATTAAAATTAATTACTTGGAAATTTTTAGGCTACATTTATTGAACAGAAATTATTGTCCTAGGGGTGCTGCTTTAATAACCAAATGAAAAAGCCTCTGCAGTTATTTTCCCTTACAGCCATTTTTGTTGTGTTGTTTTTGACCATATATTAGTTTAGCAATAATTCATATCAGTTTTAGAAGCTTAGAGTTCGGTATGAGGGTGGCTGTGAGAATGTGATTTTCTATCTGACTGTGAAAACTAAGTAAAGCAAAAAATTATTCATATGTGAGTTATGCTTTATTGCTTTTTTATGGAATTAATGTTAAATATGAGAATTGTCATAGATTTTATAGCAATATCTCCTTTTAAAAAATAAGAACCTTCATGCTTTGATTGCTTAGAAAAGCCCTTGTTAAATCTTAACCAATTCTTTCTCATACTTGAAAAAAATAGATCTAAAAATATAATGAGCTTAATTTTTCCATAAAGCCTGAGAAGAGCAGACACCACCCTATGATATAAAGCACTTCTAGAGCCATTTGCTGTATGCTATTGATGTTAGACAATATGTAGACTGCACTTGGACTACAATTAGCTTTCAAAATTCTGTTCCAGAAGGAAAATAAAATCAGTACTACATCATAACAAAAAATCTACAATGAATAAGTAAATCTAGTTTACCTCAATGAAATATTTTTACTTTAAAATTTATTAGCAAAAGGGAAAGTGTATTTAGTAACACTGGGTTAAATGGGTCAACTGGGATGAGAGAACTTTTTTCTTGCTTTTGCCTTTTTTTTCCTGCAGTTTCACTGTTTCTAGGATGTTCATTAATTTGTGCAAGAGAACAGTGGATGGTTAAAGTAAAACTTTTAATTTTGTCTTTTGGAATAATATTTGAAAGCATGTAGAAATACTCTACATTTTCCTTTCTATTCTATCTCCTTTCCCTTCTATTTGTCTGGTTTTAGGTATGTGTGCGTTTCACTGACAGAAATGTATCATAGACTCAAATTTATACAGTTCTACTATAATACTGTTCTCTTAGAAAAAACCCACACTAACAACCTCCCCAGCCTGCTCTTCAAATCAGTAAATAGAAACAGCAAACCTGATTTTATATACATTCCTAAATGCAACTTCTTTTTCATGAAAACATACCATGCTGTACCCTGTAGAAGAATGTCTCTGTAAAAATGTTAGACAGACACATTTCCAAACTGCTGGATGTATTTTGCTTTTTTCAAGCTGCCACGTTACAGATAAATACCACAGAATCACACACCACATCTTTGAAGTTTTAGTTTTGTTTAGATTAATAAATAAGAAAAATTCTAGTAGGGAAATATCCAATTCTGAATCCTATGATCAGATCATCCTATGATTTTTTCTATTTAACATGACACCTTCTCTACTTAAATGGCTGGATGAATATACTTGAATTATTGCTGGCATTATTTTTAATAACAATTAAACATCACCTTTCCAAAAACTTACTGCCTACAGTCTTCTCATTGAGTGTGATTCTGAGCACAGTATTATCAGACCAGATTGGAGATTTCATGTTACTTTCTGCATTTTAGACCTTAATATTAAACACTTTTCCTTGCCTACTATTAGTTTCATATGTTAATATCATTTTTTATTAACATAATACAAATATCACTTGCAGTACTACATCCTTCATTGCTAGGGGCTTTCATATCAAATGTCACAGCAGATTTTATTTTCCCTAATAGATTACGACTTGTACATTGTATTAGTGAAAGTGAACATTATTACTGGGTGACACTAAAATTAAAGAACACACTGTACAACAGCACATAACACTCAGCTAAATTACCTTGCTCCTCCTGACCCACTCTCTACCCCATCCCAACCCCACACGACGCGATCAGAAGTTCTGTTAGCTATTTCCTTGCTTCTTTGGAGAAAACTTCACCTTTCAAGAACCTCGCTATATCCATTGTCAAAATATCACATTATACAATTCACTGGAAGTGAACTTATTGCTAAATACCCATTAGGTTCCCAGGAGATGCCTTACATTAATTGTTTAGTGAAAGCACCCTTAGGCTATCGCTAGGGAAGAACATTAAATGCATAAAAAGAGAAGTTGACAGAGATCCCTGTAGAACAAGATACATCTACTGGCTTAAAAACTTCTTCACCAGGAATCGTGCAAGTCCCTGTTCAAAATGGTCATTTTGGGGGTTGTTTTTCCTCCTGATCTTGAAAGCATAAAGTACAGTTAATCTGACAGGAAAATCGGTGCTGTACCAGAGCAGAGAGTCTTTAGGCAGTGGTTATGAAAAGCCAAGGTTAGGCTTTTCATAGGTTTTAGGTAAAGAAGACAAAATAAAATAAAAAATAAAATAAAAACCCCTAACCAAAGCCCAAAGGAGATTGTTTTGAATCTGAGGTGTCTATGTGGTTTGTGGAGATATTAACCAGGAAAAAAAAGAAAGAAGTTGAAGAGCAGAGAAACTGCAGAACTAATGCTACAGATGAAACAAAAAGTAAGAAAAAAGAAAGATGGTCAGAAGAGATAGGAGGGAAAATGAAGAGAGAAAGGAGAGCTGGAATGCTCAAATGAGCTGTACATTCAGGAAGGTTGTAACTAAAATGTCAGCTAGCTGTTCACGAGAGAGAAGTCCGATTAGGAAAGGAAGGGTAATGATTTTAGCAGCCAGACACATCATATTTTCTTATCTGCTGCATCATTTCTACCATGTCCCCTCGACATTGTTCTTTAATACCCACAGCTGATAGATATCTCCTTGATAATGCACCTAATGCCATTTCATCTATCTTACTAGACCTTGAATTTAAACTATATCTGAAATAAACCCATATTATACCCTATATTTTTCTCATTTTAGGAAGACAGATTTGAGGGGTTTGGTATTGCTGCCGAAGTACCACAAGAGGGGGCACTAGTTAAAGAAGACACAATAATGGAACACTTTTCTCAGGGTTTTTTCTTTTTGTCACTCATAAATACAGAAAAAAAAATCGTTTTCCCTGCTGCACTACAATAGGATGCTATTAGGTTGAGAATATTTATTCCTGTTGGGATAATTAATGGAAGAGTAGCTACTATGAAGATATATCATAGAAAGGGACACAGAAGCCTGAGTATCCTCAAAAGTAATTAGCAAAATAAAATTAAGGTTTTGTTCACATCCCCCTTAAGAGAAACATTTGCCTAAGAGGAAAATTAAATCTTTATTTTGGGCTGAGTCTTCAGATCTGTTTTTATCCATGTTTGAAAACATGGGGCTCCTGGATATTGAGATGTGCCTGTATTTTCAACTGTTGGTGCCTCACAGCTTGTGTAGCCATTTGTCTGTGTAAAAAGTGAAACAAAATGATATTATTCCAAGTTTTATTTTTGCTTGGCACTCTTTGTGTGCAGGTGCAAATGCCTGCAAGGCTGAAGAAATCAGGCATATGTACTTCGATGCTTTGCACTAGCTGCTTATCTTAGGGGCTTGTATGTCTTTACTAAACATATAAGTCCCTCAGTCTGCTCAGGATTTTTCTCCAAGCAGCCCAAGGAGTTAGGGAGTATTATTATATCTAGTTTTATATTTGAGGAGCTAAGGCAACCAAGGTCTGCAAACACAAAAGCCTTCAACTCCCACTGAAATGATTAGAGTCCAGGCAATCCCATATATGTGAGTAGCTGAGACCCAAGCCACTGGAGATGTCAAGAAGTGAAATGAGGGATCCCCAATCATAAACTGGGAGATTAAATTTTTTTCCTTGTAAGCAAACTTCCTGCCTCTAAACTGCCTCTGTTCTCGTTTGCACTAGTTTTATCAAAGTGCAGCTACCCAGGTTCATGGCTGAGATACAGAGCTCTCACATTCCCAGATAACTCATGTGCATTCAGTGGTGCTGTTGCTAGTACACAAAGTGAGGAGGCTCAGAACTCACTTTTCCAGCTCTTCCAAGATTTTATTGCTTTTTCCACACTAAAGTTACTGAATCTGGCTAAATACAGCATTTCAGACTTAATTAGGTTACTGCAAATTCCCTGGTGCATGTTCCCAGCAGTTCACCCATGTTAAAGATCTGGGTAAGTGAGGACACTGACTCAGGAAAAGGGGCATTGTGTTTTCAGATATTGCTGTGAGCTTTGTCCCCAGTTTGCTCCAGTACAAGAATTATTATGCAATACTAACCAATTTTTAGGTTAGTTTGCTGTGGAAGACCAACAGCCCATCAAAAAGAAAACCATCCCTCATGGTACATCTGATCTTCAGTCATGTTGAGCAACATTGATGAGACTGAACAGTGCCTGAACAGTACCTGTACTGGTGAGTCTCATACATTTCTCATGGTTGTCTTAAAATAGTTTTGTTTAACTCAGCACAGTGTCCAGCATGGGTAAGTTACAAAAATGGCAAATCTCTCTCATGAAGAGATGCTAAACTAGTGAAAAAGAAAGGAAGACCAATGGTTTAATTTTTAGCTTAGAGCTTCAACAGTGAAGAGTTAGCTCCCTGTTCTACCACAAACTATCCTTGTGATCTCAACTAGACTTTCCAAAATAGTTCAAGGGATTGTTTCACAGGCAGCTTGAGTTCAATTAACTGTTCATTGTGACTGAAAGGATTAAGAGCTGTTTCCTCTATGTTTCCTTTATGTACATCTAATGCCAACTCAAGCCTCTCAAAAGGCTGAAAAACAACCTGGCCCCCAAAGAAGCCAGTTCTCATTAGATTAGTGAGCTGATCTGTCTTGCTATGCAACTGAGTGAGCTGTACTAAAAGCTGATGAGGGAAAAGAATGACAATGCTTGGACTGGGGATGAGCACAGGATAAAAAAAGGAAAGGATAAATAGGAATTTGGCCATGAGCTCATCTTGACTGCCTGTGAAACACATCTGTATTAGGCAACAGGAGCACATAATGGATGGGAACTTTGAGAATGAGAAAAATCCTTCTGGTCAAGGACTTCCAGCAGCAGCCAGACGGGAATGTGAAGAGGAGGGAAGATTTCATCCTCATGGTGCTCTGGGGCTTCATGGATTGGATGTTCTGGCTAATCAGAATCAGCCATTTATAACCCTTCTGGAGTGAGGGGCACTCTCTCACAAGTCTCCTTTGGAAAAGGAAATGATGTTTCTGTCTAGAAGCCCTGGCCCAGGAGTGTGCACTCAGAATATGGGGTACAGCTCTTCTCTCTATGAGGGCACAGGGTATGACCATTCCTACCTTCCCAGTAAATATCCCCTAAGCATCAGGCTATACATCAGCATTTCCAGAATGAGATGATTTGCTGAATCAGTTGTCAAGGCGCTGTCAGCTGAAATTTCTAAAAGCAGGTGATTCTCTATCAGGACTAGCTACAAGACTTAAATCAGGACACACTACCTTGTCCAGTAAACAAAATTTTTTACAGTGCCAGTGGCTGAGTAAACCAGGGAGCACCGTGCTTGAAATACTATCAATTCATGGCTTGTGGAGGATCCATAAGATGGTCTTTGGAAGAGTTGCACATGCATCAGTTCTGGTGTAAACATAATCCTTTTGACCAGGAGTGGATATGGGCATGCAATGAAAACTTTGGCATGGCTTAGAGAAGTAGTATGTTACTATGTAATATCTGATTTAAAAAATGGTGTAAAATGCAGTCTAGAGGCTTAGTTCACTGTTTGTCCTGTGAGTAACGTCTCAGAGTATTTTACAGTGCATAAAAGCACAGGAATCTGCATCAGACCAAAATTCCACTTCATTTGATGTCCTGCCTCCAATTAGTCTCTGAGAAATGTACACAGAAATGAAGCATTTTCCCTGTCAAGTCTTCCTAAATTCTGGGACTTTGCTTCCCTGGGGGTGTTTGATAGACAACTTATAATGATACCTCTCATGGACTCTTTTTTCATGAATTAATCTCATCACTTTTTGAATCCACTTATCATTTGGACTCCACAGCACTCTGAGATGAGGATTTCCACAGTTTAACTTTGCATTGCAAATGTAATTACTTTTGCTTGTGTAAAACTAGTTACCAGGGAAATTTGTTTCATGCTATTGAGATTTGTATATTAGAAGAAACATTCCTATTCACTTTCTTCATGTCAGTCATTTTATCTACCTTTAACATGTGGGAGGGAAAACTTCAGAATGTGTTTATGTTTGTTCTATGGGTTTATGTTTGTTCTCCTTTCCTTCTCTCTTTTGTAGTTTTTTTATCTGCTTGTCTCTGATATCCAACATTCAGCAGCCTGGACTAGAACCATCCCAGTTGGACTAGACTGTGGTCTGGAGCTCCTCTGCAGATGGCCACTGTCTATGTGCAGGCTGAGTGACCATGTGGAGTGAGTCCCGTTAAATCTGTAGAATTGATGTCATTGTTCATGCACAGAGGCAGTGCCCAAAGAACATATCCTGAATACTTCAGATTCATTAAACTTTAGCTTCAGGTTCAATTTTGTCACAGCTAATATGCAGCATATCTCAAATTCTTCAGACTTTCTGTAAATGTAGCATAGGTCTGAAACTTCTTCACATTGAGACACTCACTCTAAAA